>SJYV01015508.1:491533-515844 GCA_006410875.1 Neotragus pygmaeus | reverse complement strand
GGACAGGGGAGGGGAGGCGGCGGAGCAGAAGTGGTGGACACCCACTCAATGAGGAGACCGCCCCACCAAGGAGGGTTTTTTGGTGTCTTGTTAAACTCTGACAAACTGGGGAAATGGTTCGGGAGAGGAGGGGCAGCCAGGGGCGGGGCTGGGCTCACCGGGGCAGGCGCCGCTGCTGAGGGCTGAGCAGCTGGACACCCTGACTGGGGGCCTGGTGGGCCAGCCAGCCGCCTGCACGGGGCCTGGGCAGAGACCCCAGCCAGTCCCTGGCACCCACAGTGCCGGCTGCCTGCACTGGAGCCTCAGCCGGACACAGCCAGGCCGTGGCCGGGCCCGCGGGCTGCGTCTGCCAGTCCCTGCTCTGTGTCTCTAAAAGTCCTCACAGTAAGCCTGCAGGACAGTCTTAGAAAGTGTGAGCAGCACAAGAGTTTTTCATCAGAACTAAGGTTTCCCACCAGAGCACGCTGTTCCCTTCCACACTCAGGGTACCTGAATGAGGCTGCAACTTGCACTTCACGTCAACCCCCCTCCCTCCCAGAAGGTCACCAGCACAGCAGGAAATGTAAATACTGCCTCATCAGCCTTTTCCTGAGTGCCACTTCTGGAAACAGGAAACTTTAAAACGCAGCCTGAAGTGCACGCCTTTGCTGAGAATGCTTCATCTTTCCATGACCTGTCCACACACGTCCAAGCAGGGCTGGGCAGACAGACCTACCCTGGTAAATCTCTGTGTCCTGCTCCGTCACATAGGCGTTGGCCCCCCAGATCACCATCTTGCTGACATACGAGGGGTATCGTGCGGCCGCGATGAGGGCTGTTATCCCCCCGTCGCTCCACCCCAGCAGAGAGACCTTCTTAAACTTCAGCGTCTGGACAAACACAGCAAAACGCACCGCACGGTTAGGGCTCCTAGCTGCGGAGAGGACCTGAGGTCAACAATGCCTGGGATCGACACAGCTGTGGCGTGTCCGCGGGTCATCAGAGAGACGCCTTGGAGCCCATGATCTGTGACATAAATGTCTCCTCTTGGCCTGGTGTGGTGAGAAGGCCGCTGTCACAGATGCCTAAGCATGCGTACAGCATCCAGCACTGTTCTGAATTGGGAGGGAGCTGCATCTCCAGGGTGCATATCTCCCAGAAAAGGACACAGCGGACATCGGCTCTACTTGGTCGTGACAGCGTGTGTGCGTCCACACAGGCCTGAGTGAAGACGCTGAGGACAGGTCTGCAGATCAGAGGGCCTCCTGAGAGCTGCTGGAGGGCTGGAGCCCCCGCATCTGGTCAAGTCACTGACTGAAGCTTTGGGAAGAACCGGCCCCAGGAGGAAGCCTGGGACAGAGGAGACACAGCGGTAGGGTGGGGGGTGCTACTGAACCTCTGGGTGAGTCGGCCAGGCTCCAAGAATGCGCTTGACGGGGTAAATGGACAGAGGTTACACTTGAGAGACGCTCCCGAGCAATTAAAAACTGAATGACTGAGAAGTAAATTAACTCTTAGTCCGAGACATCTGTCGACAGGACTGTAAACTGGTGTGACTCCTGTGGGGTATACGTTGGCTCCATCCTGTATCTTCCATCAGGCAGCAAGTCATCTCCTAAATGTGCACGGATTCACACACATGCACCAGGGCAGGCTCACAAAGTCCACACCAGCACTATTTACAGCACTAAATAAGGGCCACAATGTCCACACACAAGCATTCACTGCACTTCCCGTATAATCACACACACACACAATGTCCACACAAAAGTGTTCACTGCACTTCCCGTATAATCACACACACTCACACACACACACACACACACACACACACACACACAGCAGCAGCAGCAGCAGCAGCAGCAGCAGCAGCAGCAGCAGCAGCTTAGAAATAATGTATCTACCATCAGAAGATAGGGGAGTTAAGACACAGTGTGTCCACACAATGGAATGAATACTAAGTGCCTATTATGAACTGAAGTATCTCTGTGATAAACCGTCCAATGAGACAGTAAGCTGGAAAACCATTAGGTATAGAAGGAGGCCCTCAATACAAACTGTGTATTTATATACGACTGCCCCGAAAAGAAGAGCCTCAAGGCCACAGTAGCAGAGTCTCTAAACACTTTCCTCTTTGTATCCATTTGAACCCTTTGAATGTCCATAGGAGGCACCTTTGAGAAAAGAACAGACAGAAACAAAATAAATGAAGACACCCAGCCTCCTTTCTCCCCTGAGTTCTTCCCTGAGACCCACCTTCATCAGATCAATGGCATCTTTTGCATCTCGCTCAAAGAAGTCCACTGGGAAGTCCCGATCGGGGGGGCGGGAGTGTCCGTATCCTCGGGGGTCCCAGGCGACCACCGTGAAGAGCTTCTTATTCAGATTCTCAATCTGAGGTCCAAAATCCGTCTCTCCACTGCCTATCAATACAAGTGGCCATCCGGTTACCCTCCAGGAAACGCTCTCATTGCTTCAAACACACTACAGCAAAAAGAAGCAGGGGACGATGTAACTGGTTTCTAGTCAAATTGGCAGCAAATCTGTAACCAGCAAAGCAGCCTGGCAGAGAGGGAGCCCGGAGCGTCCTCTCCCGCGGAAGCGCAGACCTGCCCCCGCCCTCCCTAGGGGCTACTGGGAGGAGGGCGCAGTGCTCCCTTGGTCCTGCACCATTCATACTCCAGCACGCTTGGTGTCTCTTCACTTTAACCAAGGACTTATGAAACTGCCTAGAAATAAACCTACTGATACAACGTACTTCTGGGTTACTCTTTCTTTTTTTAAAATGACTTACAAATGAGAGCGATCTTAATAGTATCTGTAGACACATTAATGAGATTTGATCCAAATTANGCAGCAGCAGCAGCAGCAGCAGCAGCAGCAGCAGCTTAGAAATAATGTATCTACCATCAGAAGATAGGGGAGTTAAGACACAGTGTGTCCACACAATGGAATGAATACTAAGTGCCTATTATGAACTGAAGTATCTCTGTGATAAACCGTCCAATGAGACAGTAAGCTGGAAAACCATTAGGTATAGAAGGAGGCCCTCAATACAAACTGTGTATTTATATACGACTGCCCCGAAAAGAAGAGCCTCAAGGCCACAGTAGCAGAGTCTCTAAACACTTTCCTCTTTGTATCCATTTGAACCCTTTGAATGTCCATAGGAGGCACCTTTGAGAAAAGAACAGACAGAAACAAAATAAATGAAGACACCCAGCCTCCTTTCTCCCCTGAGTTCTTCCCTGAGACCCACCTTCATCAGATCAATGGCATCTTTTGCATCTCGCTCAAAGAAGTCCACTGGGAAGTCCCGATCGGGGGGGCGGGAGTGTCCGTATCCTCGGGGGTCCCAGGCGACCACCGTGAAGAGCTTCTTATTCAGATTCTCAATCTGAGGTCCAAAATCCGTCTCTCCACTGCCTATCAATACAAGTGGCCATCCGGTTACCCTCCAGGAAACGCTCTCATTGCTTCAAACACACTACAGCAAAAAGAAGCAGGGGACGATGTAACTGGTTTCTAGTCAAATTGGCAGCAAATCTGTAACCAGCAAAGCAGCCTGGCAGAGAGGGAGCCCGGAGCGTCCTCTCCCGCGGAAGCGCAGACCTGCCCCCGCCCTCCCTAGGGGCTACTGGGAGGAGGGCGCAGTGCTCCCTTGGTCCTGCACCATTCATACTCCAGCACGCTTGGTGTCTCTTCACTTTAACCAAGGACTTATGAAACTGCCTAGAAATAAACCTACTGATACAACGTACTTCTGGGTTACTCTTTCTTTTTTTAAAATGACTTACAAATGAGAGCGATCTTAATAGTATCTGTAGACACATTAATGAGATTTGATCCAAATTACTCAAAGCCAACTTCTAAAATCCCAGACGTCTTTTACAAAGCTAATGAGAATAGCCCTGGAGATTTTATTTTCTGGTCATAACTAGAAACCAGAAAATTAAACTAAAACTCGGAAATGATGGAGGGCAGGATACGGAGGGAATAAATTAGTGTGTTTCACGACAACAGTATGTGAATATTAGTAAGTAGAACTGTGTTCTCAAGCTGGTGGTGGACTCGACTGGCAGGCAGAGGTGCCCAGTGAGGCCCACACAGGGTAGGAGGCCAGATTCCCAAGAAACCCAGTCCAAGGGCAAGTCAGCATCGCATTTCTAAGCTCTGCTGGGCTTCTAAGGACTCACAGCTCTGGCCACAGCTTGCTTCACAAACTGGTGATTATTAGAAAACGTTTTCAAGATTCTGTAGGATCATTCAGCGTCATCAATGGCTGTCACTCTCCCTGACAAAATGTACCTTCTCAACACCAGGTAAACCATCCAGAAAACCCAAGCCAAGAACAATCTGGATTTCAGTGCACGCCTACTGCTCTGACATCTGAGGCTGCTCTCGTGATCCCTGCATTGGAGGGACTTCCAGAGAACCGCCCTGCAGGAGGGGCAGAAGGTGGGAAAAGGCAGCAGTGAAGCTCAACACCACTTTCAGAAACAAGACACACGCTTTCTGGCACACATCTGAAGACCAGTGCAAACCACACTAAAACCCTAAAAAATTACTGTAAAGCGTAGTTACCAAGACGTGATACCTGAGAAGGAAACCCATCAACACTGGCGGCCAGGGGGAGGGGGGCTGGGTGCTGGGAGCAGCAGCTCAGGAGGGAAACTTGCTGTTTGATTTTTGAATCAGGTTACTGTTTTACATAAGCAAAAATTAAAACTGCCAAAAGCTTTCTATACCAGGATAATGACAGCAATATCGAACCAATGGCCATCTACGCTGGCAAACTTCATTGCATTAGCTCGGGGTCAGCCACTGGAGTAAAGGCCCTCCTCTATTACACGAGCTCGTGGGAAAGATACTAAAGAAGCCTCAATAGCGGCAACAATCAGCTGAGGCTACGCCAGCTGGAACCACCATGCAACTGGAAAAAGTTAGCACTTTACTTGTAGGATAAAGCAGCAAATCCTAAGAAGATAAGTATATGATGGGACCACTTAACTCAATAAAAAATAAACAGTAACAGAAACCTTAAAATCAAATTTGAGGTGCTCTGGAATCACTGGAAACTCCCCCCCTGAACGTTCTACACCTAAACTTCTTACCTGCAGGAGGCGATGGTGATCCATCTGGCTTTACCATGCTCCATTCACGCCAAAACTAACTCTGACCTTCAGAAAGGCTGTGAAAGCCCAGCTTTGTTCTTTGCTCTTACCTTAACTGAATACACAGTCACGCACAGCAGGGAGATCAGTCCAACTTTTAGCAGCAGAAGTCTCACATCCTGGAACCCCTCAATTCCAGGCAAACTGGGCCAGCTGGTCACCTACTGCCTGCCTGCCCTCCCCATCCCTTCCTTGACTTGTCATCCCCAGGGTGTAGGAAGGGGCTTCCCTTGTGGCTCAGCTGGTAAAAAATCCGCCTGCAATGCGGGAGACCTGGGTTTGATCCCCGGGTTGGGAAGGTCCCCTGGAGAAGGGAAAGGCTACCCACTCCAGTATTCTGGCCTGGAGAGTTCCATGGACTGTATAGTGCATGGGGTCACAAAGAGTCAGACACGACTGAGCGACTTTCACTTTCAGGCTGCAGGAAACTACATTGGACTTCCGTGGAGAAAAGCGGGCATTCAAAGGGATGAAAATTGCATAAAGTAGAAAGGTATCTTCGGGGCTTCCTTGCTGGCTCAGTGGTAAAGAGTCTACCTGCTAATGCAGAAGACACGGGTTCGACCCGAGCCGGAAAGATCCCACATGCTGAGGAGCAGCTAAGCTTGTGAACCGTAACTCCAGCCTGTGCTTGGCAACAAGAGAAGGCGCCACAAGGAGCCCAACCGCACAGCGAGCGAGCAGCCATCGTCAGTGCATCCAAGAAAAGCCCCACAGCAGCGCAGGCCCGGTGCAGGTGATCCAAGCGGCACTTTAGAGACAGGCAGCTTCCGGGTCACCTAAAGCTGACTGTGGCAAAGGGTACCGAAAGCCTCAGCAAAGCACTGAGGCTGCCTGTCAAGCCCGAGCATCTGGCCTGGGGGCCGAGCGCAGAGGGCAGCGTGCCAGGCACGCCGCGGGAGCCCACGCACCCAGCATCCCACGCACCCAGCATCCCCGGGAGCAGCAGGACGGCGTGCTCTCCGTCTCCGGTCCGCAGGTAGTGCAGGTGGACGCCGTTCACCGCCGCCTTGGCGGAGGTCACAGAGGAGCTGCAAGAGAGAAGCCCCGACCCCGGAGGGTGCCTGAGCTTGCGCGCCAGCAGCCCCAGCACCCTCCCCGGCCCCTGGTCACCCGGCTCGGCGCTTCAGTTTCCCAAACCCAGCAAGGGCGGGTCACGGCAGCACCAGCTCCGGGCCCACCCACGGGAGCGCTGGCAGGCCTGCTGACGTCAACAGGCCCACTGCCCACAGCTGGAGGCAGGGCCCCCGCAGCAGGAGGCGAGGTGGGCGGAACACTGGCACAGAGCCTGGAGCCCCTCGTCGAGGCCCTGGCAGGTCCGGAGGAGCCACCCTTACCCTCAGCTGCACAGGCAGTGATCCCAAGGGTGATGGCGGTCTTGGGGTCCACAGGCTGACCTTCTGGCCCCTGGCCTCTCTGTTCTCTAGGCAGCCGCCCTGGTCAAGAACGCCTGTCTGCTCGGATGTGGCCAGGCCGGTTTGTAAGATGCGGAGATGTCTCTGCACTGACTGGTAAGTAGCCGGTCCGTGTCTATAGAGTCCGGCACCCCGCCCCCTGCTTGGCCCAAGGCCGCCCGCGCTGCAGTGTCTCACCCTGTGTGGTCCTGGGGGCTCTGCGCAGGACAACCCCTCAGTGACTGTCCCAGAAGCTCCAGGACCACTGCGCCAAGACACCCAGGAGCAGCGCGCACGGCCCGGCCTCAGGCGCTAAGAGCCTCCCAGCAGCTCCCCAGACGGCCGGTGACACGCGGGAGGGCCGCGAAGGCACGCCAGGACAGACGGTGGCAGGCGCAGCGAGTCAAAGAACACACACCCCTGGGTGCTAGTGAGGCGGACCTACCTACAGGCTCACGGTCCACAGAAACGTCACAGGACCCTTGAGCCGGGTGAGTCTCACGGACCCTGCTGTCACTTGTTATTAGCACCCTGCTCCTTGGACAGCTCCAGGGCCAGACAGAATCGCATAGCTCTCCTCCTAGTCATCTCGGGAAACAACGGTTTATTGGCGTTTCCTTTGCCCCCGGCCGTCTGCAGAGCTGCTTCTGCGCACCCTCAGGGAGGGGAGGGTCGTGACGGGAGAGAAGCAGAGAAGCGGTCAGCCTCCTGTCCAGCACAGGAATGAGGGGCTCCCCAGACACTCAGCGCTCGCTCAGCTCAGGGACTGCTCCTGCTACTGCTCGAGCTTGCAAGGTTCCCCAGGGCCCCTGCCTTGCAGGGTGAAGGATGTCTCGTAAAGGCGTTCTGCACAGGGAAGGTTTCACATATGACGTGCCCCCGGCCATCTCTCGCCATCTCCGAGCCCTGGGACTTTCACGCCCGGAGTTGCAGGATCTCAGGCCTGGGAGCCGCCTGGGGCCCAGCTCACACCGACTTCCCTTTGGTGGTCTGTCGATGTCTCCGCTGCCAAAAGCCTCTCACTTCCCTGTGCTTTGCCTGTCCATGTAGATTCCCCGGTGCCTAAGCACAGGAGATACAACCAGGCCGTCCAGACCAGGGAGGACGGGCGCGCAGCATCAGGGGAGGGTCCCTGAGGCAGAGGACTTTGCAGGTGGCTTCAGAGGTCAGAGGCCCTGTGGGGGCTGGAGAGAGGCCCCTGGAGAAGGGTGAAGTGGCTTTTGAGATGAACTTCCAAGATGGGCAAACGCCAGAGAGAAAATGGGGCGGTAGGGCGCTTCTAGAACGGGTGTGCTCGGGGCCCAGGAGGCAGGGACACACGTGGAGCAAGGCAGGTGAGGTCGGGCCGGCAGGGGTGTGGGCACGGAGGAGCGGTCAGGCTAGAGGGCGGCGGGTGTGCCCCGGGGCGGCGGAGGCTCCCGGAGGCTTGCCTCCATCTCCAGGCTGGAGACACAGAGGACAGAAAACTGGACAAAAGCAGATCAACTTAAATCTAAGGAAAAAGTTTCCTTTTAAAAAATATTGACGGAATGACTTCCCACATCGATACACGTGAAATGAGTGCTGCATTCTCCCTCCAGCACATCAAAGGGCTCTTGGATGGTGGTCAGGCCCCAGAAAAAGTTAGAAAACTTAAAAGAGCGAAAATGAACCTCCTTCTCTGGGGCTTCAGTCCTCCAGCCCTTTCTCCCTCCTATTACTCGCTTCTCTACCCTAGGTGTTCTCAAGCAGGGGTGTTCCCTAGAACCACCCGAGCAGGTAAAGCTATGGCTGCCCAGGACGCTCCCGGAGGCCCACTGGTGCCCCTGGGGCAGAGCCCTGGCCCGCACTTTCTGGGACGCTGCTGCATCACTCACCCATTCATGTGCATCCGGAACCCTACTTGGTGCTGGGCACCCATGTTGCCGAGGGGTTGGCAGAGAAGACCAGTCTGCCCGCTACTGATATTCTGACGGAAGCTGGGGGACAGGAGGCCTGGGGCACGCAGCACACAGCCTCGTGCTTTCTGCGCCCTGCCACGCCTGCCACGCAGCCCCTCGCACCTGAGGCCACTTCCTGCCCCACGACACCCGGCGCGGGGTCGCAAGCTTAATTTTAATCTTCTGGCAAACCTTTAAATCTCCAGATGCCCAGGCTGTACTAAATGAAAATCTCTGGGATGGGATCAAGGCATCTGCATTTTTTAAATTCCCCAAGAGAATCCAGTAGACAACCAAGGATAAGAAAGGTTATACTGAATTCATTTTGGAGGAGAGAAAAATTCAGTCTCCTTTTTAAACACAGTCTGGAAAGCCATCCGTCTCATGCCTGTCCTGTCCCTCCTGGGAGGCTGGACGGACAAGTCTGTGTGTGAGCGGCGAGGGCTGAGTGCAGGGGCAATAGAGCAGTAAACCCCCCCCAATGAGGGAGAGGTGACCGCAGGGCTGGCAAGGAGAGGGAGCTGTCTGCGGCAGGAAATACGGCAGAACTAACTGGTTAGTCCAATCACTAAACCAGACAATGTCCTCTGATAATGCACGTTAGACTTTCCCTAATTTTACCAGTGAGGAAGCTGAGTGTTAAGAGTTTAGGTAACGGGCCCCAGTCACCTTGCTTCCAATTTGCGAAATTGAAGCAAGTGCCTGCATGTCACACTCGGCTCAGAAATAAACACGGGAGCCGCCTCATCAGATACGTCCTCATTTTGAAAGTCCAATATATCCTCTCTACCTTGTATGTTCAGCTATTTCCTTTGTATATTTTTTCTATTTTTTTAAAAAAATGAATTTATTTTAATTGGAAGCTAATTACAATATCGTAGTGGTTTTTGCCATACATTGACATGAATCAGCCATGGGTTGTAAATTTTTTTCTAAAGGGACTGTTAGCCACAGTGAAGTATTAGCAACATCCAAGTATTAGCTTGCATAAACATGAATTTTGATGACTTATTTTTACATCTTTCATACACTGTAGTATTATCTAGATATTCATATTTGTATGATTAATTGTAACTGCTAATTATTTAGTATGGGGGCTTCCCAGGTGGCACAGAGGTAAAGAATCTGCCTGCCAATGGAGGAGATGAAAGAGACGCAGGTTCGATCCCTGGGTTGGGAAGATTCCCTGGAGCAGGAAATGGCAACCCACTCCAGTATTCTTGCCTGGGGAATCCCAAGGACAGAGGAGCCTGGCAGGCTACAGTCCACGGGTTGCAAAGAGCTGGACATGACTGAGTGGCCAGGCCTTTAAAATTCACTGTCTCAAATCCTGAGGACAATTCTGCAAGGCGTGCGGCTCAGAGAGGTCACATAGCTTGGTTGTGTACCTGCTTTTTCTGTAACCGCACTGCCAAGCGGAGTCCCCTGCAGGGCTCGGCACCAGGCCGGCACTCACCCTGACTGCTGGACAGAGGCAGGGGCAGGGGCATCTCTTCCCCTCAGGCAGAGTATCCCCAGGCTGTTAGGCTTCCTTAAGTTATTAACATTGTAACTGCACATAACATACAACTTCAGGTAGAAAAGGCTCGGTGTGGAAGAGGGCAGACGTACAGAGAAGCTTCTGGAACACAACTCAATTGTGGGTTGGGGCACCCGCTGTTCTGAAGCCACGGTCTTACACGAGTGGCCCTCTTGTTTCAGGATTAATCAACACACTGCTTGTTTGGCCCATCACAGTGAAAGTGAAAGTGAAGTCGCTCAGTCCTGTCTGACTCTTTGCAACCCCATGGACGGTGGCCTACCAGGCTTCTCAATCCATCGGACTCTCCAGGCAAGAATATTGGAGTGGGTTGCCATTTCCTTGGTCAGATCAATTTCAACTGCATTTACAAAATGGCGGTTCAAAATCCAGAGAAACCTGTTTCCCAGGGACATTTTAGGGCAAATGATCTGCACTGCTCAGTGGATGAAGCCGTCTTGCAACGATTAACCAAGAGTAACAGATACTGGTGCAATCACAGTAACCTCATTCCAATCCCTTTCCGTAAACAGGAAACCGGATAGATGGGCATTTTCCAGTGGATTTACAGAGACGGCAGACACTGACATTATTTTCCCATCTGTAGAAAACATTTCTGAAAATCTAATAAATCTAAAATGGTACCAACATCAAATCCTAAATTCAAGACCCGATGAATCACAACATGAAAGCGTAAAGCTGGTCAGACCTCTCCTTACGCCTTCGGAATGGACGCTTCCCCATCAAGCACAGTGAAGCTCTCAAGGCCAGGTACCCGCCGAGCTTTTGCGCAGACACCTTCCTCGTCAAGAGCGGAACTGACCCGCCGGCAGTGAGCAGCGACCACCCCGCGCGCGCCCCCATGACAGGCCACTATCACTTGGGACCAGGGGCGCCACTCTGGGACTGGGGGTCAGAGCTCCATCCAGGGGCTGTCTTCTCTCAGGTGTGTGGGGGTGGTAAGAGGAGAGAGAAAGGCAGACTCTCGGGAGTCTCCACGGCCTGCACCCCTCGGGGAGCCGGGCCCAGGAGCCCGCATCTCCCGGTCCCCGGGGTGGGTCTCCCGCACGTCCCCGCTCGAGGTCCAGCCCGCGGCTCCGAGGGCTGACGCGGCGCGGACACAGCAGGCTGGCCCCGGAGCCAGGGTTCAAGCGCGCCTCCTCCCTGGCCTCTGTCCACACGGACGCCCCACCGAGGCCGAGCGCAGCGCCCCCTCGGCCGCGCCCGGGTCACGGCTGGACGGACAAGGCCCACTCGCGGCCCCGGCCCGGTCGCTGGCCCCAGGCCCCTGCCCCCTTCCCGCAGCCCCGAGCGCGCGGACGAGGCTATGGGGGCCCCTGGAGGGGAGCGGCGCCATTACCCGAACGCGGCCGCGGGTCCGGCCCGGGGCACTTGGATCCCGGGCTTCAGCGCTGAGAGCAGGAGCCTCAGCCGCCTGTCTCTTATACACATCTTCTCACTTCCCTGTGCTTTGCCTGTCCATGTAGATTCCCCGGTGCCTAAGCACAGGAGATACAACCAGGCCGTCCAGACCAGGGAGGACGGGCGCGCAGCATCAGGGGAGGGTCCCTGAGGCAGAGGACTTTGCAGGTGGCTTCAGAGGTCAGAGGCCCTGTGGGGGCTGGAGAGAGGCCCCTGGAGAAGGGTGAAGTGGCTTTTGAGATGAACTTCCAAGATGGGCAAACGCCAGAGAGAAAATGGGGCGGTAGGGCGCTTCTAGAACGGGTGTGCTCGGGGCCCAGGAGGCAGGGACACACGTGGAGCAAGGCAGGTGAGGTCGGGCCGGCAGGGGTGTGGGCACGGAGGAGCGGTCAGGCTAGAGGGCGGCGGGTGTGCCCCGGGGCGGCGGAGGCTCCCGGAGGCTTGCCTCCATCTCCAGGCTGGAGACACAGAGGACAGAAAACTGGACAAAAGCAGATCAACTTAAATCTAAGGAAAAAGTTTCCTTTTAAAAAATATTGACGGAATGACTTCCCACATCGATACACGTGAAATGAGTGCTGCATTCTCCCTCCAGCACATCAAAGGGCTCTTGGATGGTGGTCAGGCCCCAGAAAAAGTTAGAAAACTTAAAAGAGCGAAAATGAACCTCCTTCTCTGGGGCTTCAGTCCTCCAGCCCTTTCTCCCTCCTATTACTCGCTTCTCTACCCTAGGTGTTCTCAAGCAGGGGTGTTCCCTAGAACCACCCGAGCAGGTAAAGCTATGGCTGCCCAGGACGCTCCCGGAGGCCCACTGGTGCCCCTGGGGCAGAGCCCTGGCCCGCACTTTCTGGGACGCTGCTGCATCACTCACCCATTCATGTGCATCCGGAACCCTACTTGGTGCTGGGCACCCATGTTGCCGAGGGGTTGGCAGAGAAGACCAGTCTGCCCGCTACTGATATTCTGACGGAAGCTGGGGGACAGGAGGCCTGGGGCACGCAGCACACAGCCTCGTGCTTTCTGCGCCCTGCCACGCCTGCCACGCAGCCCCTCGCACCTGAGGCCACTTCCTGCCCCACGACACCCGGCGCGGGGTCGCAAGCTTAATTTTAATCTTCTGGCAAACCTTTAAATCTCCAGATGCCCAGGCTGTACTAAATGAAAATCTCTGGGATGGGATCAAGGCATCTGCATTTTTTAAATTCCCCAAGAGAATCCAGTAGACAACCAAGGATAAGAAAGGTTATACTGAATTCATTTTGGAGGAGAGAAAAATTCAGTCTCCTTTTTAAACACAGTCTGGAAAGCCATCCGTCTCATGCCTGTCCTGTCCCTCCTGGGAGGCTGGACGGACAAGTCTGTGTGTGAGCGGCGAGGGCTGAGTGCAGGGGCAATAGAGCAGTAAACCCCCCCCAATGAGGGAGAGGTGACCGCAGGGCTGGCAAGGAGAGGGAGCTGTCTGCGGCAGGAAATACGGCAGAACTAACTGGTTAGTCCAATCACTAAACCAGACAATGTCCTCTGATAATGCACGTTAGACTTTCCCTAATTTTACCAGTGAGGAAGCTGAGTGTTAAGAGTTTAGGTAACGGGCCCCAGTCACCTTGCTTCCAATTTGCGAAATTGAAGCAAGTGCCTGCATGTCACACTCGGCTCAGAAATAAACACGGGAGCCGCCTCATCAGATACGTCCTCATTTTGAAAGTCCAATATATCCTCTCTACCTTGTATGTTCAGCTATTTCCTTTGTATATTTTTTCTATTTTTTTAAAAAAATGAATTTATTTTAATTGGAAGCTAATTACAATATCGTAGTGGTTTTTGCCATACATTGACATGAATCAGCCATGGGTTGTAAATTTTTTTCTAAAGGGACTGTTAGCCACAGTGAAGTATTAGCAACATCCAAGTATTAGCTTGCATAAACATGAATTTTGATGACTTATTTTTACATCTTTCATACACTGTAGTATTATCTAGATATTCATATTTGTATGATTAATTGTAACTGCTAATTATTTAGTATGGGGGCTTCCCAGGTGGCACAGAGGTAAAGAATCTGCCTGCCAATGGAGGAGATGAAAGAGACGCAGGTTCGATCCCTGGGTTGGGAAGATTCCCTGGAGCAGGAAATGGCAACCCACTCCAGTATTCTTGCCTGGGGAATCCCAAGGACAGAGGAGCCTGGCAGGCTACAGTCCACGGGTTGCAAAGAGCTGGACATGACTGAGTGGCCAGGCCTTTAAAATTCACTGTCTCAAATCCTGAGGACAATTCTGCAAGGCGTGCGGCTCAGAGAGGTCACATAGCTTGGTTGTGTACCTGCTTTTTCTGTAACCGCACTGCCAAGCGGAGTCCCCTGCAGGGCTCGGCACCAGGCCGGCACTCACCCTGACTGCTGGACAGAGGCAGGGGCAGGGGCATCTCTTCCCCTCAGGCAGAGTATCCCCAGGCTGTTAGGCTTCCTTAAGTTATTAACATTGTAACTGCACATAACATACAACTTCAGGTAGAAAAGGCTCGGTGTGGAAGAGGGCAGACGTACAGAGAAGCTTCTGGAACACAACTCAATTGTGGGTTGGGGCACCCGCTGTTCTGAAGCCACGGTCTTANGGGGGGGGGGGGGGGGGGGCGCATGCGCCGCGTCTCCTAGCAGCCCAGCGTGCACCGCCCCGAGCACGCATGCGCCCGGCCGTCGGCCGCCCCGAGCTCGCCCCCTTCCGCCTCGAGCACGCATGCGCGGGGCGGTCTGGGCGCTGAGTCGGAGATCCGGGTTTTCTAGGCGACCCCTCGCCGCACCTGTGTGCGCGGTTCCCGTGGACGCCGGCACAGAGCGTCTCCCCTGGGGGTCAGCTCTAGCCTAACGGTGACCGGCGCCTCGCCCTCGCGGAGGGGTGGGCTCGGGGCCGCCAGCCCGACAGCTGGAGGGGACTGGGGTTTGCTTTGTGCGTTCTTACACCGGGCCACACCCGTGAGGGCCCCTGCTCTCGGGGATCCCGGAGATCAGGGAGGGCCAGCGGCGGCTGGAGAGCTGTGCTGGCGGGGGCCCGGGCCTCGAGAGCTAAGCCGGAGCCTGCGATGAGTCCCGCAGACGGGCCGGGGCTCCCGCTTCTCGGCGCTGTGGCGGGAGCAGAGCGGGGCGCCGGGTGCGGAGGATGGGGGCTGTGTCCGCGTGGCGTCCCTGGCCGCCCCGGGGCGGGGGAGCGGCGAGGACGGCAGGCTCGGTCGTGAAAGGAGCCGCGTGTGAGTCCAGATCAGTGAGGCCCCTGCGGCCCAGGTGGGAAGCAGGTGGGTGTCGGGCTGGGTCGGGGGCAGGGTTAGTGTCTAATGGGGGCAGAGCCTCAGTTTTGCAGGAACGTGGCAGAAACAATGTGAACGTGCTTAGGGCTGTATACTTAAAGACGGCTAAGATGGCAAATTTTATGTGTATTTCAGCACTGTTGAGTGTGTGTGCTTCTTACGACCAGTTCAGTCTTTAAAGATCATAAGCCGTATTTTCAGCTGAAGGTTCCATAGAGAAAATAAAAAACAACACCCTTTGTGGCTACTCTCTCCCTTAACAGAAAACAACCGCACATCGGTGGCTGCTGTTTAGCCTTGTCTTCATTTGGAGATTCCAGCAGCTTCCTTGCATTTTATATTACTTCTCCTGGAGATCCTTTCATGGTATAATCCTCTATGCATAGTGCTTCCTGGTGTTACAGCCATGGGACGTTGTATTACCCGCGTGTCCTCCCTGACCCATGGGAGTTTCTTGGCAGTAAAGGGAGGCTTGATTTAAATACTATGATAAAATGTTTTTTCAACATAAAGCTGTCACATCAGTTTCCTACACAGTAGGAAAGAGAAATATGTAATGTTCCAGCTACTGTTGTTTGACTTTCAGAATCTTGGATGGGGTCAACATTTCCTTATTTTTTTTTTTTTTTTATGAAATGTTGACTGGGACTTCTTGTCAGAGATGATGAGGGTTAAAAATAATTGTACAATTTTACCACCAGTTATCCTACTGGTCAGCAAAAATGGTAGCGCTGAGGTCTTAGGCTCTTGGTGTCAATTAATAAAAACCTACTGTATAACACAGGGAACTCAACAGTCTATAATGACCTAAAGAATCTATAAAAGAATCTAAAAAAGAGTGGATATATGTTTAATATTCACTTTGCTGTACACCTGAAACTAACAAAGCATTATAAATCAACTATACTCCCAATAAAAACTAATTTAAAAAATACTACTTTTAGGGACTTCGCTGGTAGTCCAGTGGTGAAGACTTTGCCTTCCAGTGTGAAGGGGTATGGGTTCAACCCCTGATGGCAGAGAGGATCCCACAGGCCTCTACACCGAAACATAACAGAAGCAGTATTGTAACAAGTTCAATAAAGACTTTAAACACGGTCTACGTCAAAAACCATCTTAAATAACTTTTTCACGCCAGGCATCTAAAGTGAGATGCATCATCTTATTTTAATCCTCACACCTGCCTTATGTCCTAGCACCCTATTTATAGATGAGGAAACTGAGGCTGGGAAAGGTCAGGAAGCAGGCCCCCGGTGCATGGCCAGAGTAGAACTTAATGCCTGCTTGATTTCGGAGCCCTGTGTCTGGATTATACCATAGAACTAGTCCTTCAGTGATTTCTTTGTAATCAGATGCTTCTAACACCTTGACTGTATACAGACCTATTCTATTTACATGATTACTGTAATTAGAAAAGCTTTTTAAACTAAAATGTCTTGTGAGAAATAACTCCTTTTCGTGTTGCTGAAGATCTAACTTCATCGTCTGGACCCACAGCAAAGATTTATCACGACAGTGACAAGCGGGGGCTCTGCTGAGCAGGGTCTGCGGTCTGGGAGTGGGTCTCACTCACGAGTGTCAGCCTCAGGGTCTGGATGCCTTTCTCGGAGCCAAGAACAGCTTACCTTCTTTCTCGTAGTCTGTGTCGTCCCACTTCGTTGATTCCTGCCCAAGACGAGTGTTTTGTGGTGTTTGGGCCTAGTATCGAAACTCCTCAGATGTAAACTTGGCCCTCTTCGTCCAGTATTTAGACCGTGGGGGCTGAAGGAAAGGCCCCTGAGCCGGGTGTGCGAGACAGCAGTGCTTAGACTCTTGGGCCCGTGGGTGTTCCATCGTGAAAGTCAAAATGCACTGTCAGGAAAGCTGCTCTTTTCTCCCTAGCTCCCTGAACTCTCCTTCCAGTAGCCGGGGTGAAAAGGAATCGCCGACCCACGTGGTAAAGTCACCGTGGAGAATCTCACACTTTTGTTTATACAAACACATAATTCCAGTGGTTTCTATTTGAGGTGCAAAATTTTATTTTAATTAGTCCATTAAAATATTGTCTGCTTTTTGTCCCTGACACTGATTAGTAAACCTGTTTGGAATTTAGAGAACAGTGGTCACAAGGAATACATCTGGGAAAGGAATCGCTCTGCCCCCTCCTGCAGCTGGGGACCATCTCCCCCTCCAGTTTTCCGCTATCCGACTGGATGAGAACTTTTTTTTTACTTTGGTTATAACAGGCGGCTATGTGGAGAAGACAGTGTAAAATTAGAAAGCTGATTTAGGTTATGTTCTCCGAATTTTTTTTTTTCCTTGCTCAAACAAAACTCCCAGAAACCAGAATGAATAGCATGAAGATTATGGGATAATATGAAAGAAAAAAATGATCTTTCTCAACTCTCTCTTCTCTCCTTTTCAGAGCCCAGTTAGGCTTCTTCTTGGGCTGGGCCTTGGCCAGGAATAGGCCGTCCTGCGTCCTGCGCAGTGGGTGGTTTGCTGGCGGTTCCCTTTTCCATCCTCCAGCTGTGAAAGGCAGGAAGTGACTTTTATGCAGACTCAGCACCCGCTGTATGGGGAGAAAAGAAGCCTGAGTCTCCGCAGGCAGCAGGCTTTCACCAGGGGAGGAGGTGGCCCCCCCCCGCCACAGGAGCGCCTGTGGGCTTAGTTCTGGCTGATGCGGATCAAGCAGTTGACCAGGTCTATCCGTGAGCACAGGTACAGCGCGAAGGCCAGCTTCCCCACGGTGGCCCCTTTGCTGCCTTCCCGCATCAGCCACTTTTGGAGCATCTGGTAAACCTTCTCTTTCAGTCCATCTCGCTCATAGTCGTGGTCAATTTCATCGATCTGAGATTCAGAGAAGCCCAGCTTACGGGCACAGCTTTTCCACTGTCTCCCCAGATTCTCCCTGATGGGGTCCAGGTGTTTATCAGTCAGACTAGTAGTAGTATCTGCCGAACAGAAAAGGAGAAGGCACTGAGCCATGGCCATGTGACCACTCTGGCTTCAAACACCTGCATAAAGTACAGAGTACCAGGAGTCAGTAAAAAGGCCAGCTTCTCCACGCTCTGGCTGTTGGCTCCCTGGGTGATCCTCACCTGTCGACCAGCCCACGCGAGGACCTGCTTCCTCCTGGGAGCTGCCCCCTTGGCTGCTAGGCTGTTCCGTACCAGCTGAGCCACAGGCCCTGTTTACACTACACCTTCCTGAAGTCAAGGGGGAAAACACCATTTTTGTTCCTTTTGGGCCTTTTCTGCTTACATCTGGCCAGAGTTAAGGTCACTCAACTTGGGATACCTTCACCCAGCACTGCGCATTCCTCTTACTTGGTCCAGGACACGGAGACCACCGCGTGGAAACTGACTGCACTGTCTTCATGGGTATTTCTGGGCTCATCCCTCCCCTGCCCCACTCAGTCCTCCTTTCTCCTAGAGCCGTAACCTCTCTCTCCCTACTGGTCCCCTCCTCTCAGGCGTTCGTAAAAATAATAAAATGAAGCAAACAGAAGTATAAAACCACCACAAACAAGCCAAATTCCGTGATGTTCAGTAAGCGGAATAATAGAGACACCTCATCCCCCGGCAGAACACCATCTTTCCTCGGCTCCCACCGTGCAGCTCTGACCATCACCACCAGACGTCAGCCTCCCGGCCAGGGTCCACCAACGCTTCACCAGGAGAGGGACCCTGGGCTCCGGCAGGTTCTCAGAGGGACCCTGTCAGCCCAGACCTTAGGAACCTCTGCTCTAGTGCATTAAAGACGCTTTGAGAGGCTTAGACAGGGCACCCCACTCCAGTACCCTTGCCTGGAAAATCCCATGGACGGAGGAGCCTGGCAGGCTACAGTCCATGGGGTCGCAGAGTCGCACACAATTTGGCCAACCATGGCCTGTGAGCCACACGATGGCCAACCATGGCCTGTGAGCCACATGAGGCCGCTGCTTGTTTTGTAAACAAAGTTCTATCAGACCGTGGCCACGCCCATCTGTGCACAGATTGCCTGCGGCTACTGGTGTGCTGGGGGTCAGCTGGGCTGGAGCTCCGCGGCCCCAGGACTGCAGCCCACCAGGCTCCCCTGTCCATGGGGATTCTCCAGCGAAGAAGACTGCAGCGGGTTGCCATGCCCTCCTCCGGGGGATTGATCCAGCCCAGGTCTCCCACACTGCGGGCGGATTCTTTACCATCTGAGCCACCAGGGAAGCCCGCACGGAGGCAGCGTCAGCTGAGCAGCTACAGCAGAGACGGCAGGGCCAGCGGGGCCGAAAACGCTTACTCTCTGGCCTTTGATGAAAAAGAGGATGCCGGTCCTGGGGTGGATTAGAAAGCTGGTTTCTCAAATCACACTGTTTCTCCCAGATTGTGTTTTGGGATTAATGTTATGAGGCTGTACAGTGGAATCCCATAAGAGAAAGCCCTCTAATTTTTATTATGCAAGTGCAGCGGAGGGCATAATCTTCTGTCTCTTACGGAATCCCTTTTGAGGACCTGATGAGCTCCTGGGTCCGGGTGGTCATATTGATGAGGATGATGATGTGTTTAACACTTTTATGGATCTTATGATGTGCCAGACAGTGTCTAAGCGCTTTGTTTGTATTGACTCATTTCACTTTCATAGCAAACTAGATATTCTAATTATGTCCTCAGTACACATAAGTAAGTTACAAAGCACTTCTATGGAAATTACATGAGGAGCAATAGGGCATCTTCAGGGAGAGGAATCAGAGAAAGAATGAGGTGAGAAAGTTCAAGGTTGCTGTAGGAGGAGCCCTTCAAGGGCAGCTTACCAAAGATGGCTTGGTACTTAGAAGCCGGCTCTTCTTTCAAGTTCATGTACGCGCTGTCGAGCACCGATGAACTCATTCCACCAATCTCCATGTAATTACTGTCACCAATCTGAATGCCAGAACTGTTGTGTATGGTGTATTTTGCAGACTCATCTGATTAGAAAGAAGCATAGAGATAAGCAGTGTATCTAGACTGCAAGGAAGAGAAAAAAGTACAACCTGGTAAAGGACCAGGACTCTACTCCAAACGCTTAAGTTAAATTTTTTATCCTACGCCAGCACTTGAAACTTTCTTCTTTAAAAGTGGGCTGAATCATCTCACATCCATTAGGTTGGAAACTATCAAAAATACAGAAACCAGCCAGTGTCAGCGAGGATGTGGAGGAACGAGCCTCTGCGTGCTGCTAGCGGGACTATAAGCAGGTGCAGCCACTGTGGTGACCGGTGGCGGTTCCTCAAAAAGTTAAAAAAACCTGCCACACGATGCAGGGCTGCTATTCGCATATGCCCCGAAGGACTGAGAGCAGGGGCTTAATCCGACATCTGTACACGCATGTGCGTAGCATTATTCCTAACAGCCAAAAAGTGGAACCTACCCAAGCGTCTGTCAACAGAGGAACAGATACACAAAATGCGGTCCATTCTGGATGGACCACATAATAATAATGCGTTCTCTTTAGCCTTAAAATAAGGGAATTCTGGCACATGACGTAGCATGCATGAACCTTGAGGACACTGTCTCCAGTGAAGTAAAGGGAAGGCACTCAGTCGTGTCCGACTCTTTGCAACCCCATGGACTGTAGCCAACCAGGCTCCTCCTCCATCCATGGGACTTCCAGGCAAGAGTAGGGGGGTGGGTGCCATTTCCTTCTCCAGTGAAGTAAGCCCGTCAAAACAGGCCAGATGCCATGTACCTCTATCACATGAGGTCCCTAGAGTCACAAATTCGTAGAGACAGAAAGCGGAAGGCTGACTGCCTGGGGCTGGGGAGGAGGGAGAAAGGGGAGTTAGTGTCTGATGGGGACAGGTTCAAGTTGGGAAAAGGAAGAGTTCTGGAGGGGATGGGTGCCCAACAATGTGGTTTTTTTTATCACAAATGGTAGTCTCTGACCTAGACGAGATAAAGGGGGAACGTGTCTGAGACTTACTTCTTACCTTCAGAAAACAGCAAGGGCAAGTGAAAGAATACAGGCAGTTACTTCCCCTTATATCAGAGCCTGGACACAGTAGGCTACTGAGATTCAGCTTAGGGTGAAGGGTGCCTCCTGGAAGCCAGGCTCTGTCACCCTGCACGTGTGGGTAGCTGCCTGAGGCCCGCCTGAACAGACAGCCTAGGCTGAGGGGTCTGATGAGACTATTCCCGGGTGGCAAGGTACGTCTGGTGGCCGAAGACTCCAAACGGCTTGACCTTTGTTACCTTCTTGTTTATGACAGAGTAGTGGCTGGCTTTATTTTCAGGAAAATTTAAAAGAACAGTGTGACTCCAAGGCCCGTTTACCTCTTGATGGCAAGGAGGTGAATGGAATGGTGGGTGTGTTCCCCAGGAGGTTGGTCTCAGGCACTGGAGTTTTGTATAGGCTTGGCATGTGGCCTGGGTTTGGCCCATACCAAACTCGTGGACTCGGCCCCAGGTCCAGCGGTCTCACTCCAAGGCCAAGGGAGCGAAATGATCCGTCTCTCCTGTATGGTGGCGGGGGTTGGCTGCTCAGCCCTGCTGGCTGCTGGGCTGCACTCGTGTGACTCATCACACCAGGATAAGCAAAGCCTTTCGTCCCCGGGCTCTGAGCATTCTCACACGGTCTCTGCTGTGCAAAAGGGTCGTGGGAGACCCTGCGCCGCCGCTCCTCCTCACTGCTGTAAGCCACGTTCGGTCTGGGTTGCTCTTTCGTGCGCCTGTCCATGCGGCTGCCATAAAGGTGGTAGTTGGCCTCCTCCTGGAGTTTACTGTTTAGCAGAAAGTCATCCTCCTCCGGCTGGCGATCTGGGGAGGGAGCAAACCAGGACTCCTCCACGGGACCCATCCCGAAGCCCTGTGAGCTGTGCAGTGAACTGGGCTGTTCTGTGGCTGGAAAGAAATGACCAGCATCGGAAAGAGCATCATGGAACGCTGAGAAGTAAAACAGACCCCGAGCACCATCGGGAATCTGCACCTCGGATAACAGACTGAAAACTCTGAGAACAAATAAAAAGCATTTACTAGTTGGTCTTCCTCCTGCGAGTTGCATAGGCAGTGAGCAGCTGTCCCTGCTGGTGGTGAGAGAGCGCAAGACAAGTTATAACCAAGCAGCATAAAAGTGGGTGTTGTGGGAATGACTAAGGAAGGAAGGGACTCGTGCTGGAGCAGAGAAAGTGTCTCTTGGTGTGGTGCAGGCTGGAAAACGAGAATGGCAGTGGGTCTGGGCTAAGCATTTCCATGGGTTCTTTTATTCTTTAAAAGCCCTCTAAGACTAGGAGTGGGCTTCCCGGGCAGTGCTGGTGGTAAAGAACCCACCTGCCAGTGCAGGAGATGCAATAGACATGGGTTCAATCCCTCGGTCAGGAAGATCCCCTGGAGGAGGAAATGGCAACCCACTCCAGAATCCTTGCCTGGAGAATCCCAGGGACAGAGGAGCCTGGCGGGCTTCAGTCCACAGAGTTGCAAAGAGTCAGACACGACTGAAGTGACTCAGCACAAAAGACCAGGAGCAGTTATTACTGTAAGGAAGGATGAGGCTCACAACAAGTTGAGTGATTTGCCCCAGAACAGACAACTGACGAGCGGCTTTAATTTCTGAGACTCTCCTCTCCCTTTTGTCATGATGAGAAAAGTACCCCTGCCTGACTCCGAGGCCAGCCTCTCTGCACGTCCTCTGGATATGCTCGCCCTGACCTTCTCGAGGACTTTGCTCCTACCTGTGTTCCTTTCTTTTTCATGAACTGTCACTTCCTCCCTATCAGCTAGATTATGTGTCCTTATCAGATTATGTGCTCAGGATACTTTATGCTTTTGGTGAACCTGTTGTCACCTAGTATTTCAAACATATGTATCTTGAAAGTGAATGTTGCTCAGTCGTGTCCAACTCTTTGCGACCCCATAGACTATACAGTCCATGGGATTCTCCAGGCCAGAATACTGCAGTGGGTAGCCTTTCCCTTCTCCAGGGGATCTTCCCAACCCAGGGATCGAACCCAAGTCTCCTGCATTGCAGGCAGATTCTTTACCAGCTGAGCCACAAGGGAAGCCCAAGAATACTGGAGAGGATAGCCTATCCCTTCTCCAGCGGATCTTCCCGACCCAGGAATCGAACCACAGTCTCCTGCACTGCAGGCGGATTCTTTACCAACTGAGTTATCAGGGAAGCCCATATATCTTATGTACGTAAGGTATGTATCTTAACTACAAATATGCTATAAATCCCTTTAAGACAGGCGTTAAATTTTACAGCTTCTTTTTCTCATACAATTGTAAATAACATTTTACGCAGTCGTGTGAGTGAATGAGCAAACAAGTAAATAAACAGATTTTCAATCACAATATAAGTTACCTGAATTTGACCTGCTTGGAGCTATTGCCACACCGTCAATTTGGAGAGACTTCATTCTCTTTACAATTTCATTTTGGCCTGGAAACTCTTTCTAAAATTAAAAGCATAACAACATACTTTAGGTAAACAGTAGAAAACAGTGCCAAAAAATTGTTACAAGAATGAATTCTTCAGAAGGTAGAAATATCACATAGTTCTTACAAGCAGTGAATATTAAAAAACATAAATGAACTTTTTTTTCCTAAATACTCAAAACAATCTTAAAAAAGGTTCCTGATTTCAAACTCACTACATGGCTACAGTAATCCAAACAGCGTGGTACTGGACTAAGGAGAGACATACAGAACAACGAATATAATGAAACCCGAATAAACCCTTGTGTATAAAGCCAACTGATTTTTTAAAATTTATTATTATTTATCACGACTGAGCAACTGAGCGCTCATATGCACCGAGTCACACTCTGTGGTTTCGCAATTTATTTTGTCACTTACAATAAGTCTTGAAAAAATTTCCATTTCATTTGTTAGTTTCCACCACTCCTAAATGATTATATAGTTACTAACCATAACTTCATGCAAATATGGGCTCAATAAAGGACAGAAATGGCATGGACCTAACAGAAGCAGAAGATATTAAGAAGAGGTGGCAAGAATACACAGAAGAACTGTACCAAAAAGATCTTCACGACCCAGATAATCACGAAGGTGTAATCACTCACGCTCACCTAAGCCGGACATCCTGGAATGTGAAGTCAAGTGAGCCTTCAGAAGCATCATTACGAACAAAGCTAGTGAAGGTGATGGAATTCCAGTTGAGCTATTTCAAATTCTAAAAGATGATGCTGTGAAACTGTTGTGCTCAATATGTCAGCAAATTTGGAAAACTCAGCAGTGGTCACAGGACTGGAAAAGGTCAGTTTTCATTCCAATCCCAAAGAAAGGTAATGCCAAAGAATGCTCAAACTATTGCACAACTACACTCATCTCACATGCTAGCAAAGTAATGCTCAAAATTCTCCAAGCCAGGCTTCAGCAATATGTGAACCGTGAACTTCCAGATGTTCAAGCTGGATTTAGAAAAGGCAGAGGAACCAGAGATCAAATTGCCAACATCCGCTGGATCATGGAAAAAGCAAGAGTTCCAGAAAAACATCTATTTCTGCTTTATTGACTATGCCAAAGCCTTGGACTGTGTGGATCACAATAAACTGTGGAAAATTCTGAAAGAGATGGGAATACCAGACCACCTAACCTGCCTCTTGAGAAACCTATATGCAGGTCAGGAAGCAACAGTTAGAACTGGACATGGAACA
>SJYV01015508.1:440918-490224 GCA_006410875.1 Neotragus pygmaeus | reverse complement strand
CTGGTTCCAAATAGGAAAGGGAGTACATCAAGGCTGTATATTGTCACCCTGCTTATTTAACTTCTATGCAGAGTACATCATGAGAAACGCTGAGCTGGAAGAAGCACAAGCTGAAATCAAGATTGCCGGGAGAAATATCAATAACCTCAGACATGCAGATGATGCCACCCTTATGGCAGAAAGTGAAGAACTAAAGAGCCTCTTGATGAATATGAAAGAGGAGAGTGAAAAAGTTGGCTTCAAGCTCAACATTCAGAAAACTAAGATCATGGCATCTGGTCCCATCACTTCATGGCAGATAGATGGGGAAACAGTGGAAACAGTGGCTGACTTTATTTTTCTGGGCTCCAAAATCACTGCAGATGGTGGCTGTAGCCATGAAACTAAAAGACACTTGCTCCTTGGAAGGAAAGTTATGACCAACCTAGATAGCATATTAAAAAGCAGAGACATTACTTTGCCATCAAAGGTCCGTCTAGTCAAGGCTATGGTTTTTCCGGTAGTCATGTATGGATGTGAGAGATGGACTATAAAGAAAGCTGAGTGCAGAAGAATTGATGCTTTTGAACTATGGTGTTAGAGAAGACTCTTGAGAGTCCCTTGGACTGCAAAGAGATCCAACCAGTGCATCCTAAAGATTAGTCCTGGGTGTTCATTGGAGGGGCTGATGTTGAAGCTGAAACTCCAATACTTTGGCCACCTAATGCGGAGAGCTGACTCATTTGAAAGGATCATGATGCTAGGAAAGATTGAGGGCAGGAGAAGGGGACGACAGAGGATGAGATAGTTGGATGACATCACTGACATGGGTTTGAGTGAACTCCGGGAGTTGGTGATGGACATGGAGGCCTGGCGTGCTACGGTTCATGGGGTTGCAAAGAGTCAGACATGACTGAGCGACTGAACTGAATTGTACCATAACTTAGTACATCTACTTAGAAACATTTGGATGATTTCCAAATTTATATATTTCCAAATTTTAAGTCTCACAAAGGTGCAAACATCTGAAGCTAAATCTTTGAGCATACACGTGAACAGGATAGATTACTATGTAGAGCTGCAGGAAAAGTTCATGGTTAAGAGTCTGATAGATGCTTCACATTTCAATAAACTCCACCAACTTACACTGTTACTAATACTGCATGAAACTGTCTGTTACTTTGCATTTTCACCAACACTTGATATATCAGTCTTTCAAAACTGTTGTTGATCTAATGGATGAAAATTATAATGAATTCACTTTGCTTTTCTGTTAGTGAAAGCACATATCTTTTCCAATCTTTATTGTCCATTGGTGGATTCAACTTGTCTATATTTTATTCAGGATTTTCAAATATTGTTAAGTGAAATCATTGTGTAGTTTTCCTTTCTTGTATCTGCCTTTCAGGTTTGGGAATCAAGGTTATGCTCATCTCATAAAATGAGCTTAGGAGAGTTCCCTCTTCTGTTATCCAGACAAGTTTATAACACTGGAGTAACTTCTTCACTGAATATCTGATAGAAATTGCTGATTAAGTTATGTGGTTGTGGAATTTTCTCGTAAGACTGCTTAACTCTCTTTTAATAGTTACCGGAATATTCAGGTTTTCTGTCTCTAGTTGAGCTGGCTTCTCCAAATTACACAGCTGATCCTTGAACAACAGAGGAGTCAGGGCACTCACCTCTCTCACAGCCGAAAATCCAAATACATCTTTACAGCTGGCCCTCCGTATTTGTGGTTCCATATCACAAATTTGACCAAGTGACGATCATGTAGTACGTATTTATTGAGAAAAATCTGAGTATAAGTGGACCTATGCAGTTCAAATCTGTGTTGTTCAAAGGCCGATAGACTTCAGGCTATTATCTTTCCGGCGAAATGAAGCTTTCATCGTGAGATATCCCTGGGTGCTGCGTTCATGCTCTTCTGCTTTAGCGACTGTCTTCCTCGATGTCCTTGTGGTCCCTTCCTTGGTTTGCACTGGGCACCTCTGTTACAGTGTAGATGTCCCTCAAATGTCTGGCAGTTCTTGACTGTCTGACTGTGTGTGTGTATGTATGTATTTTAAAACCTGTTTCCTGCCTGTTTTATTTACCGCAGTCTGTCTGTCTCATGATTAGAGCAATATGTTACGACTTAGGAGAAGGCAATGGCACCCCACTCCAGTACTCTTGCCTGGAAAATCCCATGGACGGAGGAGCCTGGTGGGCTGCAGTCCATGGGATCACTAAGAGTCAGACATGACTGAGAGACTTTACTTTCACTTTTCACTTTCATGCATTGGAAAAGGAAATGGCAACCCACTCCAGTGTTCTTGCCTGGAGAATCCCAAGGAGTGGGGAGCCTGGTGGGCTGCCGTCTCTGGGGTTGCACAGAGTCGGACAAGACTGACGTGACTTAGCAGCAGCAGCAGGACAATACCTTGTTTCCCGAGCATGTGAGTGGGGAAGGTCTCTGCTCCTCTTGGCTGGTTAGCTGGCTACGGTCTCTGACAAACCTCTGTGGTCCCAGGCAGGGTCTGCTCCCATCTGCTGCCCAGCACGGAGGAGCTGGGGGGAAGGGCCAACATCTAAAACAGACACAAGCATGGCTCCTGGTGGCAATGCCCGCCAACATGCCGGGGACGTCTGCTCGTCTTTACTCCCGGGTGGCAGTGCCCTGGGACGTCTGCTCTTCTGTACGTTGACCCAAGACTTCCTCCTCCAGTACCTCTTGGGTGTCATGTTTGGGTTGGCCTTTTAAAACTGTTTTTCCTGTTATATGTCTCAAAAGATAATGCTGCTGGCTTTTTAATCTTCCAAGAATTCTTCAAAATGCCTGATCCACCTGTGGTTACTTGCCATCCTATGCCAGTAATGCCGTGCTTATCTTTTCCCATATTGCTAGATATATTTTCCTCTCACTTCATTTGTTTTGACAGAGGAATGGGTCCAGTTATGCTAACTTGATGATATCTGCGTAAAACTGCTCATTTGTTTTTTTGTGGTTACCGAGCTGTGCTGCGTGTTGTTCTGAGTCACTCAGTCGTGTCCGACTCTGGAACCACCAGGCGCCTCTGTCCATGAGGATTCTCCAGGTAGGAGTACTGAAGCGGGTTGCCATGCCCCTTCCAGGGGATCCTCCCAGTTCCCCAGCTGCTTAGCACGAGTCTCAGTAGTGAAGTGTAATGCTTTGGTTTTCATGACAGATACTGTATTTGCTTTAACGCACCTGGTATGTCACCCACCTTTAAACTCTTCACATCCTCTTCTACATTTTTTTCCAATTGATTTGAATAAAAAGGCCTAAATTTTTCTTCAATGCCTATACGAAAAAGAAAAAACCACTTTAAAATTTCTTAAGTATTTTCTAAAAATTTAAATATTAACAGTCTATTATCTTTGAATTACGTGCCTTAATCTGTGGGCAAAGCAACAGAATAAAACTTTAAATCACTTTCATAAATAGACAAGACTAGTTTCTATGCAGACAGAGAGAAGGCAGGGCTGCCACTGGAAAGAAGCCAGGGCCCCTGCCCGAGGAAGGCGGCTTGAGGTGGCTGCTCGGCTGCAGCGCAGGGCCCCGCCTACGGGGCTGATGTCCAGATGAAAAAGGAAGGGTGCGCTTCTTGCTTCTGACCCTCTGGCATCAGAGGTGATCCGGAACGGAACACGCAGGTAGGGATCTGGTATAAAGAGTCAGAGAAACAAGGTAACGGAGGAGAGACAGCCACTCAGCAAATGGAGGTGGAACAGGGCAAAAAGGAAAGAAACAAAATTCAGCCTAAATCTCACACCTCAATCAAAAATTAACTCGACGTGGATCATGGTATTTTCGCAATAAGACCTAAACGAAACAAATGGCAAAGAAAGACAACCAAATATTTCGTTATGGGCTATCATTCTTTTGCTGGCAATAATGAATTTTCCTTGAGAATCATTTAAAAAAAGAACTTAACACAGACTTAAATGTAAAACTAAGATTTTCAGAAAAAAAAGGGAAGAAAGTATTTTGGATCTAATCTTGACAGTGTCCTCAGACTTGACACCAAAATTATCATCCACAACAGGAGAGATTAATGAATAAGCCTTCATCGAAATAAAAACTTTTAGTCTGTGAAAGATCCTGAAAAGAGAATGGAAAAAAAAAAAAAAAAACAACCTCCAGACTGGAAGAAGCTAAATGAAAATCACATGCCCAAGAAAGGAAGACTATATGGTATATACAGAGAACACTCCACCTTCAACAGCAAAAAGACAAAATCCAACTAGAAAGTGGGTAAAAGACACAGAGCAACACTGCACTGTGGAAGAGACACAGATGGCAAAGACACCCGCGAGAAGATGCCCACCATCACCAGCCACTGGGGAGATGAAGCCAACGCCACACTGAGCTATCACTACATTCCTATCAGAGTGGCTAAGTTAAAAAGCAGCAACACCACCAAGTGCTGGTAAGGGTGCAGAGAAATTGGATCACTTGTACGTAGCTGGTGAGAATATAAAATGGTACAGCCACTCTGGAAAACAGTTTGGCAGGGTTTTTGGTTTTTTCTTTTTTTTGGCCACGCTGCACAGCTTTCAGGATCTTACTTAGTTGCCCAGCCAGGGATTGAACCTGGGTCTCCTCTGGCAGTGACCACAGAGAGCCCTAACTGGACAGCCAGGGAATACCCAGATTGGTAGTTTCTTTAAAAAAAAACTACATTGAGCACGAAACCACCTATGACCCACTTATTAACTCCTGGGCGCTTACTCTACAGGAGCGTTTACATTCACACAAAAACCTGGAACGTGAGTATCCACAGCAGCTTTGCTCCTGCGAATGGCAGCAGGAGGGGCCCTTGAGGAGGTGGTGGCGTGTTGAATCTGACTGTGTCATGTGCACTGAGTCTGGCCAGATGTGATCCTTGGAGGAAGCTAGGTAAAGGGTACACGGGATGTCTGCATATAGGTCTACAGTGATCTCAGAAGCAGAATCTTAGTTTAGAAAGGTGGAAAAGGCATGAGAAGAAACCAAGCCGGGACAAGATTCAGGCTGAGTGAGTAAGAAGGCAGGCAACTGACTCCATCACCCCTATAGCCTCTCATGGGAGTGGCTGGTAGGGTTTCAGTTCTGCTTCCTCAAAGCAGAAATGCGAGCGCAGAACCCCCTGCAGGCTCTTTATTTCTTCCTGGCCCGGTTTTCTCTTTCCCGCTGCCTCCAGGGAGGCCTTGGCAAGGTTCTCGGTGACACAGGGGCGTGAGAAGAGGCACACAGATGGGGCAAACTCCAGTCCCTTTCCTCCTCAGCCCGATGCAGATGGCAAATAACGCTTCCAGAGACGCCAGCTTCACAGGGAGGAACCGAGATCAAAGAAGCTAAGAAGTCCGACAGCCGGGAAGCACCCCAGCATCCGGCAGCAGGTGACTGGACAGACGTGGTGCGGTCCTCACGCTCTGGGACACCGCTCAGCGGAAACAGGGAGGAGATTCTGACGGGATATGACCTGGAGGAACCCTGGACGCCGTGCTCAGTGAACCAGGCCAGTCACGACAGGACGGCACTGTAGGATCTCGCCTACATGGGGGACCCCGCGAAGCCAAGTTCACAGAGACAGACAGGAGGGTGGCGGCTGCCAGGGGCTGGGGGCGGTCGGGAGTCAGTGTTGAGTGGGTACGGTTTCAGGTGGGGAAGATGAAGACACTGTGAATGTGCTAAATGCCGCTGAACTGTGGTGTTAGAGAAGACTCCTGACAGTCCCTTAGACTGCAAGGAGATCCAACCAGTCCTAAAGGAAATCAGTCCTGAATATTCACTGGAAGGACTGATGCTGAAGCCGAAGCTCCAGTACTTTGGCCACCTGACGTGAAGAACTAAGTCACTGGAAAAGACCCTGGTGTTGGGAAAGATTGAAGGCAGGAGGAGAAGGGGACGACAGAGGGTCAGATGGTTGGATGGCATCACCAACTCGATGGACCTGAGTCTGAGCAAGCTCCGGGAGCTGGTGATGGACTGGGAGGCCTGGCGCGCTGCAGTCTGTGGGGTTGCAGAGAGTGGGACTGGACTGAACTGTACACCTAAGCATGATCACAGTAGTAAATTGTGTGTCACGTATATTTTAATACAATTAAAAAATTTAACTGTGGGGAAAAATACCACCAAAAACAAAAGGACCTTGTATGCCTTCATGTTTGGGAGCGGGATGGCAACTTTCCTTCGAACAAAGCCTTTGGAATCTAGAAAATCAGTTTGAAATCAGGAGTGGAACTCGGTTTCCTAGAAACTCCAAGTACCGCCCGTCAGCCTCTTACTAGGAACACGGCCACGTGAGAGGGAGGCGGTGCCGGCACGGAGGGGACTCACCCGCGAACGTGGGCCGGTCGTCCGGGCTCACCGCCCAGCACTGCCTCATGATGTCGATGACCTCCTGCGGGCAGAACTCAATGATGTCCTCCACGTCCGGCCTGTTCCCAGACTTGATGCACAGGATCAGCTGCTGCTCACAGATGGCGTCTACAGAGCAAACGGGAAGGAGAGCTGAGATGTTTAGGTCCCACTCCTCTCGGGCAGAACCTGGACCAGGCCACTGATCTCTCACGGTTATACCAGGGAGGGGAAGAAGGCTCTGGGACGATGAGCGGGCCTGTTCCTCTGCAGAGACGATCAAACAGAGGAAAGACAGATTACTGGCAAAGCTGTCTCTTGGCAGATGACTGAATGTGTAAATAAAGCCAGTGCCACACTCCAGATTTTAATACAGAGACAAATAGCAGACAGCGGTTGCGTTGAAGGAGCTCAGCTGAATAAGAGTGACTTAAAATTCAGAGCGACACTGGCTATTCAAGAAGTAAGTACAAAGGGTTCTGGTGACAGGACCACTGCTGGAAGGTCAAAGGCTTTGTTGAGTCCAAAAGAATTAACAGGAGTTATCCAGGTAAAGAACTGGGAAGGAAGACTCAGAGAGGAAGACTCCAGGCCAAGAAAGCAGGATCTGAATAGATTGGGAGTTGCAGAAGTCAAGATGTGTCTGGAAATCATGACCAGCTCAGTGTAACTGGGCATGTTGGCTGAGGCGAGGGAGGGGAGGAACAGCTTAGCTACATCAGAGAGGGCCCTGTGCTCCATACTGAGGGGTTTGAACTTGATCCTGAATGTCAACGGTGTCTTGGGAGGATTTTAAACAGATGACTGAGAGGCCTGATCGGCCTGCTTGACGGCAGTGTGAGCGGTGGTGGCACGAGGAGCCTGCCACAGAGGTGTGAACTGGACAGGGTCCTCTGGAGACAGAGACGTGGATGCACCTTGAATCGGATATAACCGGAGGCCACAGTTTCCGGCCATGCTGTGCAGCTTGTAGGATCTTAGTTCCCTGGCCAGGGACTGAAACCCAGCCCTCGGCAATGGAAGTGTGAGTTCCAACCAGTGGACTGCCAGGGATTCCCAAATTCATAGGTTTTGACATCTGATTGGATATGGGAGAGCAAGGCTGAGTCTGGAAACTGAGGTTCTTGGTTGGGCAGCTCGGTCAGTGGACGGTAACACCATCTTCTGGATGTGAGAGCAGAGCTGAGTGAGCCACTCGCCAGCATGGAGAACATGGGTTTGTTTTGGGGGATACTGCTTTAGGGGGTCCTCTGGTACGTGGACTGGATCCAACAGATAGGAGGATGTCCACTCCACTGGAGGTCTGAGCAGCATCAGCAAAGAGGGGATTGGACCCTGGGAGCTGACAATCACCCAGGGAGAGCAGGCAAGAGAAGGGCCGTTAGCTCAGGTTCTTAACACACTGACCTGGAGAATGAAATGGCAACCCGCTCCAGTGTTGCCTGGAAAACCCCATGGACGGAGGGGCCTGGCAGGCTACAGTCCATGGGGTCACAAAGAGTTGGACATGACTGAGAGACTTCACTTTAACACACTGAAGAACAGCTACTTATGTACCTGTTCTCCTGCACAAACCCTTTCTCATCTTCATAGACTCAGTTCCAAGTAAAGAGTCCACAGTAAGTACTGAAAAGAAACAATTCCTGAACGAAGGAGCGAGTGGATGGATGAAAGTATGGAGTGTATGCCCTCGAAGTCCTCATAAGGAGAACCAAGCAAGCCTTCCTGTCCGGGAGGAAGCCTGGATCGTTGAGCACCCTGCAAGCTGAGATGCACTATCCAAGCTCCGATCTGTCCTAGGACCCCCGATTCCTAAATCGAGATTTCTATCCATTCCACAAACGCTTGCCAAGTACCCACTACGTTCTGTGTGTAGATACCGGGGAAGAGCAGTGAATGGATGAGATGTGGTCCCGGCCTCCGTGGAGCGCACAGTCCGGTGGGTGAGACAGACATTGGACACACAGTGATCAACCTCCACGACCTCACTGCACGCCGTTACCCCACCGAGCATCGGCCCCCAGCCCCCCTCCCCTGTCGCCGCCTTACTCTCGTACGGCTCCTTGCTGGCGAAGATGGCCCAGAGCACGATGGCGAAGCTGAACACGTCGGACTTCTCGGAGGGCCTGGAGTTGACGTTGTTCAGGTGCTCGGGGGCCATGTAGTGCAGCGTGCCGCCCCTCTTCCCGGAGCTGCCGCCTGCCTGCCTCTGCTCATTGCGCTCCTCCTTCGTCAGCTTGCTCCACGTCTTGAAGGAAGCGACGCCAAGGTCAGCTATCTGCAGGAGAGCAAACCAACGGGATGCTTCTGTGACGGCAGCGAGCAAATCAGCGCTGTCTGCAAATCGGGAGCCTATCCAGTAGATGAAGGGACTCTAACATTTGCAGCAACGGCTGCACCGGACAGGTTTAAAACAGCTACCTCTGAACAGACTAGTAGAAAACATCTGTCCTCAGCCGTCTGGAAAATCTCCCCTAAGAAAAGTCTGTGTGAAATTCTGGTGTCTCGACTCTTACGCAATATCTGGGGGTGGGGAGTGGTGGTTGATGAGGAGAAAAGCAGAAGATATTCCTGAGAAGAACAACTAGACATGTTTGTTCTAACCCGTCCTTTACTCTGCATGTTTTCTGTTGTTTCTGAGGCTAGGGGAAACAGGGACTTTCTTTTCAGCAGGTTGCATAGCACATGGTACTGCACCTTCTGTTTTCCCAAAAGGTGTCCAGAAGCCCATGGATGTGAATTTCCAAGGATCCCAAAGACACAATGAGGATAAGGACTGCAGCGCCACTGGTGGTGAGTTGGGAGCCTGAACCTGAGAGAAGATGGGATGCGGAAGAGGGGAAAGACAGAGAGAGGGGCAAAGGAAAAAACGCCAAATTCAGACACAGAGCGCAGAAGGAGGCGGCAGGGTGGAGCGACAGAGCTGCACAGCGAGGCACCAGAGGCGGCAGCTCCACTTTGCTTCAGGAAATCCACGCTTTGGGGATGGTTTCCGGCATGTGATTGTCTAAAATCCTCAAATTCTAACCCAGATCATAAAAGGTAAGTTATTAATGTAAAGAACGTTCTTTTAAAGACACAGGAAAAAAGAAAAACCCTGCCCAGGGCTGGAACAGAGCGCTAGAAGCAGAATCTTCTGGTAAAGGGGCGCCTGGCTAAGCAGTTCCTGCGTCCTCCCCGCGATTCCACTTCCCCTTTCAGACCCTTGGGCTCGGCTGGGATTCCTGCTGCCAGAGCCGACTTAACAGGATGGTCCACCTAGAGGAGAAAAGAAAACCCTCCCTCTTTTTCCTTTGACTACAGTGCACAGAATTTTCAAAAGGAAACGGATTTTTAAAAAGGAAATGTTAGCAAAGGAATAAATGAAGATAACTACCTCCACCAAGTCTCTCTCTTTTTATTCCTTGGTAGAGCTTTCTGGCACCACCGTCACCAGGGAGGAGCTGGGCCAGCTCTGCTCCTGGCACACATCATGTCCGGAAAAGGGACTCACGCTGAGAATCAGAGTCACGCCGATCCCCCAGAGCCCTGACTGTGGTCTACCTTGATGTGGAAGTCACTGTCCACGAGGATGTTCTCTGGCTTGAGGTCCTTGTGGACCACCCCTTCTCCATGGAGGTAGCGCATTCCTTCGATGGTCTCCATGATGATCCTCCCTTTCACGGACAGGGGGATGCTGACCTGAAACGAGTGACAGTCAGTCCGGGAGACGGAAAGGGACTCAGAGGGGCCAAAGCACCCGCTTCCTTCAAGAGCAGTGGATCTGGACCCGAGGACAGAGACAGCAGCTTCCCTTCCGGCAGGCCCCGAGGAGGCGTCCTGCCCACTCTCAGGGTGAGGGCCCCCCCAATGTGTGCCNCAGTATTCTGGCCTGGAGAGTTCCATGGACTGTATAGTCCGTGGGGCCTGGGCCCCCTGCTCTCTGCTTCCTCCTCTTCCGTTTTCTTCTGTTATTTACAAGCTCGGAGCTCTCCCCTAGCCGGCGTCTGAACCCTCGTGAGTCAGGGATGTCAATGATCACCCTGCAGGGCCATCCGACATGAAGCCTCAGGGCTGACCCTTGCACCCAGGTCTGTCTTATAAAGGCTGTGCCACCCGATTCCACCGCCCTGGCACAGCACGTGGCCAGCCCAACTCTGCCCTGACTCACTCGGTGCGCTTGGGGCCCGTGTACACCTTCTTCAGGATCACCAGCCCGTGGGATCTGTGTAAACACAGACACACCTTCCCGAAGCCCCCACTGTCCAGGTCAGCCTGCTCCAGGAAGTCCGTGGGGCTCATCTTAATGTCGTCCAAAGACATGGTCGCTTTCCTTCTGAAGCGTCAGAATGCCCCAAAAACACACAACCCTGTGAAGAAAAGAGGACACGCCAGTACAGGCAAGTCGTCACTCAAACAGCGTATAAATGCTCTGCCACGCGCTTAGTATGCCTTTATTTTTTGAAGACAGATTTATAGCCTCTAAGATGAATGTTTTTCCTATTTACAGGAATCACAGAAGACCACAATCTTTCTTCCTTAGACTTTCATTTCTACAAAGATGGAAGATTAGGAAAATCTAAAAACTCCTCTTATAAAGGGCCCATATATACTGGGTAACGTCATGCAAACATCCAATCAAATGCACAGGTAGGCTCAGCAGAAAGGAAGAGGGCTGAAGGGAAGCCGGCTGTGGGGGGCCACGTGACCGCTGCTGTGGGCTGTGTATGTGTCTCCCCAGATTCAGACGCTGAAGCCCAAATTCCAGTGTGACGGTATTGGGAGGACGTGGGGCCGGGCAGTGATTAGGCTATGAAGGCGGCCTCATAAATGAGATTTGAGTCCTTATAACAGACACGAGAGCAGTCTCTGCCTCTCTACCCAGTGAGAGTACAAGAAGACAGCCAGCATCTGCAAACCAGCAAGCAGGCCGGCACCAGACACCGGACTTGCTGGACTTCCAGCCTCCAGAAGAGTGAGGAGTCAGTGTCTGCTGTTTAAGCCACCCCGTCTATGGTAATTTGTTACAGGAGCCAAACTGACCCAGGCAGTGGCCTGGTGGGGCACCGCCAACCTCAGCATCCAAAGGGCGGGGTTTAAAACTCAGCCAGAGGCCGGAGCTGAGGTCAGGACATACAAGCAAAGAGGGCTGGAACGAAGACTCCCCCGTAACACCACGCTTCCCAGTGTGCCCCCTACCCCACAGTGCAAGGCTGGACAACAGAACTTGTCTTAGACTGGGATTGGGGAATGAAAAAAAATTCTGTGTCAGTTCATAACCTCGGGCCTGTCTTCTAATAGATTTGGGCTTTAAATTTATACTCCTCTTATCTCTCATGGTCAAGAGCCCCCAAATTTAGAACTTTTATATAGAAAATGGTCACAGGCTGATGACATCTCTGGGTTATAAGGCTAAAGAAAACAAAACACCTCCAAGCCAGACAACAGTCCCACAAATAAAGCCTAACTCAACATGAGCTCCCTTTACAAAATTATAAAACAACAAGAAAAGCAAATGAAAAAAGTTCACAATGAGTCAAGTCCCACAGATATTACGAAAAGCTGTATTAGGCACCAAAGAAGTTCAGGTAATTAAACTACTGAATAGTTTTAAAAATAAACAGGCTTAAAAGTAATTATGAACAACAAAAATAAATTTGAAGGCTATGAAAAGAACAATGCATGATCTAAAAAGGACAGGAAGATGTGGAAAGGTGAGGAACTGGCCATGAAGTGTACGATATATGCATAAACACAACTGTTTGCTTCCTCCTCCCCTCCTTTGATTTTCCCGACTGAAACGAAGAATGAAAACCCTTGGGGTCCACCATGTGACAGCCGTGCACACCCACCAGTGTCGAGTGAACAAGGGCACTGCCGTGCGCCAGTGATCAGGGATTTCACACATCTGTGGCGGGGACACAGAATGGTACCATCACTTGGAGAAAAGCCCTGGCAGTTTCTTATACGACATGTGCCTACACGATGACCAAGCAAGCCATCGTAAAGCTGGGGACCATCCGCCTATGGCTCCTCTGTAAGTTAACCGATCATGTGTGTGTGGGTTTCTCTGTTCTGTTCCCCTGACCCACACGTATGTGTTTATGCTGGAACCACACTGTTTGGATCACTACAGCTTTGTGAGATGGTTTGAAACTGGGAAGCGTGGTATCTCCAGCTTTGTTCTTTCTCAAGATTGCTTTGATGACTTGGGGTCTTTGTGGTTCCATACAAATTTTAGGATTATATGTTCAATTTCTGTGAAATATGTCATTGGAATTTTTACAGGAACTGCACTCAATCTGTAGCATGGAGTGAATAACAATATTAATTCTCCCAATCCATGAGAATGGAGCTTTTTTATGTCTCCAGTTTCTTTCCTAAATATGTGATAGTTTTCAATTACATGTCTTTTACTTCTCTGGTTAAATTTATTCTGAGGTATTTTATTCTTTTTGATGCAATTATAAATGGAATTATTTTCTTAATTTCTCTGACATTTTATTAGTATATAGAAATGCAAAATACTTTTGTATACTGATTTCCCTGGTGTCTTATATGGTAAAAAACCTGTCTGCAATATGGGAAACCCAGGTTCAATCACTAAGTTGGAAAGATCCCCTGGAGAAGAGAATGGCTACCCACTCCAGTATTCTTGCCTGGAGAATCCCATGGATAGAGGATCCTGGTGGGCTACAGCCGATTAAGACTAAGCGACCAACATTTACTTACTTAGTGACTTTGTATCCTACAACATTGCTGAAATTGTTCTTTAGTTCTAACAGTTTTCTGATGGACTGTTTTAGTTTTCTGTGTATCTCACATGACCTGCCAACAGTGACAGCTTTCTTTCTTCCTTTCCCATTCACATGTCTTTTCTTGCTTCATGGATCTGGCTAGAACTTCTAATACTATGTTGAATAAAGAGGCAAGAGTGGGCACCCTGGTCTCGTTCCTGATTTGTTGTTTTGTTTGGCAGCACCACACGTGTGGTTTGTGGGATCTTAGTTCCTGGACCAGGGATTCTACTCAGGCCCTCAACAGTGGGAGCGCAGGGTCCTAACCACTGGGCCACCAAGGAATTCCCCTTTTAGTCCTGATCTTAAGAAGCTTTCAGTTTTTCACTGTTAGTATGATGTTAGCTGCGGATGTAAAACCTAACTTTGCACTTTGAAATTTTTAATAAAATGTTGGGATGGGAAGCTTTTAAGTGGCTGAAGGGGTTTCTGGAAATGCCTAAGCTGAGAGCAGCAGTCCTGTCAGTGGCCTGCCATAGACTGGCTCAGGCAACCGACCTTCTATACCCTGCACAAAGTCTTCAGAGGGCCCTGCTACTCCAACGAAGCTCACGGATCAGCACGGCAGATGGCACCATGAGCCATTTTCCCGTAACATGAGACATTTCCAAGTAAAAGGAAGTGCCCTCTGGAAAGCAGCACATCTTTGGGGAAAGACACGGGGTGTGGGGACGCTGACCAGTCAAGGGCCTGACCATGGTGCGGGCGGGGCAGGCAGGGCCCGAAGGTGGGCTGCTAGGAGCTGTCACGACGCTGAGGAGCACACAGGCTTTTCTCCCATAGGAACTCCAGCTCTGATTGATCAGTCCTTGGGTAACTTACATAAGCCCCAATTTCCTCATTTGCAAAAGGAGAAATAATGACTGCCTCACAGACTGGTGAGAAGTGTATGAGAACGTGTGAACGCACACTGGTGCCTGCTTTGTGGTTCTGGCCACGTCTGGCCCACCTGTCTACCCCTACTCGTCACGTTCACGCCACTCCCCAGGCTGTGAGAATGGGGGTGTGCCGCTGGGACCCACTCTTCTCAGCAGCTCTCTATGGACCAGTCCTCGTGAAGCGGGGTGGGGTGTCCACTCTCCCCTACAAGCTTCTGAGGGCACATTCTTCTCCTGGCTAAATGTTACTCCTCCTTGAGGTCTCAGAGCTGTTGTTTCCTCAGGGAAGCCATCCTTATGTCTTCCCATTAGACATTCTCACAGCACCCAGCACTCTGAAACAGTTAGACAGCTATCATTTGGGAGTTATTTCAATTAAGCTCACAGAAGGCAGGAAACTGTCTCATGTGCAATCTAGAGTGCCCAGCACATAACCTGGCATAAGGCAGGTGGCCACTGAATGCATATTTAAAAAAAAAAAAGAGAGAACTATTTAATCATCCAAAAACAAAGTTAAGTGATTATAGCACATTCATAAAATGCAGTATTATATAGTCAATACATTAACAGGTAGATGGCTGGGTACACATATAGCTGTATGTGCAGGAAAAACAGACACAGTGAAAGACACCTAAATGTTAGCAAGGCTATCTGGGTGGTCAGGTGACTTTTATTTCTTTACACATTTATTACATTTTGCAATTTTTACACTTTACCTTTATAATAAAATTTNACAGGTAGATGGCTGGGTACACATATAGCTGTATGTGCAGGAAAAACAGACACAGTGAAAGACACCTAAATGTTAGCAAGGCTATCTGGGTGGTCAGGTGACTTTTATTTCTTTACACATTTATTACATTTTGCAATTTTTACACGTTACCTTTATAATAAATTTTTTAAAAGGGAGTTAAGTTCCTCACTCAGTAATTGTTTATCCTAAGGAATCAAATCAGAGACACTAATATAGATTATGCACAAGGATATTCCCAGTAACATGAGAGAGAGCAGCAAAAGCACATAATGCAGCGACACACGCGTAGCATGGGAGAGCGAGTTAAGGCTCAGTCACATTATGAACGCCACCTACAGTTTTAAAAAGTGATGTTATATGTGAATGTTCCCCAGTAGCTCAGCTGGTAAAGAACCTGCCTGCAATGCGGAGACCCCGGTTCGACTCATGGGTCAGGAAGTTCCCCTGGAGAAGGGAAAGGCTACCTACTCCAGCATTCTTAGGCTTTCCTAGTGACTTAGCTGGTAAAAAATCTGCCTGAAATGTGGGAGACCTAGGTTCAATCCCTGGGTCGGGAAGATCCCCTGGAGGAGAGCATGGCAAGCCATTCCAGTATTCTTGCCTGGACAATCCCAAGGATAGAGGAGCCTGATGGGCTACAGTCCATGGGGTCGTGAAGAGTCGGACACCTGGGTGACTAAGCACAGCATGAATGTTTAGTAACATTAAAAATGGCCCCCAGACAGTACAGAACAGGAAGGAGTNCCCATGGATAGAGGATCCTGGTGGGCTACAGCCGATTAAGACTAAGCGACCAACATTTACTTACTTAGTGACTTTGTATCCTACAACATTGCTGAAATTGTTCTTTAGTTCTAACAGTTTTCTGATGGACTGTTTTAGTTTTCTGTGTATCTCACATGACCTGCCAACAGTGACAGCTTTCTTTCTTCCTTTCCCATTCACATGTCTTTTCTTGCTTCATGGATCTGGCTAGAACTTCTAATACTATGTTGAATAAAGAGGCAAGAGTGGGCACCCTGGTCTCGTTCCTGATTTGTTGTTTTGTTTGGCAGCACCACACGTGTGGTTTGTGGGATCTTAGTTCCTGGACCAGGGATTCTACTCAGGCCCTCAACAGTGGGAGCGCAGGGTCCTAACCACTGGGCCACCAAGGAATTCCCCTTTTAGTCCTGATCTTAAGAAGCTTTCAGTTTTTCACTGTTAGTATGATGTTAGCTGCGGATGTAAAACCTAACTTTGCACTTTGAAATTTTTAATAAAATGTTGGGATGGGAAGCTTTTAAGTGGCTGAAGGGGTTTCTGGAAATGCCTAAGCTGAGAGCAGCAGTCCTGTCAGTGGCCTGCCATAGACTGGCTCAGGCAACCGACCTTCTATACCCTGCACAAAGTCTTCAGAGGGCCCTGCTACTCCAACGAAGCTCACGGATCAGCACGGCAGATGGCACCATGAGCCATTTTCCCGTAACATGAGACATTTCCAAGTAAAAGGAAGTGCCCTCTGGAAAGCAGCACATCTTTGGGGAAAGACACGGGGTGTGGGGACGCTGACCAGTCAAGGGCCTGACCATGGTGCGGGCGGGGCAGGCAGGGCCCGAAGGTGGGCTGCTAGGAGCTGTCACGACGCTGAGGAGCACACAGGCTTTTCTCCCATAGGAACTCCAGCTCTGATTGATCAGTCCTTGGGTAACTTACATAAGCCCCAATTTCCTCATTTGCAAAAGGAGAAATAATGACTGCCTCACAGACTGGTGAGAAGTGTATGAGAACGTGTGAACGCACACTGGTGCCTGCTTTGTGGTTCTGGCCACGTCTGGCCCACCTGTCTACCCCTACTCGTCACGTTCACGCCACTCCCCAGGCTGTGAGAATGGGGGTGTGCCGCTGGGACCCACTCTTCTCAGCAGCTCTCTATGGACCAGTCCTCGTGAGGCGGGGTGGGGTGTCCACTCTCCCCTACAAGCTTCTGAGGGCACATTCTTCTCCTGGCTAAATGTTACTCCTCCTTGAGGTCTCAGAGCTGTTGTTTCCTCAGGGAAGCCATCCTTATGTCTTCCCATTAGACATTCTCACAGCACCCAGCACTCTGAAACAGTTAGACAGCTATCATTTGGGAGTTATTTCAATTAAGCTCACAGAAGGCAGGAAACTGTCTCATGTGCAATCTAGAGTGCCCAGCACATAACCTGGCATAAGGCAGGTGGCCACTGAATGCATATTTAAAAAAAAAAAAGAGAGAACTATTTAATCATCCAAAAACAAAGTTAAGTGATTATAGCACATTCATAAAATGCAGTATTATATAGTCAATACATTAACAGGTAGATGGCTGGGTACACATATAGCTGTATGTGCAGGAAAAACAGACACAGTGAAAGACACCTAAATGTTAGCAAGGCTATCTGGGTGGTCAGGTGACTTTTATTTCTTTACACATTTATTACATTTTGCAATTTTTACACGTTACCTTTATAATAAATTTTTTAAAAGGGAGTTAAGTTCCTCACTCAGTAATTGTTTATCCTAAGGAATCAAATCAGAGACACTAATATAGATTATGCACAAGGATATTCCCAGTAACATGAGAGAGAGCAGCAAAAGCACATAATGCAGCGACACACGCGTAGCATGGGAGAGCGAGTTAAGGCTCAGTCACATTATGAACGCCACCTACAGTTTTAAAAAGTGATGTTATATGTGAATGTTCCCCAGTAGCTCAGCTGGTAAAGAACCTGCCTGCAATGCGGAGACCCCGGTTCGACTCATGGGTCAGGAAGTTCCCCTGGAGAAGGGAAAGGCTACCTACTCCAGCATTCTTAGGCTTTCCTAGTGACTTAGCTGGTAAAAAATCTGCCTGAAATGTGGGAGACCTAGGTTCAATCCCTGGGTCGGGAAGATCCCCTGGAGGAGAGCATGGCAAGCCATTCCAGTATTCTTGCCTGGACAATCCCAAGGATAGAGGAGCCTGATGGGCTACAGTCCATGGGGTCGTGAAGAGTCGGACACCTGGGTGACTAAGCATAGCATGAATGTTTAGTAACATTAAAAACGGCCCCCAGACAGTACAGAACAGGAAGGAGTTATGGCCATGCCCTGAACTATGACCGTAGGATATTAAGATTCAGCTAGATGAGGACTTCTGCCTGCTCTCTGTCCGTCTGCCAGCTCTCCTCTCTTCGGACCTGCCAAGACCAACTAGGACCTGCCTTGCCTCCTGCAGGAGCCATGCAGCTCCAGGGAGAGGGGCCTCCAGGCGGGCCTGCAGCGCTCTGTGAGGCTGGCTCCTGGCCCCAGCTGGGTCTCCGCGTCTGTGGTTTGCTGGTTTAGCCTGGTCTCACTTCAGCTCAGGCACCTTTTGCATGGTTTCCAAAGACTTCTTTTTGTTTTTATTGCTCCCCCCCTCCCCTGGCCATTCCCCATGAATGATTCAACTCTGTAAGTACTGAATATCTTAGGAGGGACTGGTGAGTGGCTTAGATAGCCAAGAGTCACAGAAACTCTGAAAGCAGGCAAGGAGAAAGTAACACTGTAAAGTCAGTGAACACACACTCACCTGTCATATCATCTTACGACCAAGTACTTTCAACTGAGAATATAACGGTCTATTTTAATGGATTTTCAAAATGCTTTTTGCATAAGTGTACTTAATTCAGGGATTTAAGGAAGCAAATCTCCGCTGAAATTAATTGGAAATTCCAACAAACTTAACAAGTTATCTGTGAGTCTATATAAAAATATTCATATCTACATTCAATTTTGTCAACTATACTTCAGTAAAACTGGGGAAGAATACAAACAACTAACAATATATAACATCAAAAAGCCAGGGAAAATTAATCTACAACATTAACAGTCAGGGTGGTAGTTACTACGAGGTGGAAGCAGGAGGCAGGGAAGGAAAGGAAGTGTCGGGGAGTGCTGGCAATACTTGTTTCTTCTTAATGTTCACTTCAGGACAATTAAGAGAGTCAAACAGTTATGATGTGTGTTCTTTTCCGTGTATCGCAATAAATAATTTTTTTTAAGTTAAAAAAACTTCATATTTACCTTGAAGTGGTTGAGGGCGATTTTTTTCAATGTTTCAGTGAGGACCATACATGATGAGTCTGACAGAAAATGCTGGCTACCCAACTATCATGACCCCCTTTTCCTCTGCAGATGGAACTCTGTTTTTACTCAGGCATCCAATGGGAATTTCTCAAGGTTCTTTGATTTTAACTGCTTGATGCTTTGCCTCAGATAAACAAGAGCTCTGAGCAAGACAGAAAACTGCAAGAGTTCAACCCAGTGTTATCTTGCACATGATGACCCTCTGAAGTACCAACTTATTAATACATCGGCTCCAAGTTACAAATTAAGAAACTGTAATTTGGAGTTTAACAATTCGCCTAGATTAACAGATCCCAGGATTGAGTCTTAATGTCTTCACTCAGATTTCCACTATCAGTTCACTAACACATGCTACTTCTCCAGAGAGCAAACAATAATTTGTCTTTGTTAAAATCAGATTCAAAGACCTAATCTTACAATTCTGCTCACCTATACTAAATAAGTATGCTACATTCAGAAACATAGGGAAAGTACAGACTAAATTTTAAAAACATATGAAAACATGTGGTTCAAAATCAATATTCTACCAGGTTAACACGATCATTTTTGCAGAAGTATAATATCCAACCATAGCGTGGGAAGCTGTGCTTTTTCAAATTCCCAGCTCATAATGGTGGCATTACCACGCTGTTGATTAAGAAGCATCCAAGAGAAATTTTCAATTTTAGAAACTTATTTAGGGATTTTTCTTTATTCTCGTGAATATCCAATCCTGAAAGTGCAATATATTTGTGGTGCTCAATACAGCTCAGTGAAACATGCAAATTACAGCTAATCATTATAGTTGTTTTACCAGTAATAATAATTACAATGATGAGATACCTCAAATGTTTTAAACAAGCTTCCTCTTTACCTTCTGTGTTTAGAAGGGGGCAGTTTCCCAAATTTATAATTGACTACAATTTCCTCCCCACTCTGGCACCTACGTACCTGATGGTAACAAAATGCAGATCAAGTAAGAAGTCACTCCTGCCTTGGTTTCTTCATGTGTGAATGGAGGGAGAATAGCGGTTCTATTGCAAAGTCGCTTGAGCGTAACGGGCCTCGGGCTTTGTCCAGGACACACAAGCGCTCCGAGCAAGGAAGAGCGGAAGGAACAGCGAGAGACAAAGCAATGAACCGCCAACCCCGCCTCTGTGGGAGGCTGTCCAGGGTGAGGAAAGAAGGGTGGCGCGGACCCTCTTCAGAACTCTGAAGAGGCTACGAGAGCGTGTGTGCGCTCAGCCACTTCGTAAAAGCACGCGCCACCGGGTGACGATGCCCTCCCCGCCGTGCCCGTCGACCCTTCTTCCCCAGCTCTCGTCGAAGACGGCGCGGGAAGGCGTCTGACGGCGTGGCGAGCAGCGGCGGCCCCGGCGCCCCCGTCAGAGGCCCAGCCCCACCGCGCCCGCGTGACCCGGGGCGGCGAAAGCTCGTAACCACATCGCAAGGAAGACTCGCCACTTCCCCCGACACCACAGCGCAAACCGCGTGGCGGGCCGTCTCCACCTCACGCAGCTTNAGATAATACACAATGGCCCAAGTAGGTTTCCCAAGAAAGCACGGTTAGTTTACAATCAGGAAAGCAATCGCTAAGATTTACTGAGTCAACAGATTGAAGTTTAAAAGATGCTTACCCTTAATACATACATACAAATAATGGAGAAATTCATCAACGATTCCTCATACTAATGGTGAATCCCTAAAAGCATTCACATTAAGATTAGTAATGAGATAAGGATGTCCAGCTATGGTATAGGAAGTTCCCCTAAAAACACAAGAAGGCAAAAGCGGACAAGAGTTGGAAAAGAAGAAACGAAGCCATGCTGTCCGTGGAGTGAGGCCTCGGGGCGGGGGCGGGGCTGCTCGGAGCTGGCGCTCGCAGGGTGCCCCCGGGAGGGGCAGAGCCGTGCACCCCGGGGGTGCGGGGAGGTGGCGTGTCCCCGGTGGCCGGCGGCGAGGACAGCGACACCCGCGCGCACCTCTGGCAGAGGGGACAGGCAGAGGCGGCGGAGGCTGGAAGAGCTCTCCTGCTTGGTTTTCTGAAAGCGGACGGACAGTGCTTGCCGCCCAGTCCTCGTACACAAATATGCTTGAACACACGCGCACTCATCTGTAGGCAGCAAGCCACGGAACAGTGACACAGGAAAGACGACCACTCCACAAAACTAGGTTTTCACGCCCGTTTGCTTCTGTCTCCGTGCTCCATGCCTACTTTTCACTCCGCTGTTGGGAAGGCCGAGGCCCCGAGCCCCCGAGCCTGCCGCCTTCCCTTCCCCCGGGGCTTCCCAGGGCCGTGCCTGCAGCGGGCGGCCGCCGGGAGGCGCTCGCATCCCCGTCCAGGAGACGCAGGCGCGCCTCGGCGTCCTCTGCACGCAGCGACTCCCCTCCGTGTTTTCCTGCTCGGGAAGCACGAGCCGGGGCTCTGCCCCTGTAGCGCTGCCCTCCGCCGGCGCAGGCGCCCGCGGGCCCTGGGCGGGTGCGGGGCCCACCGCAACGGAAGGGTAAGGCCCAGCGGCGCGCTGGCCGCGGCTCGCGGCGCCCTGTGGCTCGCCCGGGTCTCACGACCTCTGCCGAGGTAGGAGGTGCCGGCCGGCTTGTCAGCCCTGGAGCTGCCCCTGCTTGTGGGAAAAAAAAAGGGGGGAAGTGTTAGCCACTCAGTTGTGTCTGACTCTGTAATCCCATGGACTGCAGCCCGTCAGGATTCTCTGTCCATGGGATTTTCCAGGCAAGAATACTTGAGTGGGGTGCCATTCCTTTACTCCAGGGGATCTTCTGACCCAGGGACTGAACCTGGGTCTCCTGCATTGTGGGCGGATTCTGTTCTGTCTGAGCCACCAGCGAAGCCCATTCTTCTTCTTCTTTTTTTTTTTTTTTGGACATATTTCTTTTTCACTGAAGGATAATTGCTTTACAATATTGTGTTGGTTCCTACATCAACATGAAGCCCATTCTTAATGATCGCATAATCCTGCTTCACCTGATTCCAGCTCACAGTGAGCAGGTTTGTAGGCCGTAACACTATGTATTTTTCCTCTCAGTTTATGCCGATAACATAAGTCAGTGTGATACAGTGAAACTTGCTTCATCAAGTAATGTGTAGAATTTTCTTCATGAACAAAAAGTGTAACTTGGTGATTTTTAAACAATTTTCTTCAGATAAGTCCTCAAGAATGAAGTTAAAATAGTAAATGTAATAATTTCTTCATAAATTCTCATTACTTCCAGAAAGGAGAAACAGCAAGGGTAAAAGAAAACACAGCTCCGTACATGTATCTGTGACGAAAACTCTCCGTAGTAGAGAATGGGCCCCACGAAAGCAGCAGACAGCGTCACGGGCCGCGCATCCAGGGGCCTCCGGAGCAGCCTCTGCAGGCGTGGAGAGGCTCGGCTTCACTGGAGAAGATCGGTCACCCTACTTCCTGGGGGCTATTGATCACAAAGCCTTTATGTGCAACGTGAAATGGAGCTGTCCCAGTGCTACCAGGGGAGTTGGACCATAAAGAAGGCTGAGCGCCGAAGAACTGACGCTTCTGAACTGTGGTGCTGGGGAAGACTTCAGAGTCCCTTGGACTGCAAGGAGAGCCAACCAGTCCATTCTGAAGGAGATCAGCCCTGGGATTTCTTTGGAGGGAATGATGCTGAAGCTGAAACTCCAGTACTTCGGCCACCTGATATGAAAAGCTGACTCATTAGAAAAGACCCCGATGCTGGGAAAGATTGAAGGCAGGAGAAGGAGGTGACAGAGGATGAGATGGCTGGATGGCATCACTGACTCAATGGACATGAGTTTGAGTGAACTCCGGGAGTTGGTGAAGGACAGGGGGTCTGGCGTGCTGCAGTCCATAGAGTCGCAAAGAGCTGGACGCGACTGAGCGACTGAACTGAACTGAGGAAGCAGAGGCATGTAGCAGGTTAAATCGGAGTTTAACATGAGGAATGTATCAGAGGAGCGATGAAAGAGTGCATGGGAGACCTCAGCAGCTCTGCAGGCGCCCCGGGCCGAGGGGCACAGCCCGCCAGAGCACAGCGGGCGGGCCCAGGCCCAGTGGAGGCGGCGCCTCCGGCCAGCGTGGCTCTGGGCTACTGGGCGAGCGAGAGGCCACCCTGGGGAGCAGCCCTCGAAACCCCGAGGGAGCAGGGCCAAGGCCTCCAAGCACAGGCTGCGTAGACCCTCCCTCCCGAGCGCAGATGGCTGGGTGCGACCGGGGGTCTGGGTCCCCTGCAGAGGGGGCCGTGCTGGTGGCGTGTTCGGCCTCCTGCTGGGTAGGATGCAGTGGGGGTCCTGACACCACGCCGTGGACCCCTGGTCTCCTTGGAGACTGCCCCAGAGCCAGTGGCCCCCTCTGTGGGCTGAGTGCTGGCCGGTTACTGCCCAGGTTATTGGTTATTGTCCTCAGAGGACTGCCAGCCCCTGGGCCCATAGGGCCCATCACTTTCTTTTCTCTGAGGCGGCCTCGGGAGCAAAACTCATGTGACGGCAAGGACCTCAGATGCACAAATGTGCAGCCCACAGCACAGACATCACACAGGACTGTCAGCTGGAACCCACTCCCAACGTTCACTCAGAAAAACAAGCATCCCAAAGCCCCTTCAAGACAGGCTAAATGCCCCTAAGCTCAAAGCAGATGCCCTTATGCGGCCTCGCCAAGCAGACTCTGAGCGGGGTCAGGCCCAGTGCACAGGAAGTCCTGGAGTGATGCCTGCGGTTTTTCTGCCTTCTGCCTGTGGCTGAGACCAGCTACGGTCCAGGTCCCACAGAGCGAGAAGGCAGTTTCCCACGGTGGCCATCACACTTCACAATTCCACTCTCAGAGCCTCCAGCCACCCCCTTTCTGAGCAGACACGCTTCCTCCTGGAGACGGTCTTCTCTTCAGCCTTTGCTCCACGTAGACATCCTGTGTCCTGCAGGAAGCAGCATGAGACGGCTGCGCTTGGTGCCAGATGCCCTGGGGGCACCATGCTGGCGCGTGTCATCCCGCTGCAGCCTCAGCCTGGGGGTGCCTGGTGCACCGCATGTCAGAGAATGCGGCCAGAAGGGCAGCCCTGGGCTCCGTCCAGAAGATTCAGGGGGTCAGTGCTGAAAGGCACTGTCCTTTATTAACACAGCGGTCCCCAACCTTGCTGGCACCAGGGACTGCTTTCGGGGAAGACAACTTCTCCATGTGTAGCTAGGGGANGAGAGTCCCTTGGACTGCAAGGAGATCCAACCAGTCCATTCTAAAGGAAATCATCTTGACTATTCGTTGGAAGGACTGATGCTGAGCTGAAACTCCAATACTTTGGAGTTTCGCTTCCTGATGCGAAGAACTGACTCATTTGAAAAGACCCTGATGCTGGGAAAGATTGAAGGCAGGAGGAGCAGGGGACGACAGAGGATGAGATGGTTGGGTGGCATCACTGACTCAATGGACATGAGTTTGAGTAAGCTCTGGTAGTTGGTGATGGACAGGGAGGCCTGGTGTGCTGCAGCCCATGAGGTGGCAAAGAGTCGGACATGACTGAGAGACTGAACTGATAAGTCACTGGGTCTGATTTGCAAACTTTTTGCTGAGAATTTTTGCTTTTATGTTAAAACCACACAGTGGTATAGTGATATACCACAGGGGTCGTGAGACAGAATCATTATTTATGTACTTAGCTGCTGTTGTGGCAATGTCAGCTTTGTGAAAGGAGTCAGGAAATATTCTCTTTTATTTTCTGGATCAGATTGTGTAGAAGTGATTTTTTCCTCATTTAAATAGTTGGTAGAGCTCACCAGTAAAACTATATGGATTTAGAGACTTCTTTTTTGAAAGGTTACAAGTTCAGCTTCTTCAGTAATCATAGGACTATTAATTCTGTCTGTTGCAACTTGGGCACATCTTAGTGGTTTGTAGCTTTCAAGGAATTGGTCCATTTCATCTAAAGTTAATGTGTGTGAAAATGTTTACAGTATTATTGGCATCTTAGGTTCTTTATTGTCTGAAGGTTTGTAGTGATAGCCTGTCTTTAATAATTATACCGATAATCTGTGTCTATTCCTGTGCTGCTTTCTCAGTCTTTCTAGAGGTTTATCAACCTCACTATTGTTTTAGAGAACCAGCTTTGAATTTAGTTGATTTTCTCCATTGTTTCTGGTTTTTTTATGTCACTTCTACTCCTGTCTTTATTATTTCCTTCCTTTTGTTTCTGTTGGGTGTATGTAGCTCTTTTTACTATTGCTTCTTAAGGTGGACGCTTAGATTGATTCAAGACCTTCTTTTCTAATATAAGCACTGACTGCTATGAATTTCTCTCTAGGCACTTCTCTAGCCGGATCTCCCAGGTCTTCATGTTGTATTTTCATTTTCACTTAGTTCAAAATACTTTCCAATTTCTGTCAAGTCTTCCTCTTTGCCCCATGAATCATTACTGTATTTATTTATTTCTGGCTGCTCCGGATCTCTTGCTGTGCACGGCCTTTCTCGAGTTGAGCCGCGCGGGGCTTGCTCTTCATTGCAGCCCGCAGGCTTCTCCCTGTGGCGGCTCCTCCTGCTGCGGAACACAGTGTCCAGTGCTGGGGGGCGTCAGCGGCTGCGCCTTCTGGGCTCCGGAGCAGAGGCTCAGTAGTTGCGGCACACGGGATTAGTTGGCCTGCAGCGTGTGGGACCTTCCCGGAGTGAAGTCTCTGTGTCAGCTCATCCTCACACCTGTGTCCTCTTGGTGTTTGCATCTCTTGATTTTCTTTTCCATGCAATTTGAGGTCTTCCTGGTTCTTTGAATGCCAAGCAGTTAGTCTTGAACTGTGTTCTAGCTATGTTTCATAGCTTACGTCAGGAATATGGGTCTTACTGAAATCCCATGGAGAATTCTGTTAGGTTTTTTTTGGTATTTTTTAAGCAGGTAACCAACCTGGGAGGGATTGGGGACAGGAGAAGGGGACGACCAAGGATGAAATGGTTGGATGGCATCACGGACTCGATGGACGTGAGTCTGAATGAACTCCGGGAGATGGTGATGAACAGGGAGACCTGGCATGCTGCGATTCATGGGGTCACAAAGAGTTGGACGCGACTGAGCGACTGAACTGAACTGAACCCACCTGCAATGAGGGAGAGCTGGATTGGGAAGATCCCTTGGAGAAGGGAAAGGCTACCCACTCCAGTACTCTCACCTGGAGAAGTCCATGGACTGTGTAGTCCACGGGGTTGCAAAGAGTCAGACAGGACTGAGTGACTTTTCACTTTCCCTTTAAACCTGGTTAGGTTCAGCCCGGCAGTCCCAGAGGCCATCAGTGGGCTGTGGTTCCAGGCGGTCCGGGTCTTTAAAACCTGGGCCGGGCTGCTCCGACCCAGCGCGTATGCGCCACCTAGTGTCCAGCCTGGAACCCGAGCCGGGCTCGGCTCTCCGTCCTGGGTCAGCAGACAGGAGTCAGAGCCACAGGTAGCTTGCAGGTGAGCCCAGGAGTTCACAGGCAACCTGAGGGTAGGAATTTAACTTCCTGTGCTCCTCTCTCGGTCTCTCCACAGTCCCCCCAGTGCTCTGTGGTACTATGGGACCTTATTTCCAGCTGCAGACAGAAAGCCGGGACTTTAATTCTCACAGACTCTGACACATGCCCCACTAGGCGCACCCCTGGCTGGAGTCAAGAGATGGGAGGAGAGCAACGGAAAGAGTCCCGGGATCTGATCCCAGCGTCTCGGGGCCATGGTGTCACTGACTGGAGAGGAAGGCTTTGGGATATCATAGGTTTCGTTAACTGCCATGGCAGGATTACTTGCAAGCTGGATTGCCAAAGAAAAAGAAGAGAATATTTCACACTCTCCCTGAAAAGGAGCAATTCTCATTCCTGCCATTCAAACCAGAACCAGAGGGCTTCTCCTGGAGATGTCCCATCTTCAACCTATGCCTGCTTCAGGGTCTGGGGCTGCGGTGAGTTCAGGGGGATTCTGGAGAGAGACAATGGTAAACCCATTGCCAGGCTGGTAGGACTTCGAGCGCTGGCCGTCCCCAATCCGTCTGCAACTTCACTTGCTACACTCCTGTAATAGCTTCTCTAAGCATCTCTCCCTGGTGGCTCAGAGGTTAAAGCATCTACCCGCAATGCGGGAGACCTGGGTTCGATTCCTGGGTCAGGAAGATTCCCCTGGAGAAGGAAATGGCAACCCACTCCAGTATTCTTGCCTGGATAATCCCATGGTCGGAGGAGCCTGGTGGGCTACAGTCCACGGAGTCGCAAACAGTTGGACACGACTGAGCGGCTTCACTTCAAGCATATCTCCAGGCGTTACAGCTGCACTCAGCAGGAGAGACTGGGCAGAAGACTGCGCCTTCCTTCCCTCATTCGTAGCCACACAAGCAAGTCAGAGCTGCACATCCAGATGGCTCTACAGGACAGCTCTACCAGGCATTCAAGGAACAAACAGTTCCACTCTTCATCAGGTTAATCCAGGACACAGAGAAAGAGGCTGCACTCCCAACTCATTTTTTGAGGTTAAGTTTCATGTTAAAATCTGACAAGGAAAGAGGAAAGAAAATTACAGGCTAATCTTAACTCGTCAACATAAATGCAAAATCCACTATTAGAAACATCATTCATGGAGATATAAAAGAGATAATACACAATGGCCCAAGTAGGTTTCCCAAGAAAGCACGGTTAGTTTACAATCAGGAAAGCAATCGCTAAGATTTACTGAGTCAACAGATTGAAGTTTAAAAGATGCTTACCCTTAATACATACATACAAATAATGGAGAAATTCATCAACGATTCCTCATACTAATGGTGAATCCCTAAAAGCATTCACATTAAGATTAGTAATGAGATAAGGATGTCCAGCTATGGTATAGGAAGTTCCCCTAAAAACACAAGAAGGCAAAAGCGGACAAGAGTTGGAAAAGAAGAAACGAAGCCATGCTGTCCGTGGAGTGAGGCCTCGGGGCGGGGGCGGGGCTGCTCGGAGCTGGCGCTCGCAGGGTGCCCCCGGGAGGGGCAGAGCCGTGCACCCCGGGGGTGCGGGGAGGTGGCGTGTCCCCGGTGGCCGGCGGCGAGGACAGCGACACCCACGCGCACCTCTGGCAGAGGGGACAGGCAGAGGCGGCGGAGGCTGGAAGAGCTCTCCTGCTTGGTTTTCTGAAAGCGGACGGACAGTGCTTGCCGCCCAGTCCTCGTACACAAATATGCTTGAACACACGCGCACACATCTGTAGGCAGCAAGCCACGGAACAGTGACACAGGAAAGACGACCACTCCACAAAACTAGGTTTTCACGCCCGTTTGCTTCTGTCTCCGTGCTCCATGCCTACTTTTCACTCCGCTGTTGGGAAGGCCGAGGCCCCGAGCCCCCGAGCCTGCCGCCTTCCCTTCCCCCGGGGCTTCCCAGGGCCGTGCCTGCAGCGGGCGGCCGCCGGGAGGCGCTCGCATCCCCGTCCAGGAGACGCAGGCGCGCCTCGGCGTCCTCTGCACGCAGCGACTCCCCTCCGTGTTTTCCTGCTCGGGAAGCACGAGCCGGGGCTCTGCCCCTGTAGCGCTGCCCTCCGCCGGCGCAGGCGCCCGCGGGCCCTGGGCGGGTGCGGGGCCCACCGCAACGGAAGGGTAAGGCCCAGCGGCGCGCTGGCCGCGGCTCGCGGCGCCCTGTGGCTCGCCCGGGTCTCACGACCTCTGCCGAGGTAGGAGGTGCCGGCCGGCTTGTCAGCCCTGGAGCTGCCCCTGCTTGTGGGAAAAAAAAAGGGGGGAAGTGTTAGCCACTCAGTTGTGTCTGACTCTGTAATCCCATGGACTGCAGCCCGTCAGGATTCTCTGTCCATGGGATTTTCCAGGCAAGAATACTTGAGTGGGGTGCCATTCCTTTACTCCAGGGGATCTTCTGACCCAGGGACTGAACCTGGGTCTCCTGCATTGTGGGCGGATTCTGTTCTGTCTGAGCCACCAGCGAAGCCCATTCTTCTTCTTCTTCTTTTTTTTTTGGACATATTTCTTTTTCACTGAAGGATAATTGCTTTACAATATTGTGTTGGTTCCTACATCAACATGAAGCCCATTCTTAATGATCGCATAATCCTGCTTCACCTGATTCCAGCTCACAGTGAGCAGGTTTGTAGGCCGTGAGTAACACTATGTATTTTTCCTCTCAGTTTATGCCGTTATGTCAGTGTGATACAGTGAAACTTGCTTCATCAAATAATGTGTAGAATTTTCTTCATGAACAAAAAGTGTAACTTGGTGATTTTTAAACAATTTTCTTCAGATAAGTCCTCAAGAATGAAGTTAAAATAGTAAATGTAATTAATAATTTCTTCATAAATTCTCATTACTTCCAGAAAGGAGAAACAGCAAGGGTAAAAGAAAACACAGCTCCGTACACGTATCTGTGACGAAAACTCCGTAGTAGAGAATGGGCCCCACGAAAGCAGCAGACAGCGTCACGGGCCGCGCATCCAGGGGCCTCCGGAGCAGCCTCTGCAGGCGTGGAGAGGCTCGGCTTCACTGGAGAAGATCGGTCACCCTACTTCCTGGGGGCTATTGATCACAAAGCCTTTATGTGCAACGTGAAATGGAGCTGTCCCAGTGCTACCAGGGGAGTTGGACCATAAAGAAGGCTGAGCGCCGAAGAACTGACGCTTCTGAACTGTGGTGCTGGGGAAGACTTCAGAGTCCCTTGGACTGCAAGGAGAGCCAACCAGTCCATTCTGAAGGAGATCAGCCCTGGGATTTCTTTGGAGGGAATGATGCTGAAGCTGAAACTCCAGTACTTCGGCCACCTGATATGAAAAGCTGACTCATTAGAAAAGACCCCGATGCTGGGAAAGATTGAAGGCAGGAGAAGGAGGTGACAGAGGATGAGATGGCTGGATGGCATCACTGACTCAATGGACATGAGTTTGAGTGAACTCCGGGAGTTGGTGAAGGACAGGGGGTCTGGCGTGCTGCAGTCCATAGAGTCGCAAAGAGCTGGACGCGACTGAGCGACTGAACTGAACTGAGGAAGCAGAGGCATGTAGCAGGTTAAATCGGAGTTTAACATGAGGAATGTATCAGAGGAGCGATGAAAGAGTGCATGGGAGACCTCAGCAGCTCTGCAGGCGCCCCGGGCCGAGGGGCACAGCCCGCCAGAGCACAGCGGGCGGGCCCAGGCCCAGTGGAGGCGGCGCCTCCGGCCAGCGTGGCTCTGGGCTGCTGGGCGAACGAGAGGCCACCCTGGGGAGCAGCCCCCGAAACCCCGAGGGAGCAGGGCCGAGGCCGCCAAGCACAGGCTGCGTAGACCCTCCCTCCCGAGCGCAGATGGCTGGGTGCGACCGGGGGTCTGGGTCCCCTGCAGAGGGGGCCGTGCTGGTGGCGTGTTCGGCCTCCTGCTGGGTAGGATGCAGTGGGGGTCCTGACACCACGCCGTGGACCCCTGGTCTCCTTGGAGACTGCCCCAGAGCCAGTGGCCCCCTCTGTGGGCTGAGTGCTGGCCGGTTACTGCCCAGGTTATTGGTTATTGTCCTCAGAGGACTGCCAGCCCCTGGGCCCATAGGGCCCATCACTTTCTTTTCTCTGAGGCGGCCTCGGGAGCAAAACTCATGTGACGGCAAGGACCTCAGATGCACAAATGTGCAGCCCACAGCACAGACATCACACAGGACTGTCAGCTGGAACCCACTCCCAACGTTCACTCAGAAAAACAAGCATCCCAAAGCCCCTTCAAGACAGGCTAAATGCCCCTAAGCTCAAAGCAGATGCCCTTATGCGGCCTCGCCAAGCAGACTCTGAGCGGGGTCAGGCCCAGTGCACAGGAAGTCCTGGAGTGATGCCTGCGGTTTTTCTGCCTTCTGCCTGTGGCTGAGACCAGCTACGGTCCAGGTCCCACAGAGCGAGAAGGCAGTTTCCCACGGTGGCCATCACACTTCACAATTCCACTCTCAGAGCCTCCAGCCACCCCCTTTCTGAGCAGACACGCTTCCTCCTGGAGACGGTCTTCTCTTCAGCCTTTGCTCCACGTAGACATCCTGTGTCCTGCAGGAAGCAGCATGAGACGGCTGCGCTTGGTGCCAGATGCCCTGGGGGCACCATGCTGGCGCGTGTCATCCCGCTGCAGCCTCAGCCTGGGGGTGCCTGGTGCACCGCATGTCAGAGAATGCGGCCAGAAGGGCAGCCCTGGGCTCCGTCCAGAAGATTCAGGGGGTCAGTGCTGAAAGGCACTGTCCTTTATTAACACAGCGGTCCCCAACCTTGCTGGCACCAGGGACTGCTTTCGGGGAAGACAACTTCTCCATGTGTAGCTGGGGGATGTTTTCCGGATGATTCACATGTATTATATTTATTGTGCAGTTTATTACTACATCAGCTCCACCTCCGATCATCAGGCATTGGACCCCGGTGGTTGGGGACCCCTGCTTTAGCACAAAGCGTCACACAGCACCAGAGAGGGGGCCATGAGGGCAAAGTAGGTGATCACATCCCAACTGGAGTTTCATCTCTATGTTCAGATTCAGCTCTTCAAGCTGATGACTGAGTGTCCAGGCTGACTGATTGCCAGGGCTGACGGAGGAGGGCAGGTCAGAGCCCGGACGCGTGCTCTCGGGAAGGGCCAGCTCACACCCCTGCTGCGGGGAGCGGGGCTGGGAGGAGGTGAGCTCAGTGGGACCCGCTTGGGCAGGGGTATCTGCTGTGCTGCACCGCCAGGAATGAAGGAGGGGAGGGAACGACTGGGTGAAGAGCCGCGGTGACACCCAGCACGGGGTGTTCATGATAGAGTGGGCTGGGAGGAGCCCGGGGGGCGGGGGAGAGTCACGGAGCCCCTCCAGGGAGGCCACCTGGTCCCTGCTCCCTCCAGCACCCGCCACCAGAGAGGAGCAAACGCCCAGCCCAGCCCGTCCCCCTCGGTGCTGGGGAGCGGGTCAGAGAGCCAGGCTCGGGGCTTCCTTCCCTCTGAGTCACTGGAGACCCAGACGCCCTGGGGCTCGTCTGCTCTTCCACAGGCCCAAGGCCAGGACGTGTGGAAGGGGGCTGCCCGCAGGGGGTTCCACGGCTCGGGGTGGCCTCACCTCAGATGAGAATCAGTACGTGGGCAGGTGTTGACTCTCAGGCCAGCGTCCATGTGTGAAGATCACAAGCAGGGGACAAGTGTCAGGGTGCACAGAGACAAGGGGGACTCTCCTCCAATCCTCCAGCCTTGTCGGGCAGGGGTCCTGGGACCCCAGGGACAAGGACTGGTGGCAAGGCCGGGTCCAAGCTGGCCGCAGCTGGGCGGGAGGAATGCGGCTGACTGAGAAGCCCCAGCTGTTGGCCTGGGGACTCGGAACAGCAACTCTGTGGTCCTTGCGGTTCTCACTGTGTCCCCAGGACCACCCTCCCGTGGACTCGGACGTCAGTAACAACTAAGTGTGGAACGCGTGTCAAGTACCAGATGGTGTACGACACGGAATGCCTGTGGCATAGAGACTTTTTTTCTGTAAAATACACAAGCTTGAAGCTTGTTATCTCCATCCTACAGACGCTGACACCAAGCTGCCGGGAAGATGGCCCGCTGAACACCCCAGATTCAGCATCTGGCAGGAGCATTTTTCTGGGGGGGGGCCTGTTATTTGGATAGGAAAGAGAGAGGGAGAATGACGGAGCATGAGGTCTTGTATTTATGAGAAAACCTTCCCTTGTGAGAGCTTCCAGTCACTTCTGACTTACAGGCTCATGATACCAGGTAGTGCTGTTAATGAACGACGTCGTGTGCGCACACAGACTCCATGCAGACGTCTGTGCTAGATGCTCCATCTTTTGAGGATAGCAAACAGGACCAGTACAAGCTGTCGGGTCAGATGGGACTGGTCTAGTCCAGCAGTGCTGAAAGCCCATCTCGGGCCCGTGAGGTCGGTCAGTCGGCAGCTCAAAGGGCTCATGTGTCTGCACTTGTACCGGAAGTGGACGTTCACGGCTTTGAAATGATAAGGGGGTGCCACCAGCTCCTTTCCCTAAACCCCACCCCTGGACCTTGTTTTGCTGTTCAGCACGTGGTCACAGCTGGATAATTTCTTATGAAGAAAAAGAAGGGAAACCTTTAGAGAATGGGTGTAAATATCAACTGTAAACTCACTGGAGGCCTCTTCCCTGCGCTCAGCTCAGCATCCATCAAACAGAGATGGCACGGTACGGCCACGGCCCTGCCGGCTCAGTTCAGCCACCTCCGGGGCACTTCAGGGATCCACTGAAAGACACAGACAGTGACCACCTTCTTACCTAAATCTGGACAAGAAAGAAATCCTGGGGAAAAAAAACTCCTCTCGGTGGTAATTCAAGGAAGAAGAGAAGCATCAGTAGCATCACTGTGGCCCAGCTGGGCAGGAAGGCTTGCTCAGCGCACAGTCTTTAACACAGAGCTCACTCACGCTCAGCGGTAACTTGCATGGTTCACTGCCGCTCGATTTCGCAACACATACGACTGGAAAATAGGATGGGGGAATCATGGCCTCTCATGGTGAGACAAGCAGACTCTTAGAAACCTCGTCTAACTGTGTTATTTCAGGTGATCAGTTTTGTGCTCTTCTGAAGATAAAAGAAGTTCACGTTGTAGACCCAGGCTGATGGGGTACTGATTCTGCCCTCAGCCACAGCCACACCCCGACAAGTATCGACCTGATTGTAAGAACGGAATTGTATTTTCTTCTCCTCCAGTCCTGGACTCAGCCCACAGCGGGAAGGACTGGCCTAAGCTCCCCAAGACCGAGACAGAGGCACAGGCCCTGGGCAGGCCTGCAGGCTCACGTGCCCCGTGCCTCGCTGCCCAGGCCAGGCGCTCTGGCCTCTCGGACGCCCCTGCGAGGATGTCCGTCCTCCCAGGAGGTGGGGTGGGAAATACCCCCATGCCAGGGGGCAGCACCGAAAGCCAAACGCCGGGCCAGGGGACCGGGCAATGCAATTACGTCATCAGTTCTTGTTCCGCATCAGACCGTAAAAAGACAGTACACAACACAGCTATGTCTCAGGTCACTCCTCCAAGGAGCTTGAGAATCAGGTAGAGTTTTCGTCCAGGCTTTTCATCCTCATCTCCGGCAGCCCATGCTTCTAGACTTGCCACCTCTTGGAAAGATGGTTTTCTTGAAGAATTTATTCAGGGCTCCCGTATGGATGTTGCAAAAGGGGGGCCTCTGTGAGCTCTGGCTTGTCTGCTGGCCCCGAACCCTCCTCTCTCCTGAGAGGCCGTGGGCCGGGAGAGAACAGTCCTCAGAGGAGGGGCGGACAGAAAGGCCCGGGCTGGCAGGGCCCTGCCCCAGCAGCGGCTCGGGCCACCTGCAGCATCAACTTCGGGCGTGAATCCTGCGTGTTCCTCCAGTCAATCCCTTGGGTCCTTAAATGCCCTTATTTGCTGGGCTCCCCACTTCTACTGAAACTGCACAAAAGTCTTGGTGGTTTTCTCAGGGTTTTCACTTATAACCCCTAAGAGGTGAGGGGCTTCGAGAGTCTAAACTGCCTCCCGGCATTGTGCCTCTGATCCGGCCCCGGGGGTTACTGACCCGGGCCCGGGGGCTACTGTCAGGCTTGGCCTTAGCACAGCCTCTGCGCTTAGTCCACTTAGACAGTCACGTCTCAGATGGTTCAGAGCCCACCCGACCCCTGGAGCCCCCACGGCAGGCTCTGAAACAGCAATTCTCTCAGCTCATTCCCTCAGAAGGCTTTACAACAGTGACTACCTAGACTGACTCTATCGTTACTTTCTTAAATAGTTTCAAATATATAGCTGTCACAGACTGACTTCTCAAAGGTCAGTAGAGACCTGTGTGCCCCTCCATCACACCCCTATTCTGAATATTTCATTATCATCCTACCACATCAGAAGAATCTCCAGATGAGTTTGCATTTGGCATGTTTGTACACTTAGTCTAGTGATCTTCTGTGGTATTCAGCATTATGACTGAAGTGCATACACCCATTCTCTCTGTATCTGTGACTACCCTGCTGCTTCCCCTGCTCGCTGAGTTATTCTTTCAGACCCATTCGGTCACTTTTCAGTGTCTCTTGTCTGCTGCTCAGGTTTGATTCCATTTCTATTTCTTTAAATACCGTATACGCTGTTATTTTGTGTTATCTATCTCATAGCAGCGATATCTGAAACTCCTGGGTGGTAAAATCTACCACCTGGTGTTTCTGCTGATTCTCATCTCGTGCAGTCTCTGCATGTATTTGGCCATTTGGGGGTTTCTGTGAGGCTGACTTGCTCAGGTAGCATCCTCACAGGCGTAAGATGACGTTTTTTCCTCTGGAGCAAATCTGTTGACTTCTTCCTCTACTGAGGACATCGTGAAGTGAGAGCTGCTCAGTGGTTTCTCTTCGTGAGCCCATTTGATTATACAGTCCATGGGATTCTCCAGACCAGAACACTGGAGTGGGTAGCCTTTCCCTTCTCCAGGGAATCTTCCCCAACCCAAGGATCAAGCCCAGGTCTGCCGCATTGCAAGCAGATTCTTTACCAGCTGAGGCTCAAGGGAAGCCCAAGGATACTGGAGTGGGTAGCCTTTCCCTTCTCCAGGGGATCTTCCCAACTCAGGAATCGAACTGGGGTCTCCTCCATTGCAGGAGGATTCTTTACCAGCTGAGCCACAGGGGAAGCCCAGGAATACTGGAGTGGGTAGCCTTTCCCTTCTCCAGTGGATCTTCCCAACCTAGGAATTGAATCGGGGTCTCCCGCATTGCAGGCAGATTCTTTACCAGCTGAGCCACCATTTGGGGCCACTTAATTTCTTTAGATTTCCGCTTACTCTGTAGGTGCCACCAGAATCAGTCCCACTCCAGGACCCCACAGTGCAGGAGAGAGACGCTTCTACCCAGAGCTGAGACGGAGACAGCTCAGCTTCCTGTCTTGCTGTGAGAAGGGCCTCCCGACGGGAAGCCCTCTCTATGCAAGGTCTCACCTGGGCTGCCCACAGTGCACAAACCCAGCGTCTGGTCTCTCGCTTCTGTGTTGGAATACTGGCATCATACTGGGGCTTCCCGTGGCTCAGAGGGTAAAGCGTCTGCCTGTAAACGCAGGAGACCTGGGTTTCATCCCTGGGTCAGGAAGAGCCCCTGGAGAAGGAAATGACAACCCACTCCAGTACGCTTGCCTGGAAAATCCCATGGACAGAGAAGCCTGGAGACTACAGTCCATGGGATCGCAGAGTCGGACACAACTGGGCGACTTCTCTTTCTTTCACTTTCACTGGTATCATAGGACACTTGTAATAGAGAGTACTCACAACACAGGGTATTGGTACCAGCATGTGGCCTGGAACATCTATATTTCTGTCCATTCTGCCGCCAGCAGCTCATTAGGTGTTTGTTGTTATGGGACAAGGCTGCTGTGTCTGTTGGTAGGGGGCCAGAGCTGGGGATACACCTGGACATTTCCCCGTTTCCCACGATGTGTTTTTTGAAGTGTGTTTCTTGTGACTTAAGTAGCCTCTGGGGGCAGTGCTGTAGGAGGCCTTTTGAGAAATCTCATCTGCCATCTGCCAGGAGAAGGAACTGGAAGCCTCAGTAGGGTTTCAGTCTCAACCAGAAACTCTGCAGAAGCGCCCGTGTGACCCACAAACACGGGGCCTTTGCTCAGCCGGGCACTCAGCTCAGATTCCCTCTTTCCCCACGATAACCTCGCGGTGGGGTCTCTGCATGTCATGTCTCAAAAAGGGCCTCTGTTTGTGCTGCCCCAGCCTCTGCCAGGCCTCTGAACCTGAGTGGCTGTGAGCCCAGGGGCCCTGCTGTGAGCCCAGGAGATCCCAGCAGAGAAGCCCATCTCCTGGGCAGCAGCCAGTGATGCCCCCGGAGAGAAGGCTGGTTCCCCGACACTGCTGAAGATGTCAGCTCCACACGTCAGGCTACCTGGCTCCCCCGTGATGGCACGCTGGTCAGGTTCCTCTGCAGACACACACTATGGCGCTAGCAAAGCTGAGACACCTCTGCAGGGAAAACCCCAAACCCCCAACCTCAGAAGCAGGGGAGCAGGGTAGAAAGGCCTCGGGCTGATGACTGGCTTGTCCCCAGACATCGCAGCGAAGCCTTCCACACCCTTTCTATCCAACGCAGCACGACCGTCAAGGAGATGATCTCAGCAGGACATGGCGCTGCCGTTTTCTGAAGTGGGGGTCTGTGGATCATGAGTGAGTACCTCTGCATGGAGAAGAAGTCAGAAGCAAGGGCCTGGATCCTGAAGGGCAGAACGAGGCTCAGGAGAGGTGCAAGCTCCCCAGGAAGTGGTCTCTCGATAAAAGCTGCAGGACTGTCCCGAGCGAGCTGTGACTGACCCAACGTCAGCAAAGATGCTTTGCCGTGCGGATTTTGAGGACGGTCCACAGGGGCTGAAGGGGGCAGAGGAAACCTCCGAGGAGCGGGTCCACACTCTGGGCCAGTTAGGAAGCTCCTCCTCCTGGACAGATGTCCAGACACAAACTGTGTCCCAAGGATACAGAGGAGACTGGTGGCTAGATTCAAAGCCTCCACGGGAAGGACGTTTGGGCATTCTCACACCTCTGTCCCAGGGTGGGACCAGGCTGAGGAGACTCCAAGAGAACGAGGGTCACCTGAGTGTCCTGAGGCCACAAGGGCAGTCATTGTTCAAACCCCATCCTTGCTTCAAAGCACAGGCTCTCCTGTGTAATGTCCTGCCTGAACATCCCAGCACACCAGGATGGAGGCTGAAGAAGCTCAGCAAGCACGGCATTAGAAGAACTGACACGTGAAAGATACAAAACATAGGAGACGGGGGAGGTTTTGAAGAAGGCGTGTCTGAAAAAGTTGCTCAAGAGGAAGGCCCAGGGAGCGTCTGAAGAAGCCAGTTCCAACAGTCAAAGGAGAGTGATCTCGAGAGAACTGAGGCTCAAAAGGGATGATGAAGAGTCTGGAGAGGCCCTGAGCAGGCACTTGGGGGGACGGCCCCAGAGAGGGTCTGGGGTGGTGGCGCTGAAAGAGAACGTGGGGATGCTCTGAGAAAGCCTGAAGAAAATCGTGTTGAGAAAGTCAAAGAAAGGACCCTGCAGAATCAGTCGGATTCAAAGGTGGCAGCTCTGATGGAGGGAGGAAGACGCGAAGGGAAGCCTCGAGCATAGAACGCTATCTGGTGGTGGGTCAGGAGGGGAGGAAGAGAATGGGGGTGGAGGAGGGTCTGAGGNTGTAAACAGAGCGCTGCAACACAGGATGTGAGCGGATGACAGTTTCCTCCGGAACCAGAAAGGCGAGTCGAGTTGCAGAAAAACAAATACCTAACATCCCGTTTCGTGCCAAAACTACAAACATGACCTGCGAAGGCTGAATAAAGGGCAACGAAAGGCATGCGAAGCGAGAAGCAGGCCTGGGAGGAGGACCTGCCGCCGCTCAGGAGGGGGTCTGGGACGGCCAGCGGGGCGGGAGCCGGCCCGCAGGGCCTGGAGAAGCGGTCCCAGCCTGGCCTCGTGCCTCCTTTATTACACGCGCCTGCGTGGCATCACACGTCTCACACCTCCCACGCAGCCCCCGCAGTGCGGCGCGGCCCCCGTCACTGCCCGAAGTACCACGGCTGCGAGCACTGGATGGGCTCCTCCTCCCAGATGGTCTTCAGCCTCTGCGCCCAGGAGGCCACCATCCTCTTTCTTTCTTCTTCGGACGCCATTTCAGGACCAAAACTGATCTGAGGGGCTAGGACTTTAAATCCGCAGAAGTGCAGCGTGCCGTGCTACGGTGCAAAGAGGGGAGTGCGGTGAGAAGCTCGCCGCCCTCAGTCACCCGGGGAACGCGCGCAGCTGGCCTCCAGGGAGCTCGGAGAACCTCCCACCACCAGGGAGCCAGCCGAGAATGCGGGCGCTGCCCTGCAGCCTCAGGACCTGGCCGCTCCCGGGGGGCAGAGCACGCTGGGAGGCTCCGACACAGCCCTCTAATCTCTGCTGCTGAGTCACACACTAAGTTTTATGGTTTTGATTGGTTAGGTAAATTATGGCAACTCATGAAAGTGAAAGTCGCTCAGTCGTGCCAGGCTCTGCAACCCCATGGATTATACAGGCCAGAATATTGGAGTGGGTAGCCTATTCCTTCTCCAGGGGATCTTCCCAACCCAGGAATCAAACCAGGGTCTCCTGCATTGCAGCCGGATTCTTTACCAACTGAGCCACCAGGGAGCCCTGAAGGAGGTTATTCCAGCTAAATGTGCCACCATGGAAGGCTGCTCGAGATAGGCGTTAGGTGTGAACAGCAAGAAATGGGAAGCAGCATTTGTGCACTGTTCATGTAAAAAAAGACATAAACATGGTAAGCTGAGTCACGAAATGTACATGCGTAAGAACACAGGGCCCGCCCTGGCCCAGCCAGTCCAGGGGCTGGCACGGCATGCTCCCCGTGCAGGGCACCTGGGTTCGAGCCCTGTGCAGGCACCTGGATCCCATGTGCAGCAGCTGAGGGTGAGCATGCCACAGCTGAGAAGCCTGCATGCCCTGGGGGAGACCTGCTCAGCCACATAAATACGTGGATAAATGTTTTTTAGAAAGAGTATATACGGGCTGTAAGGAAATATATCAAATCATTGAAAGTGATTGTTTTCAAGGCCATTAAGAGAACTGAATTTCTATTTGTTATTGTCTCTTTGTTCCCATATGTACTTTTGCAAACTGAATCAAAGGTGAAGAGTTTCTAAAAGCAGGAAGAATTGAAGCTCACGACACACGGAGCCACCTCAGGGCTCCTGTTTACCCAGAGCAGACATCGGCCAAACGGGCTCGGCTTGGCCTCTGGTTCTCAAACAGCTCAAAGGTTCTCATCATCACAGTGTTTTCTCCATCAGCCAGCCTTTCCAGGGCTGCCAAGTAAAACATCCAAAAGGCTAAGAGGTTATGATATCCTGTTTCCTGGGGAGTCAGCATGGCCTGGCCTTCAGGCCCCGCTCCCACCTGGGAGGAGCTAGGAGAGCTGTGTGTGTGTGTTGGGGGGGGGGAGGCATACCTGGAGGGGCCACAGGAAGTACCGGAAGTCTCCGTTGACCCCCGTCTTGGAGAACATGCTGGCCGTGCCGCCTGTGGTTAAGGACAGGATGGCCCGCTTACCCTGCGGAGGACGGCACAGGGTTGGGCGTGGACCCCAGGGAGGGTCGTCTACAGTGACGAGGGAAACCGAGGCCAGCTCCCCCGCCCCTCCCCTAATGGACAGACACACACTCCATCTCTGTCCGGCCCAGCGGCCGGTGACAGCGACATCCAACGGGGCGGGGGAGGGACAGCCGGAGGGAGCAGGCCGGATGGACAGTGCTGATGCCGGGGGAGCGGGCTTTGGGGGCACGGGTGCGAGGGGTTGGCTGGGAGGGCGCACGACGCCTGCAGCCAGCGGGGCCGGGCTCCCGGGGCCGGTCAGCAAAGGGTGGCGTCTCTTCACGGCCTGAGACGCCGCTCACGTCTCAGCGCTTTGTTTGTGCACACTTGTTTTCTGAGGCTTTTGGAACTTGATGGTCGTCTGCTCGCACAGGAAATCCACAGCTACCACATCCTGTGCAGCGGCTGGGTCCACCATCCGCTCAGGTTATCCTGCTTTCGAGGTGGGTCCAGGCGCTCAGAGGAGAACAGGCGCACGGCCAGGCACGAGTCCATGCTGCGGAGCAGGCGCCCTGGACCCCTGGCCGAGCACGCCGCTGGACATGGACACTCTGCACCCTTTGCTGGAGGAAAGGGGCGTGACCCCGGGAACCGTGCTTTCTCACCCGTGTAAGCCTTGCACATGGATGGTGCTCCGTGGGAGTTTGGTTAACAAAGGCAAACCAGAGATGACTTGCTGAGATGCCCTTCCTTCTCTGATGGACAAAGGTCCCTCATCCCGGGGGTGGGGGTCGTACCTTGAGGAAGCCGTCATCGTAGGAGCTGGGGAAGTCGAAGGCAAAGCCCTGGCACAGCACCCTGTCCATCCAGCCCTTCAGCACGGCGGGCACGCTGAACCAGTACAGCGGGAACTGCGGGGGAGCAGGAGGGGCGCCGGGGTGTCCGTCTGCCTGGGGAATCGGGGGTGCTGCCTCCTCCCCGGCCTGGGCAGGCGGGTGCCCCCTGGGGCTGCCCGTGTAGGCAGCCTCTCCCTCTGCTCTGAGGTGGACCGAGTGGCGGCGGGCTGGGCGGGCAGGGGTGACAGCGTCCTGGTGGCTGTCCCCGTGACGTCGTGACTGCAGGCCCCTGACTGAGCCCGCTCTGGGGCAGCAGAAGCGCGACCCCAACCACGGGGCCAGGGAGAGGGTGTGGGGAGGAGCCTGCCCCTCGTCCCGCCTGGGGTGAGCTGTGGCGTCTGGGAGTCGGGCCCAGAGGTTCTGAGGAGCTGAGCCTGACCACACGGCAGCAGGGGGGTCTCCCTGGAGCCACTGTGGTCCCCACCGAAGCCCCAACACCGCGTCCAGCGACAGAGTCGGGGGGAAGAGACGAACACAGGCAACGACCGGTTCCCAGGAGGGAAGGGGACCCACGCTGGGGGCTGCACGCCGCGGCCAGCAGCGTCTCGGGAGAGGGTCTGCACACAGAGCCGGTACCACAACGAGAGGGCACACCAACCTGGAATATCACCAGGTCGGCCTCCTGAAGCTTCCTCTGCTCCTCAGTGATGTCGCTGCTCAGAGACCGCTTCTCGTAGGCCTTGTGGGTCTCCACGCCGTAGTTGAAGAAGCCGGGGTTGGAGAGGGTGCCTGGGGGAGCAGGACAAAGGCTCCCGCTCAGGGGGACGTCCATGGCCCGCCAGCCCCGCAGCGACAGTGCTGCCCGGACGCCGCCAGCAGGGTCACTGAGACCTGCCCGGGGCGCGGGCCTGGGGTCAGACTGTGGACACGGAGGAGCAGCTCGGGTCCTCACCTTCGAGGGGCCAGAGTCCAGGAGGGACAAATGACCACAGGGTTAACACGGAGCACGACGGGGCAGCGAGCTCAGGGCAGCCCCGTGGCACACGGACCTCACGGCCCGGACGCGGCGGCCTCGCCCTCGTGGGCAGCAGGTGGGCAAAGTGCCCCGGGGATTTGACGACGGAGCAGGAGCTCCGCAGGCGGTCTAGAGGACTGGAGGGGAGGGGGCTCCAGTGGGTGAGGCAGAGGGGCCCGCCGCGCTGGCCAGCGGGGGGCCTCGGGGAGCTGCCGAGGGCGGGGCGGGAGGCCGGGGGCCGCGGGCAGCCCGGCTGCAGGGCTGCAGCTCGGCCACGGGGGCTCAGCTCTGTGTGCTCATGGGCTGCGGTGGGGGCACATGGTTTATGCAGCAAACAGCCGTTTTCTCGACTCGGCTCTGAAAAAGCTGTGGCCTCAGCGATTCTGGAGCAGGCCTGGTTGACGGGTTGGGCTCAGGCAGCAGCATGGCTGGGCCCTGAAGCAGGACCCCCGCAGTTGAACGGAAAGACGCCTCGGTGGGTTCCCGTCCAGCGGCGCGACTCGCCCTAAGCACTGCCCCGTGTTAACAGCAGCCCTCTCTGGGCTCTAACCTCACCATAACAGGCTGTGTCTACCTTTCATAACAACACGGGGGGCCAGGTAATTCCCAAGCGACCAGAGAGGAGTGGGGGGCTCAGGGTGGCCCCCCAGCACACAGACCTGCAGGGTGGCCCCAGTAGAGCCGGCCCCACCCTTGGGCGCCACGGCCGAGAGCATCCCGGGGCCCAGACTCCCCGGGCCTCGCCTTCACTCAGAAGCTTGGCTGGGACCCTTCTGTGCGTGAGGCTGCGTGCTGAGCAGAGAGCCCAAGGAGGAGAGCCTGTGTCTCAGGCAGGCTGCCGCCCACAGGTGTGGCGCCCACCACGGACTCTGTGTGCTCCTGAGAGTGGCGAATGGATAGTACGTGTGCGTGGGCCACATGCACCCCAGGTGAAATTTAAAAGTACAGAGCAAAGCAAAGGTATGCAAATATTGGTGAAACGGGAATATTTTTATATGTGTGGGTGTGGATGCACTTTTTTAGTAAGACAGGAAATCCAGAGTCATGCAGACATATTGACTCACAGATTGAAACAAAAGATGGAGACAAAGCTAAATCACCATGGGAACTGGTAAGTTATAACATGTACCATGACGTGACACAGTCGTTAATAAGACTCCTGAAAGCTCCAGTGAACAGAGCACATCCCCACGTGTACTGTATCTACAGGGCTCCTAAGCTCTACAGGAATGTGCACTTTGTTAACATCTGGAGTAAGATCTACGATGAGCCACACCAGAGAGTTCTGCCTGCTTGACCTTGGGGCCGCGGGACAAGGAGGGTGTGTGAAGGGGCTGTTAGTGTTCACCCTCTGCCTACCGTTCACCACACTTAAAATGCTGTTTCCGCAGAGCCCGTGTCTCACCCGATTCCCTGAACGCTGGTGGCCCCCTCACACAGGGCTCTCTGCCTCCCCAGCCCCCACTCTGCTGCTTTTCAGTGAAAAGAGCTGTTTGGTTTATTAAAAGAGAAAGACAAGGAGAGGCAAGGATACAACCATTACCACCAGCACTAAATGCTATATCTGGGGTCTTGTTAACACAACTGCAAACAGGAGGGACCTAAAGGTATTTAATTTACTGGGAATTACTGGAAAGGCACAGGTGAAATTATTACTTGCAGATGGTTTGACTGTGTGTCAGGAAGGACCCAGAGAATTGGCTTAAAACTACAAACAGTGAGAAAGTCGTAGCAGCCGCATGCACGCACGCACACAGACACACACAGATAGTCCTCTTCATGCAGAGGAACAGAGCCCAGTAAGAAACATTTATGCGAGATCTGCATGAAGAAAACTCGTAAATACGCCTGGAGGATTGTAAAAGAATGTGAACACATGCGGAACCACGCCTGTTGCTGGAACAGAAAGAAGTGGCACCAGAGTTCTGCTGTAAACAACCCGTTACCCTTAGAATCTTGCCAACGAAAGGCTGGAGCTTGCCACCTGCTCTAGAGGGATTAAATCACAAGCTGCTGCAGCCACTGATCTTCAGCACCCCTTGAAAGGAGTTCAGGGTGGAGATCAGGAATGAGGCGCTCTATGCTCCGGGAAGAACTAGAAACCATGCCTTCAGATAGGTATTTTCAGAAGATTTTATGAGCCCAATTCTTGCAAGTCCTCATATCTCTAAAGCACTAAAATCATTAGTGGTGACATCTGCTCCGCATGACTGGCAGCAGCCTTCTGCGAAAGCGTGTGCCTGATGATCACACGACCCCTCTGCACCGAAACCCCACACATCCTGACCTTCCCTCCAGCTCTCCGGAGCAGTTTCAGAGATTGCTGAGGCTGTCTCCCAGGGCACAGTCCTCACTTTATCCCGAACAAAACTTAACTCACCACTGTCTTTCCTGGTGGTTCAGCCAATAAAGAATCTGCCCACAGTGTGGGAGGCCTGGATTGGATCCCTGGGATGGGAGCACCCCCCGGAGGAGGGCATGGCAACCCATTCCGGTCTTCTTGCCTGGCGAATGCCATGGACAGAGGAGCCTGCTGGGCTACAGTCCCTGGGCTCACAGAGAGTCGGACACGACTGCGTGACTAAGCACAGCACAGCTGGCATGGTGTGCTTTTTATTTTTTTAGTCCACAATCTGGGAAGCTCATTCAAAACAATCTTTATGGAAAAGTCAAAGTAGCTGTAAAAGACAGTAAGACAAACGAAGGTGACCTAACTCTATGAGATATTAAATGATTTGCCAAAATAACGAAAGCCATGTGGTACTGAGTCACGGACAGGAAAACAAACCAGAGGACAAAGTGTAGGAGACGCTAAAACGTGGGAATTCAGGTCACAACAAAGGTGGCCTTTTAAGTGAAGGCAAATAGCTAGATGATGTACTAAATGGGGATGAGAGCTGAGTACGTACTTGGGAAAACCTGGATCCACAGCTCACAACACACACTGAAATAAATCCTGAGCAGAGAACGTATTTAACTTTAAAAAGGGGAACCTGCCAGGTACTATAGCACCTTTAAAAAATAAGCGTAGCGTTTATATGACACAAAACGCACAGGCCTGCATTAGCCAACGAAGCAAAAGTAAACCGAGAGAAGCCGCCACAGCAGAGCCAAGACACAAATTAGGAAACAGGGCCTCCCAGTCCCTGCCTCAAACTCTACGCCAGAGGCCGTTGTCCACCTGGCTGACTGGCAGTTATCAGGAACTCCGGGAAACAAGGACGCGAGCACTTGCGAACACCGTGGGCTGGAGAGTGGACTGGCACGGCACTCACGGCAAGCAGGCTGATGCTGTCCATGAAACCTCAGAGCACACGGTCCCTCTGCCCAGCAGCTCCACTCCAGACACACTCGCACGCGCAGGAAAGCACGCGGCCACCGCGGCTGCTGCAGTCCTGTCATCACAGCAAGAGTGAGAAACAGCCGAAGCTGCGCGAGTGGGCTCCGCTGCAGCCTCGGCGCCTCCAGACGGCGGGGGATCCTGAGGCAGGGAGAGAGAAAGCCCCACGCCAAGCGACGCACGGGGACGCGCGCCCCCGTTTTCAAAAAGTGGAGAGGAGAGCCGGCATACTGGTAACTGCTGGTGCCCCCGAGACGGCCCCAGCTCGCCCCAGAAAGATGCAGAGGCGGCGGGGGACCCCGGTTCCTGTGGGAGCAGAGGAGCTGGGTGGCGGGGGTGCGGGCAAAGCCGTGGCCTGCAGACCCTCGCGACGTGAGAACTGTACATCACGTCCAGTGATGAGTTTTGTNCCGAGACGGCCCCAGCTCGCCCCAGAAAGATGCAGAGGCGGCGGGGGACCCCGGTTCCTGTGGGAGCAGAGGAGCTGGGTGGCGGGGGTGCGGGCAAAGCCGTGGCCTGCAGACCCTCGCGACGTGAGAACTGTACATCACGTCCAGTGATGAGTTTTGTTTACAAACGTTTTTCTTAATTAAAAAAAAACTCAAGCCAAAAAAAACCTCCTATCTGATTGAAAAATGGGCAGAGGATTTGAACAGGTATCTTTCTGAGGAAAACACAGATGGCCAACAGGCACGTGAAAAGACGCTCAACATCACCGATTATCGGACACAAAGCAAAATCTCGGCGGGATGCCGCCTCCCGCAGGCCACCGCGCGGAACAGGCTGGAGAGGCCCCGAGAAAGCTTAAAAACAACCCGGAGCATTTCTGACTCACCAGTGATATCCTTCCCTGTGGCCCTGGGCTCAAAGTTCATGGCGTAGAGGTCCGAGACGGTGACGGTGCAGCCCTGCCGGCCCAGCTCAGCCACCGCCGCGTCCTTCAGTGACCCGTTCAGAGACCTGGGCTCCTGGTGTGCGTAGACGATGAGCACTCTCTTACCTAAACCCAGACAAGAAACCGTTTCTCCTGAAGCGTAACTCCTCTCTGCCAGAGCTCCACGAGGGCCAAGCGGACAGGAGGACGCACACCACGCTGAGGCGGAGGGAGAGAGACCCGCGCTCTTTACGGGAGACGGCGGTAAACCAAGGAGCATTTCCAGAACCTGGCTGCATCATCCACCACTGCTTGAGTTTACCAACACGGGAGTCAAGTTACGATTCCCCAAGCATAACACGACTGCATTCTTTTAAAGCCCAATCTCTTCTGGTTATCCACTATGAGACGGGTTAGCCGTGGTGCCTAAGCTCAGAATAAGAAACTACTGTGACTAATCTTTCGTGCTAACCCTTTGTTGGCAGGTCAGTCGATGACACACAGCTCTGCTTCCTTCCTCTCCACTGAAAACTGACACATAAGGTATATTAAAAAAAAAAAAATCAGATCCTGAGTCCCATGGGGCAGAGGGCCTAACAACAGAGGGTCCATCCACCGCCTGGCGGTTGTCATTCATTCCAACAATCTCTGAAGCTGCATGGGGAAGGCAATGGCACCCGACTCCAGTACTCTTGCCTGGAAAATCCCATGGACAGAAGAGTCTAGAAGGCTGCAGTCCACGGGGTCACAAAGAGTCAAACACGACTGAGCGACTTTACTTTCACACATTGGGGAAGGAAATGGCAACCCACTCCAGTGTTCTTGCCTGGAGAATCCCAGGGACGACGGAGCCTGGTGGGTTGCCGTCTATGGGGTCGCACACAATCAGACACGACTGAAGCGACCTAGCAGCAGCAGCAGCAGCTGGAGCCACACTGTTGTCCTTCAGGACATTCTCCAAGGTCACGTACTAGTTCCTTCTAGAAGGCAGCTGTAGGGATGTGTTTAAATATTCTGTGGGAACCTCTTAAGACTAAAATACTTAAACTCTTGATCCATATTATTCTGTTTAGGCCCATAAGGAGAAAATATAAATGTTAGTTTGAAGCAAAGAGCTTTGGGGCACTCAGCAGAGTGTAAAGGTTGACGTGCTCAAGTGAAATTAATGATTAACAGTTTTAACGTCTCAGACTCATTTGTTATAAAGGAACTTGGGGGCTTAACAGGAAACAGGATACAAATGAAATATCCACAGTGATGGTTGTCAACCAGGGAGTGGTACCTCCCAGGGAGTGTTTCACAACATCTAGAGACATTTCTTGGCTGTGGCATCTGGAGGGAGGCGCTGCTGGGACGTGGAAGACAGAGTGCCAGGCTGCTGTGGATTGCAGCTCGGGGCAGGCCCCCCCAGCAGAGCATCCCCTGGCCCCAGATGTCAGCAGCACCACAGTTCCCTGGTGGCTCAGACGGTAAAGCGTCTGGCTACCATTCAGGAGACCTGGGTTCGATCCCTGGGTTGGGAAGTTCTCTGGAGAAGGAAAAGGCAACCCACTCCAGTACTTTTGCCTAGAAAATCCCATGGATGGAGGAGCCTGGTGTCCATGGGATCGCACAGTCGGACACGACTGAGTGACTTCATGACTTCACTTTCACTTTCAACATACACCATCTGCGTAAAATAACACGAATTTTATGTTATGAAATGCAAGGGTTTTCACGCTATGGTGTTGAACAAAAAGATGTCACAATGGGATGCATGCGTCATGCGGCATTTCTAACCGTGGCCGCTCTCAGGCTCAGTCACTCCATATCTATCAATTGAGCAACTATATGTCCCAGAGGGTCACCCCAGAGGCTGGAGGCAAAGCAAAGACAAGCATTCTATTTTGGTGGGGCTGAAATGAACAATAAAACAAGTAGGAAAATACAAAACAAGATAATTCCAGGTAGCAGTCCACATTATAAACAACTTTTATACACGAGTGTTGGCTGGAGTTTTTATAACAAAGAATTCAATTTCTAATACATTTTTCATTTAACAAAGTTTAACTCCCCCATAGCTAATAGTCACCTGCCATGTCCCAGGAAGATGGGTATTTTTCTCTCTGAATCCTGCCGAGGAGGGTGTGCTGTTTTGTTAGTCCTGGGTGCAGGGGGCCCTGAGCTCTCAGGCACGGTCACTCTCAGCGATGCCAATGACCTAGAAGAGGAAACAAATGCTGAGGGAGGTGGGGAGACACGGTGGGCTGCTCGACGTGCAGCCGTGGGCAGGCTGAGGCAGGGGAACAGCAAGCGTGAGGCAGCACTGGGACTGGCCTGGGGAGCTCAGAGAGCCTGCACGGTGGACACGCGGTTACAGCAGAGCTGGGTGGGGGGAGAGTCCGCCCAAGGGCTGAGTGGGTCAGCAGTGCAGGGGTGAAGCCTATCCTGAGACTAGCAGATGCCCCCGGAGCATGTCCGGAGAGTGATGGGCTGCCGACTCAGGGAGCACCTTCTCCCGAGATCCCCGGGGTCAGGGCCCAAAGACAGTCTGGTTTAGGAAGGAAAGCTTTCATTTCAGTGCCGGCGGCAGGGGAGGCATCCCCTGATCGCGCTGCCTTGTCCAGTGTACCGAGTCACATCACCTGCCGGGCCGCTGGAGGCCTCGGAGTTCTGACTCCTCGTGGGGTCCAACGCTGCTAGTTGTACAGAATGAGAAACTGAGGCCCGAGAAGCAGGCCGCTTGTCCAGCACTTCCCCACTGACCTTGCGCCCCAGCGGGGAGAGCCGACTCCTTCCGTGAAGAGGGCGCCCTTATCAGGCCGACAGGAAAACAGAAGCGTGCGGCTGTTAAACTACACACACATCACGCCACACCAAACGGGCTCAAACCCTTTATGCACTCTATTTCGTTCCAGCCTCCTCGACCGCTCCTCTCGGGCTCCCTCCATCCCCCCTGGAACCATAAACAGCGGCGCAGGAAGCACACACCACAGACATGTCCCACTTCTTGGATTTTCTGGCTGAGATTCTCAGGGACTAAGGATGGAGAAGCTGAGTTTCGGGTCCTGGTACCCGCGGCAAAGGCCGAGCCGGAACCCCGAGGGCCCAGGCCGGGTCTCCGCGCCGCCTGCTCGCGGACTCCAGGCGGCCCCTTGCCGTCAGCGCGTGGGGTCAGCGTGGGCCGAGTCCAGGGCGGAGGGTAGCGGCTGGGGGCAGCGACGGGCCTGCGCACACCTGCACCCCAGGCCTCGCAAGTGCAGGGGGAAGCTCGGGCACGCGGGGGTGGAAGCCAGCGGAGACCCTGGCCCGGGGAAGCCGGCCCCGGAGAGCGCACCCACCTCGGCCAAAACGCCTGAGACGACCGGCAGGACGAGACTTCCCTCTGGGAGAACGTCCGGCGACCACGCCACGATCCGGCCGCGCGGACTACGCACTCACAGGCGTCGCGAGCGGACAATGCGGACGCGCTCCGCGGGGCTGGACGCC
>SJYV01015508.1:341409-433554 GCA_006410875.1 Neotragus pygmaeus | reverse complement strand
GGACTTGAGAGACTGACAACCAAGTGCGATGCGAAGACCCTGGTTGGACCCGATTTGAATAAACCAAGTGTGAAAAGACATTTGGGAGATGACAAGGGGAAACAGCACAAGGACGGAGCAGGAGACGATGTGAAGAAATGACGGTGAATTCTGTGGGGTTGATGCTGTTATTTTAATTATATATAAGAAGAGGATTTTGTTGGAGATACAGATGAAACAAACAAAAAAAGCTCAAGATCTGCACCTAAAATGCCTCGGGGGTAATCCTGTGCTATCAGTGCCATTTAGAAGTAAATGAAACACTGAAATATAAAATAAAAAGAAGCAGGGGGTTCACAAGGGCTTCCCGCGTGGCTCAGATGGTAAAGAATCCGCCTGCAAAGCGGGAGACCCAGAATCGATCCCTGGGTTGGGAAGATCCCCTGGAGGAGATCATGGCAATCCACTCCAATATTCTTGCCTGGAGAATCCCATGGACAGAGGAGCCTGGCGGGTCACAAAGACTTAGACACGACTTAGTGACTAAATATGGCTCAGGTGGTAAAGAATCTGCCTGCAAAGTGGGAGACTCAGATTCGATACCTGGGTTGGGAAGATCCCCTGGAGGAGAGCGTGGCAATCCACTCCAGTATACTTGCCTGGAGAATCCCATGGACAGAGGAGCCTGGCGGGTCACAAGGAGTCAGACACGACTTAGTGACTAAACAATAGCAACAAAGTCAGGGCACGGATTTTCAGAGAGGGAAAGTGACTGTTCCAGCATCACACAGCTTCTACGTGGCAGGGGAGAGGGTTCCAACACACCCCAGCCGACTACATTTTCCCCCTACCCTCTGCCGTCCACCCTCATCAGACCCACTCTGAGCCAGAAGCAGCCCCACGGGGGGCTCAAAGCCAGCCAGGGGAGCAGCTTATCCGTCTGATGTCTCCAAGACATTCCTGAGTCAAGGAAGAGAGCGCCATCAAGCATTTTCCGAGTAGGCCGGGGCGGCTGTCCGACAGGTGTGCCCACAGGGCCACCTGCCAGGAAACAGGTGGCATGCCTGTTAACAGTCCTGGCACTGCCTTCACAGCGCAATGAGACGCCTGGGCAGGACATTAACGAGGATGCAGATGAAGTCGTGGGGTGCTTGGGCAGAGGCGATGGCGATGCTGCGTTTATGGTCGGTCGCGTGAGGCACCAGGGCTCCCCAACCAGCACCCATGCCTTCCCCACCAGGGACTCCCCCCAGGCTTGTCCACAGAGTCCCCGGGAGGGGACAGCCTGGGGGCAGCTTTAGTGGCCAAAGCACTGGGTTCAAACCCTGCCCTCCCCTCATCCGTGTAGTGGGAATCCCATCATCCAGGCGCGTGGTTGTTACAACCTTAGGAAATAACGCAGGTCTGGGGCTCAGAGAGTAAAGAATCTGCCTGCAATGCAGGAGACTTGGGTTCGATCCCTGGGTCAGGAAGATCCCCCGGAGAAGGAAATGGCAACCCACTCCAGTATTCTTGTCTGGAGAATCCCATGGACAGAAGAGCCTGGAGGGCCACAGTCCATGGGGTCGCAAAGAGCCAGACAACTGGAGAACCTTNATCCCTGGGTCAGGAAGATCCCCCGGAGAAGGAAATGGCAACCCACTCCAGTATTCTTGTCTGGAGAATCCCATGGACAGAAGAGCCTGGAGGGCCACAGTCCATGGGGTCGCAAAGAGCCAGACAACTGGAGAACCTTAGCCGGGGCCAGTTCAGGGTGCTGTGAAAGGGACCTCCTTTACTATTCACCTGCCAGGTGTTTGCTCTCAGACTACAGTTTCCTTGTTTGAAAAATCTGAATAAAACCAATTGGACTCTGCACAAGATACTCCCCTGGTATGGCAAGGGGATCAAGCCAGTCAATCCTAAGGGAAATCAAGCCTGAATACTCATCGGAAGGACCGATGCTGAAGCTCCAATATTTTGGCCACCTGATACGAAGAACTGACTCCTTGGAAAAGACTGTGATGCTCGGAGAGATTGGAGGCAAAAGGAGAAGAAGGCGGCAGAGGATGAGATGGGTGGAGGGCGTCACCGATTCAGTGGACATAAACTTGGCTGAACTCTGGGAGACGGTGCGGGACAGGGCAGCCTGGCGTGCAGCGTTCCATGGGCCCACAAAGAGTCGGACACGACTGAGCGGCTGAACAACAGCAGCAAAGACCTCCCCAGCCTTTGCACACGGCAGCCCTCCCCACGAGCCCACGGTGTGCGGCTAAGAGTAGTCCAGACACCCAGTGGACAGCTAGGCAGAGGGCTGGAGGGTGTGGCTCTGAGCCTGAACCCCACAAGCAGGCTCCAAGCCGACCCTCATAGCCAGTCCTCTTCCAAACACAGACGCCTCTGTCGTGGTCCCTGCGGGAGCGTGTGGGCGGGTGTGATTAAAGNCCCGGGAGCCGTCTAGACCCTGGTGTGGGGCGGGAAGTGCAGGGCGGGAAGGGAGACCAAGGTGCGACCCCGCCTCTGAAAACTCGCAGGGGCGGCGAGCTTCTGGGCGCAGCCGCGCTTTGATCCTAGTCCGCGACCAGGCAGCGCCGTCTGGCGGCCGCGCGCGGGAATCGCAGGTGCGGAGGGGACGTCGCCCTCCGGACGAGGTCCGCGGGCCGGCGCGCGCCTGGGGGGCTTCAGGATGGTGAAAGCGCCAGGGCGGATTGGAGTGGGGCCCGTCTGGCGAAGAGAAATATGATTCCCTGCTAATCTGGCGTTTACTGCAAACAGGACATCGCTACTGTGAGCCTAAGGAGGAGGCGGTGCTATTAAAAGAGATATGTAGATACAGCATCAACGGCAAGCGTGACCTCTAAGGGGCGTGAGTGGAGTGTCCGCTGCACCCCTTGCAGTGGAGAAATATGCTTCGGCTTCCCGGCGCGTGTCGGGGTGGGGGGAGGCAGTTCAGCCAGCTGCATACTTCTTTCCCTCAGCTGCCCCTTATTTTGTGTTTCAGATGAAAATTGATATCGAGGGTTACCTTAAGACTAATCGAAGCAGCTTGAACGTTTTCCTAGAGAAGTAGTTCCTTTTGGTTTTATTTAACGGCTTTCCTCTACGAACGGCATCCGCCTTCTTTTGGGAAACAAACTTCCTGAGAACTCAGGTTGTGTTTCTATTTATCCACCTCTCTGCCTGGCCGCGCTGGGCGTGTGGGATCTAATTCTCCCACCAGGGATCAAACCCCGGCCCCTGCACTGGGAATGTGGAATCCTATCTCCTGATCACCAGGCAAGGCCCTCTAGTTAATCTTTTTTTTTATAGTGGTAAAATCTCTGTAACAAAAGATCTGTCGTTTCAACCATTGTAAGTACACAACGGCATTAATTATATTCAGTGGCATTAATTACATTCATAATGCTATGCAATGTCACTATTTTCACTTCTGAAAATTTTTCATCACCCCAAACAGAAACTCACTAATCCTTAAGCCGTAACTCCAAACTCCCCACTCCACCCGGACTCTGTACTGATAATCTTTCTGCTTTCCATGAACTTGCCTGTTCTAGATGTTCCAGACAATTGGGATCATGCAACAGGCGGCCTTTAGCTCTGGGTTTCTTCACTTAGCACAATGTTTTCAAGGCTCATCCATATCATAACATGTATCAGAACTTCACTCCTTTTTACTGCTGAATAATATTCTATTTTATGCATATACCACATTTTATCCTTTCACATGTTGTTTTAACCTTTCATAGGTTGATGGACACTTGGGTCATTTGGCTGTTGTGAATAATGCTGAAATAATTATTGGTGCACAAGTGTCTGAGTCCCTTTTAAAAAATCTTTTGGGTGTATACCAAGGAGTGAAATTGCAGCATCATGTGGTAACTGTTTTGCTTTTTAAGGAACTGCCAAACTGGTTTTCACAGTGATTACACTGTTTTGGAGTAGGATATGGCAATCCACTCCTGTTTCTTGCCTGGAGAATTCCATGGACTGGCTACAGTCCATGAAGTTGCAGAGAGTCAGAGTGAGAGGCTAACACGCCACGTCCACTGCTTTACATTCTGACTGATTTCTCTACATTTCTCATCAACATTTGTTATGTTGCTTTTTAAAAAATTATTATTATTTTAGCTGTCCTAATGTTTTTCCTGATGTCTCATTGTGGTTTTGTTCTGTATTTCCCTGGTGACTAATGATGTTCAGAATCTTTTCTTGTGCTCACTGGCCATTTATTTTTGATGAAATAGCTATACAAATCCTTTGTCCGTTGTGTAATTGGGTTTGTCTACTTGTTGTTGAATAATAGGAGTTCTGTGTATATTCTGAATGTTATCAGATTTATAATTTGCAAGCATTTTCTCCCATTCTGTAGCTTGTCTTTTACTTTGGGGGGTAGGGTCCTATTCCTCTAAAAGCAATTAACCAGAGTTTTCCTTAGATCCTTCCTATAGTGACTTCTAGCTTGCTGCTGCGTTCCCAAGGAAAAGAGCTGGAGGACAGTTTGCAGGCTTCGTCTTTGCTCAGGGAACAGGCTGGTTGTCTGAGTCTTTTCAGGTTTCTTTGGACATTTCAGGATGAGCAGATGCCAGGTGTCCCTTGTTGCCCTTTGAAGCTCATCCAAACCTGGAAATCTCAAGAAGCAGCAAAGTGACTTTTCTTCAATGTTTCCTTAGGAAATCAGCTATTGTGATGCTTCCCACACAAAACCCCTGGTTTCTGAGAACTTTCGCTTCCTGTGGGATTTTGGGAAGACCTGCTGCTTGTCAAGAGTGGTTGATGTTGATTCCTCAAATGCTGTGGCTGAAATTCTAATGGCAACATGTCATGAACTGGCTTTTTCATTAATAAGTCGTAAGTGGATAATGTCCCAACAAAATGGTAATCTGGAGACCAGATTCCGTGACTAAGTAGGTTTTTGGTGTTAAGTGGCCAGTCATGCCATGAATAATTGACTCATTAAAAATGAGAACGCAGGCATCTCATATTTTAACTTATTTTAAATCATTGACTCAACAGACATGAGTTTGAGCCAACTCCGGGGAAGTCTGGCATGCTGCAGTCCATGGGGTTGCAAAGAGTGGGACATGACTGAGCGACTGAACAACAATTCAGCAGTTACTTGACAATCAGATACTGGCAAATGCAACATGCTTTTTGAAATTACTTTTGCATGTACTTGGACCCAAGCAAACCTATAACTCCCTGTTTCTACCCCAAACCAATCAGAGTGTTTTGGCAACTGTGGGAATACAGATATTAGGCTCTCATGGTATACAGTGATCTATGGTGGGTGAAAGTTTGATTAAAAATTAGAAGTAAAGGGTACTTTCAAGACTGTACTACTGGAATTGCAAATATATTTAAGCAAAATTCTGTTCTATTACTTATCCTCCTGCTTCATGATAAGTGTTGGATGAGAGGATGTGAAATGAGTAAGCCTCTCTGCTATTCAAGGACAAGCCAGAACGGCACTTGATATTTCAGGTAATTACCAGAAATAAGAATCGTGTGGGTGCATGCCGTTAGCACTAACCCGGCGCTCACTGAGTGCTCGCAGGGGCTACACTCCTTACGTGGATGAACTGACTTGCTCCCAACAGCAGCACCAGAATGCAGCTTCTATTGTTATTTCCATTGCACAGATGAGAAAACTGAGGTCCAAAGAGTCTAGTAAAGATGCAAAGCACCCTGGCTCCAGAGCCCACCTTGAACTATGATCCTGAATTAAAGATAGTCCCCAGTGATAGGGCTGAAAGGGGACGTAGGAGGTTGTTCACTTCTCATAAGGTTAAAAAAAAGAGCATAAGCCAAAACCGCATTCCCTGGAACAGTAGAGTGTTTCTGAAGGAGCTGAGAATGGAAGGTGTGCTGAGGCGTGCAGTTCTGTGACGGCTCACGCTGCACACGCAGTGGACAGCAGCGAGAGTCACGGAAGAAGAAAGTCCGCCAGCTCGCAGGGCCTGGAGCAGCCTCTGGCGCATGCGGACGCGGCTCAGAGCAGGGGTGCGCAGCTCTCCTGGGCCTGTGCGCCTCGTGGGTGGCCCTGAATCCAAGCTTGGTTTCCGGTGTCTCTTTCTTGGTAATATCCTTAGACACATACAGTTTTTCAGTTTTGATGAAATCCAGTTTATCTTTATTTCGTTTTTATCTTGAACGTTTGGTGTCATATCTAAGAGCCCATTGCCAAGTCCGAAGGTCCTGGACATTTACTCCTGTGTTTTCTTCTAACAGTTTTATAGTTTAGTTCTTATATTTAGGTTTTTGATCAATTTTGAGTTATTTTTGTAAGGGGAGAACTTCATCCTTGAGTATGGAAATCCAGTTGTCCAGAATCACCTACGGAAGAGAACATCCATCCCCCGTTGAATGAAATCAGTTGACCATAGATGTTTTAAGCGAGTTTCTTTTATTTGTTTTCACACAGTGATCACGTGTTGTTTTTCCTCTTCACGCCGTTCGTGTGATGTTCGGCAGGGACAGCCTTTCTTATGTTGAGTCACCATTGTATCCTTGGACTAAGTCCCTCTTGGTCATGATGTGTAATCCTTTTAATATCTTGTTGGATGCAATCTGCCAGTATCTTGCTGAGGCTTTTGCATCATATGGAATATTGTGTTCTGTAATTGTATTTTCCCATGGTGTCTGTGTCTTGCTTTGGTGTTGGCCTATGAGTTCACAAGTCCCGCCCCCACAATTTCCTGTAAGAATTTGAGAAGGGTTACTGTGAGAATTTGCCAGGGGGCTACCTGGTCCTGGAAACTGTCGGGAGGTTTTCCTTTTCCTTTTTTAAAAAACTTAACATTAAAGTGAGATATTTGGTTTGTGGGGAGTCAGTGAGGGAACTTGAGGAGTTAAGAATTATGTATAATTTAATTCAGGCCCATACGACCTCATAATGATGTAACAGTTTCTTAATTTATTTCCTGCAATAGACTTTCCCATATTCTGGTCATTCCAAATATTATGGTAATTACCTTTCCTAAATCATTGCTCTTCCTTGTCACACAATACTCAAAAAGTGCGAATGTCTTCTTGTTGCTTGTAAAATTATTTATAATTTTAAAAAATTCATGAATTTAAAACTGATAACTTATTAATTTAAATTAATAATTTTAAAAAGTGTAAATAATTGTAGAACTATTAATAACTTCAAAAATTTTAGCATTCTACTCAATCTTCCTTTTGACTCTTTCTCACCTAAGCTCTAAATAAGCTGCTTCTCCTGTGCTTATGGGAACTGTATTCCAGGGAGACTGGTTCATTCATTCTCATTTCCATAACTGCTTCTTTCTGGCTAAACCTGAAAAAAGGAAGTATTTAAGAGCAAAGCCCTACCAATTATAAGCCATGATCTTGAGCGGTCATCCCAAAGATACATATGTGTGCATTTTAATTCATGTTGGGCTTTTTAAATAAAGAGGCTTTAAGTGGAGACTCTTATGGTGATGTTACATGTTCTGCCTCAGTGCAGATGTACATGGCTTGTGTTTTTCCCAGGCCTTAGGAACAGAAGTCAGGCTGTGCGAACGCCTTTTGTTCCAGGGAGAAGTGAAACAAGCTTGGTGTAGTGTCTCTGCCTGAAAGTCCCGCCGGCGCCTCCTCCCCCTCCCTCCTTCCAGTAACCCCGGCGCCTGACCAGGTCGCCCTCATCAGCTCTTCCTTCCAGGCCCCAGGCCCCAGGCACGGCCCTGCCCACCGCCTGCCGCCTTTCCTCTGGAGCACCGCGGCTCAGACACCCCGCGCCGGGGAGCAAGCCCCCGCCTCCCAGCCCTGCAGTGCTGCAGAGCCATCTTCCCGAGGCACCACTCTGCTGCGTGACCCCAGGCTCAGAATCCTCCAGGGACTCCCGCAGCCCGTCAGATAGCACCCACGTGTGTAGGCCTGGCAGACGAGGCCCTTCGTAGGTGTCCGCCCGACCCGCCTCGTGTTTGTGGTCCAGCAGTAGTAACTTGTGTGTCTCCCCGGCCACGTGCACCGTTTCGTTTTCCCCTCGATGGTTTGGAAGCCCCTCCCCCCTCGGGCCTCTGGGCTCATCCTCCTCTTCGCATCTCCGCCGAAGGCAGTGGGTTCGGGACTCCCTCGTCAAGTCTCCAGCCAGGCTTCTCGCTGTGACTACTCACGCTGCCCCTCAAACTCAGCATCACCACACCACCGTGGCTTAGTTGCTAAGCCACACCACGTCAAATGCCATTTATCTGCATGTCTGTGCGGGGAGAACCCTCAGTTCAGTCTTTCCCCAANCGCATCTCCGCCGAAGGCAGTGGGTTCGGGACTCCCTCGTCAAGTCTCCAGCCAGGCTTCTCGCTGTGACTACTCACGCTGCCCCTCAAACTCAGCATCACCACACCACCGTGGCTTAGTTGCTAAGCCACACCACGTCAAATGCCATTTATCTGCATGTCTGTGCGGGGAGAACCCTCAGTTCAGTCTTTCCCCAAATGGGGAAGAACCCAGTTCCTCCTCCTGGGGTCTCTCTTCCTTATTCCTCACACAAAGCATTTCCCTGCTGACTCTTCTGGTGATGAAATGTGTGGGAGGCTTCCCCATATCAGTCAGTTCTCACGACACCAGCTAGGCATCCTACAGTTTGATTCCGACGCTTTGTACCTGGAGAGAGGGTCAGATCCCAGAGGGTAAGTGCTCAGCCCCGTAAGGCCGCTCGCTTGTCCCCCAAGTACCAGTCTATCGCAGGTGACCCAGAGCTCCTGTCTGATATGATGACAAATCAGAGGTTCCCAGGACCCCCTCCTCAGGTTTGATTGACTTGCTAGAATGGCTCTAGAACTCAGTGAAAGGCTTCCTCATCGTTACCTGTTTACTAAAGGATGTGATAAAGAGCTCTAATGAAGAGCCACACAGGGCGAGGACTGGGTGGGCCCCGAGAGTCTCTGCCCCGTGGACTTGGGGTGCGTCCCCTCCCCGGGGGGCTGTGTTCCTCCACCTGGAAGCCCTCCAGGCCCCACACCATTCGGATTTTATGTACAGAGGCTTGATCAATTATTAACTCCATTTCCAGACCTTCTCCCTTCTCGAGAGGATGTGGGGTGAGGCCGAAGTTTCCAAGCTTCTCACCGTGGCTTGGCCTTCCTGGGGGGCAGCCCTCATGCAGGAGATCCACCCAGAGTCATCCCACGCGAACTGGAGACACTCCCATCACCCAGGAAATCACACAGGTTCCAGGAGCTCCGTGTCAGCAGCTGGGCTCAGAGACCAAATTCTAGAACAAAAGACTCCCAGCGTTCTTATCACTTAGACAATTACCAGAGTTTCGGGGACTCTGTGCCAGGGGCCGGTGGCAGACACGAGTCACGTTTTTTCCTACTATCTCACATTATCTATCTGGTATCCCGAGGCTGGGATTCTGTCTCCTACCATGACGTCCCCAGACCCCAGTGCAGCTTCTGGCCTATAGCCGGTGCTCGATAGCAGGCTGTGGGAGGGGGCCTTCCCTGGGGGTCCAGTGGTGAAGAATCTGCCTTCCAATGCAGAGAACACGGGTTCAGTCCCTGGTTGGGGCAACCCTGCACACGGCAACTAAGACTCCATGCGGCCGAATACATAAATAAATAAAACGAAAAAGGATAAAAGAGAAGTTCTGTAAGTTATACATTAAAAAAAAAAGTTTGTGGAACGGATGAAATAATTAGTCATCGCACCAGCTGGTGGTGTCACCGTGGGCATTTCATGAATTCTGGGTGTTCAGGTAAAAGGCCATTAAAGGTGATGCGCAATCATCACGTCATCTGAGAATAAATACTCTGTAGACGAGCCCAGGGCTTGCCCGGCCGCGTGGCCCGGACGGCTCACAGGAAGAGCGGTCCCAGGTCTCATGTTGCCTTTGGAGTCAGGGGGGCCCTGGCAGGAGGGGCAACGTGTGCACTGCTGCGACTTGGCGGGAAGGGGAGGGCTGCCCCGAGGCCGAAGGCAGGGCACTTCCCTCCCCGGAGCGCTCTGTCCCCCCCTGATGAGGGGCTGGGTGGGCGACCTACGGGCGGATGGACACCTAGAATGTGCTGAAACTGCTTGCTGTCTTTAGAAAGAAAGAAAATGTTCTGAGCACGCTCCCCAAGCAGAACAAGGAAAAGTGCCTGTCTCACGTCCCTTCTGGCTTTGGTCTGGACGCCTGTGAAACGTGAATGAATGGAAACCCCGGGTAAACAGAAGGGGACCAGCAGGGGGTGCTCTCGCCCTGCAGCCACAGGGGCGCCCCACAAGGGAGGGGAGAGTCCCCTCCCTTCCGCCAGGACTCGCCGTGAGAAGCCCAGGCTCTGTTTACCCAGCTGGCCAGGCCCGCGTCCCCTCTGTGAAAGCTGCCCCTTCCCTTGCCTGGTGGGGTCTTGCATGTGGCTGCCAGGGCAGAGAGCCTTACCTGCAATTCCCTGCTGATCCCGAATTCAATAAACCCAGCTTTGGTGATGGACGGGGAAGCCCGGTGTGCTGCAATTCATGGGGCTGCAAAGAATCGGTTGCGAGTGAGCGACTGAACCGAACTGAACTTAGCTGCAGAAACACCTGCGATCAGTTTGCTTCAGGTCAACGGACACAAGCTTGCATTTTGGAAGGTAACCTCCTGCCCTTCGTGAGAAACCCAGCACGTCTTCAAGGCCATCCCACTCCCGGAGCCCTAGGCCTGGCCCGGAAGGCACCCTCCTAAGCCTCCAGGGCCACGCCCTACGGAGCAGGTCGCGTTTCAGGCCCCGTCCCCCGGGCCCCACCTGCCGGGGCGGCAGCATGTGGGTGGACCTGGCTGGACCCAGGCAGGAGACCGGCGGAGACTGGCCTCGTGACGGCTGAGCTCCACTTGCCAGTTTTGGTTCGTTTCGGCAGCTTTCTTGCCACAGGGCCCAGAGGACTGTCCTGACCACGCCACTGGGGCTCTCGCGCATCTGAGGAGGCCGTGCCCGGAGCCTCTCGCCAAGATTCCCCCAGCTCCTTCCCTGACGCCGCACCGTGGCGGCCCGTCCTGGACCGCAGGCCCTGGCCCATCTTGCTCTTCACGTCTTGTGACATGAGTCACCCCGACGATTCCAGAGAAAGTGAGTGTCTCTCGCTGAGAAAAGGAAAGAGAAAAATGCAAGGGTGGGGGAACTTCTATTCAGTTATTTCACTATTTCTTAAAATTTTATGATCAGCAATGTTAAAAAATCTTGAGTAACAAGATTCCCTTAATTTAACTCAGATTTTAAGTGAGAGCATAACTGCAAAATAAATAACAATTAAGTAACCGGGTCCAGTAAAATGCGTGAGACCCATATTCTGAAGAACATCTTCCAGGTTTCAGGTGATTCAAGCTTAGATGAAGCCCCTCTATGCCTCACAGACCTCACCTGTAGGCACCTCTCTTTCAGGTACTGGGTTGACGTGTGCAGCTGGAAAGTACAAATTTCATCGGAGCCACTAGACTAAAGACCTAAAATAATAACAAATACTTACCAAGCTAGAAAAAGCAGTGTTACTTTGCTTCGCTCTTGTAAACGTGGAAGTTGCTCAGTCGTGTCTGAGTCTTTGTGACCGCATGCATTGTAGCCAGCCAGGCTGCTCTGTCCACGGAATTCTGCAGGCCAGAATACTGGAGTGGGTAGCCATTCCCTTCTCCAGGGGATCTTCCCAGCCCAGGAATCATCAGGGTCTGCTGCATTGCAGGCGGATTCTTTACCAGCTAAGCTACCAGGGAACCCTCACTCTTGTACTCTTGACAAAATAATCGTTTTCCAGTTTAGATGTTCCTAATTTCCTAATGTTTTGCCGTTGTTTCTGATCGTCAGCATTCAGAAGGCACGCGACACGCTCATCCCCATTCTCTCCTTAGAACACAAACTTCCTGCGGCTCGGGCCAGCACGCTCCCTCTCCCTCTCCCCTGTCCCTCGATTCCCTCCAACTGGGGCTTGTTAGGGCAGTGTGGACCTGCGGGGAGGAGCGGCTCCCCACCCTCCTAACTCTCCGCTTCCTCCTCAGTCAAAGCAGGCACACCGGCCTTCTGGACACTCCGGTCGGCTTCCGCCCCTCTCCCCGCTTTGCCCTTCTCCTCCTCAGTCTTCCTGGCCCGCAGCCCTTCCCATTTTGTAAGTGCTCATTAGCTCAGCTGATAAAGAATCCGCCTGCAGTGAGGAAGACCTGGGTTCAATCCCTGGGTTGGGAAGATCCCCTGTAGAAGGGAAAGGCTACCCACTCCAGCATTCTGACCTGCAGAATTCTATACATGAACCATACAGTCCATGGGGTCGCAGAGTTGGACTCCACGGAGCGACTTTCACTCTCCCTCTGGCGGGGCCTCAGCTTCTGGCCTCAGCTGTGACTGACACACAGGGGCAGCTGGGCCGGTGAATCCCNGCCCGCTCCCAACGGCAGCGTCTCTGCAGCCTGTCTCTCCTCTCGGCTCAGGTGCTGACTTGGGCACAGCAGAGACAGTGGACTAGAGGCAGGCTGAGAATGTGGGTCACACCATTAGGTTAGAGGGAGCCCAGCGTCTGATGATGCAGCAGGGAGGCCAGTGGACCCCACACTGCTCTCCACCCGAACCTCAGCATCGGCTGGGCGTGGGCCCCACGTCTCAGCAGGAACACGGCAGCTGCAGAAAGCTTCATGCAGTTCAGGCGCTCATTTGTGTCCTACTCTTTGCAACCCCATGGACTGTAGCACGCCAGGCCTACTTGTCCATCACCAAGCCCCGGAGTTACTCAAACTCATGTCCATCGAGTTGGTGATGGCATCCATCTTATCCTATCGTCCCCTCCTCCTCCTGCCTTCAATCTTTCCCAGCATCAGGGTCTTTTCAAATGAGTCAGCTCTTTGCATCAGGTGGCCAAAGTATTGGAGCTTCAGCTTCAGCATCGGTCCTTCCAGTGAACATTCAGGACTGATCTTCTTTAGGATGGACTGCGTGAAACCTTAGCTGCCTCTTTTTCTCCAGTACCAGCACAGGAATGAATGTCACCCGGCATGCATCCTTGATGTGGTCTGAATCGCCCCCATCTCGTGAACAGGACCTGGCTGCTCATCTCTGACCCCGGGGGCAACTGGACACGCTCAGGGAGTGTGGATGGTCAAGCAGCTGAACAGGCTTCTGACCACTGAACCTCCAGTGCAGACACAGTGGCTCGGGGATGGACTGNCCTGATGTGGTCTCAATCGCCCCCATCTCGTGAACAGGACCTGGCTGCTCATCTCTGACCCCAGGGGCAACTGGACACACTCAGGGAGTGTGGACGGTCAAGCAGCTGAACAGGCTTCTGACCACTGAATCTCCAATGCAGACACAGTGGCTCAGGGATGGACTGCTCCCGGTGGGGCCCCGGCCCTCCCCACTTCTGCTGGTTTCTGGAGGGCTCCCGTTCGGGGGTCTCTGAGGTCTGCTCCCCCTCCCCGTGGCTGCCGCAGCCTCTGCTTCACTCTGGTCTCAGGAGCAGGGCCACTGAGCAGAGGAGACAGGGAAGCCCGCTCATCCTTCCAGGCCTGGAGCAGAGCGCTCTCCCTGAGGGCCTGGACGGGGCGGGCAAGGGAGGACCCGGAGAGCAGGCAGCCGGTGCTCCCCACTGGCAGGATTACCGAGCGCCCGCCTCCGACGGGAGCTGCACCTCCGAGAAGGCAGGGGACACTGAACACACAGGAACACAGACACACACAGACACACACACACACAGAGACAAAGACACACACACACAGAGACAAAGACACACACACAAAGAGACACGCAGACCCACACACAGACACACGCAGGCAGACTTGATCAGCTCTTTTTTTGTGGACCTTCACCAAGGTCACTTGGGATTTCAGCTCTTCGCAGAGATCAGGGAGAGCCGTGAGGAGCACCCGGGGGCCCCCACACCTCGTCACGGTGAGCAGAAGCGGCCGCAGAACATGATGGCCCCGGTCTTGCCGTGCTGGATGAAGAAGAGGAAGGGGCGGTTGGCACAGAACCGGGGCACGACCCTCAGGCATTTCAGCGTGACCCCCGCCATTGTGGCAGCTGCGGCCTCAGTGCCCTCCTCGGTGACCTCCACGAAGGACTTGTGCACGACCTTGGACAGGTGCAGGCCTCGCCGGGACGACATCCTGCTGAAGTCGGCCCGGGCCGCCTCGAAGGCATCGATCATGCCCAGGTCTCGGAGGACACACTCCATGTTGTAGCTCTCCTCCAGCGTGAACCGGGGAAGAAACACCTGCACCACCACCTTGTCCATCACATCTGGCTTCGTCCACGTGACGAATTTCTCGTAGGTCAGGGCCTTCTCCACCTGGAGGAGAAGGTAGAGGATCTCAGGGTCTGCAGCAGCCCTGCTCCCGGGACCGTCTGCTGTGACCCACACACCGCGCCCTGCCGGCCCAGGGTGGCCTGTGGGCTGCACACGAGTTCCCGGAGCCCAGCGCCCAGCAGGGATCCCAATGAGACGCCAGGCCTCGGGGCCACGGCTGCCTGGTTACCGTGTGCAAGTCAGTGCTTTCACTGGGCAGCAGGATGACCATGTTCAGCTCTTGTCCGACGTAGGGAAGCATCAGAATCTGGGTGCTTATTTCTCTAATGTACGTTATTTTACAGGTGGACTTCTTGAACATCATTTGCACGGGTTTCTCCACGTTCTATAAAGAAAACAGATAAACGTTAACTTGAAACAAGACCCGTGGACGCGCTGGACGAGTCATCAGGGCTGTCCTCCTGCGCCCACACTCTGTCTTGTCTTCCAGACCCAGCCCAGCTCCGCGTCGTCAGCCCGTCTGGGCTCCAGCTCCCGCCCCTGGTTCCCAGCGCTCAGGCCACAGGCTGCTGCTCTCCTGCTGACCCAGGAGGGCTCCACACGGACACTCCCGGCAGGACCTCTGCCCCGGCCCCTGCCGGCCTGACATCTGCATCCGGACATAAGGAGCCTCCAGGTCAGCTCGCACACGGGCGGCTCGTGTTCCCCTCCACCTGCTCCGTCTACACTTTCCCACCTCTGCTCATGGCGACACCACGCATCCCGCGTCAAACCCTGGGTCCGGGGCGCCTGGCCTTCCCGCCCACAGCTGACCCGAGAACACCCGTGCTGGCTCTGGTTTTAAAGACAGCTGGGCGGCCCTGGCGGCGCAGGGGTGAGTCACCCGCCTTCCGACGCAGGAGACACAGGCTCCAGCCCTGGTCTGGGAAGACCCCACAGCCCAGGGGCGTCGAAGCCCACGGGCCACAACTACTGAGCCTGGGCTGAGAGCCCGGGAGCCCCGCTCCTGCGGTCAAGGGCCTGCAGCCCGAGCTCTGCACCAAGAGAAGCACCAGCAGGAGAAGCCCGAGCTCCGAGGCACGAGGGCCTCCGGCACGTCAGCCGCAGGCAAGGCTGAGCGGCAGGAAGGCCCGGCCGAGGCGGAGTGAACAGATACAACGATCAGAAACCACAGAACAACCTGACCTGTGCTTCCTGCCCCCCCTCAGCCCTGCCACGGTCCTCAGGAAACCTCCAAGGAACCTCCCGGGTCCTGCACACGGGCCGAGAGGCTCTGGGGATCAGAGCCATTGTGAGAGGCCACGGGCTCTGTGAGAGCTCAGAGGAGGGACACAGGAACCAGGACCCGGGCTGGGGAGACCACTAGGGAGGCTTCTAGACGGCCCTGCAGAGAAAGGCGTCTGTGTAGGTAGATCCTGATGGGCTGCAGTCAGACGGTAGGATCCAGGCCCATGACCGTCACAGCCACAGTCTGGAGATTGAACTGGGTCTCGGGGGCTCTAGCAGGCCCAGAGACCTGCGAGCTTCCCGGTGGGATGTGTGATACAAAACGGACCACCCGCCACACGGACCGCCCTGATGATACAGCAGAGGAGGAGCAGGGGGAGAGGAAGCCAGGGTTTGCCCGCATCCACATCTGGGCCGCCAAGGCCACAAGAGGCTCAAGTTCCTTAAGCTCAGCCTCCTGGCACGCTCCATAAACCAAGGGGACCCCAGGGACCGTTTCAAAGAACTTCCTTCCTTATGATGAAACATTCCTGTTCACCTTGCTGACTCTGAATGGCCTTTCCTCAGTATGCTCTTTGTTAAACTGTTCATCCCAGTTTCCTTTGAAGTAGATGGCATTCACGAGGACCAGATGTGTCATGGGGTCAACTGAATTTGCAGAGAGCAAGTCTCTAATTTCACCTGCAAAGAAGAATTAAAGAACCAGTTAGCCAACAGGGTTTCCTGGTGGAGATGCTGGGCACAGCAGTTACAGGCCCGGCCCCCGGAGGAGTCAGCGCCCAGACCTGAGGGTTCACCGTCCCCCAGACGACCACGCACGGTGAGTTCTCTGTTTACTCGCTAAGCTGAGTCCCACTCTATGACCCCATAGACTGTAGCCCACCAGGCTCCTGCATCCATGGGGTTCCCCAGACAAGAATTCTGGAGCAGGTTGCCGTTTCCTCCTCCAGGGGATCCTTCCGGCCCAGGGAGCCTCCCCGCCTCTCCTGCATTGGCAGGCGGAGTCTTTACCATCTGAGCCACCAGGGGAACCCACGCAGGGAGCCCGGCCCCGAAAGCAAAATCAGGGACAAAATCCTTAAGGTCTCTGCTCAGGAAGATACCATGAGTTGCATAAAACACAGAAAATGAACAAATAGTAAGGGCAGAATTATTCACAGGGACACAAAAAGGAGTGTTCAGACTACAGCGTGAGGGGACCCTCCTAAAGGAGAGAGGTCGAAACCAGTGCAGAGAGCATGGAAACGAAGCAGTGCGGATGAACCAGGGCTTGACCGCATGTCCTGCAGAGATGCTCAGAGACCTGCAGAGCACGCGCTCTGCTGGACAGGCAGGGAGGTGGGGCCGCATCCAGAGTCTTCCTTCCGCCCTTTGTGAAAAGCCAGACTACATGAACTTTAACTGCAACAGCCAAAAGTCACAGTGTGATTGCTCTGGAAGCGGTGCACCGAATATTGATGAGGAGAGGGAAAGCTAGAGAAATTGACTGCTGATTAAATTTCAGAAGTAGATTTGGATGTTTCCAGTTCTTTAGAGAAAAAAGCCATTTCTGTTTACATTTGATAGTCTTGGGAAGGAAATGATGGAAAATAAGACCAGTTCAAATACTGTGCAAATAGAAGTAGTGACACATCCTCACCTTCTGTCTTTTCAGCTACCCAGGTGTTTATGCACTTCCTGGAGTCCTCCGTAGCACTGACAAAGTCCAGCTCTTCCATCTCTGCTTGGTAGAACATGCGGCAGGCATCTTTGAAAGACTAGGAGAGACCGAATGACAGAATTACATGGATACAGAAACAGACAAGGCCAACAGCTGACTTCTTCCCCACGCATAACCTCAACGCTGATTATTTGACGGTTATTTGTGTAATGCACAAACAAATATGTGCAGTTAACCTTCAATCCTGTTTCTCAGTTTTCAGCTACATGGGATAAATAACTGAGTAAAGCACAGGCTTCCCAGGTGGCACAGTGATAAAGAATCCGCCTGCAAATGTTGGAGACGAGGGTTTGATCTCTGCCTGGGGTAGATCCCTTGGAGAAGGAAATGGCAACCCACTCCAGAATTCTTGCCTGGACAATCCCATGGACAGAGGAGCCTGGTGGGCTACAGTCCACGGGGTCGCAAAGAGTCAGACACCACTTAGCGACTAAACAACAACAACACCACCATCCAGGGCAACGTGGCAACACTGCCGCCAGCACGCGTCCCGGGCTTCCCTCCTGCGTGACCCTGGAAAGGTCGCTGCGTCCCTCTGGCTCCTTGTCCCCGGAAGCAAGGACGCAGCAGGAGCAGCGGCTCTGCCCAATGTCACGTGGCCGAGCTCTCCCCACACCTGGACCTTGCGTCTCGTGGTCCAGGGGCCTCATTTCATGGAACCCTCCATCATTCAGGCTCTGCCAACCTACTGCTCCACTCTTAATCGGGGCTTTTGAAAAAGACGTCAGTGTCTCAGTGTAAGAAAATAGTCTGGAAGCAAAGTCGATACCTCATCATACCCTTGGTGATTTCAGCAGCTTTTAAACACATCTGAAAATAAGCGCCTGCTTCTTAAACTACTATTTAGTAAGTAACGACCATGAAAAAACAAACTAAAGGGATATCTAATTGTACACTGTGATTGGTATTGGATCCTTGGAATACTCGATCATTATGAAATAACTGACAAATATTTCTCATCTTTTCATTTTATATTCCAAATCAAAATAACATTTAAATATCAATGTCATAAGTCATAAGTTGCTCAGTCGTGTTTGACTCTTTGCGACCCCATGGGCTGTAACCTACCAGGCTCCTCCATCCATGGGATTTTCCAGGCAAGTACACTGGAGTGGGTTGCCATTTCCTTCTCCAGGAGATCTTCTGAACTCAGGGATTGAATTCGGCTCTCCCGCATTGTAAGCAGACTCTTTACTATCTGAGCCACCAGCAAAGTCCTAAATATCAGTGGTTTTCTTCAAACATCCACTAGAAAAGTAAGTTAAGGAAAATTACCGATTTTTTGTGTTTATTGGGAATTTCTCTTTTTTGTATATCTAAGGTTTATACAAATATGACAATACCAGGAAAAGGAAATGGCAACCCACTCCAGGATTCCTGCCTGGGAAAGTCCACGGGCAGAGGAGCCTGGCAGGCTGCAGTCCGCAGGCTGACAAAGCTGAGCATGCAGGCATGAGGGTGCAGGGAGAGGAGTTGGTAGCAATAAAGTGGTAGAACTAAAAAAAAAAATGACAATAAACTTGTAGCTAATAAAAGCATGTAGCTAAGACGGATAAAAACAAGTAAACCAGGCTGTGAAAAAAATAAATACCAGCCCGTACAAACCTTACAAATATTTGACATCCCGCTGACTATATTCACTTTACACCACCTGTTTTAAAACAGCTAATTTAGAGTCTGAAACAAGTGTGAAAAATAATGAAAAAAGTTATATAACAGAATAAGATCGCTATCCTAAACCTACAAGAAACTCAGTTAAAAAAAAAAAGACATAAAACTCAAAAGTAAAACTACACAGAGGGCATATAAATAGGCAATTTTCAGAAAAGATACAAATGTTTGATCCACAGGCAAAGCTGCTCAGTGTCATGAACAATCAGAGTGTTAAAGGCTCAGGCCTGTAGTGCTGAGCAGAGGGTNTTGAAGAATATATACTATTATGTAAGAAACGAATCACCAGTCTATGTTTGATACAGAATGCAGGACGCTTGGGGCTGGTGTACGGGGATGATCCAGAGAGACGTTGTGGGGTGGAAGGTGGGAGGGGGACTCGGGATTGGGAGCTTGTGTGCACCTGTGGTGGATTCGTGTCGATGTATGGCAAACCCAATAGAGTATTGTAAAGTTAAAATTAAAAATAAATAAATTTAAAAAAAAAAATAAAGATACAGATGCTCAAAAAAATAAATAAATAAAAAATAAAAGAGTAAAATGGATAACACACAAACCAATAATAAATACCAATGTACATATCAGTTATTCAAGTCTTTTTGGTTTACTCAATGACTGCACTGTATTTCCCATATTTCCATGAACAATGGATCTAATTGATAAGTAAATCAAAAGTGATTTAGAAAATAATGTGTAGTAATCCGTTATCTGTCTAGCCATAGTTAATATTATAAGAGCTATGTAAAAACATCCCTCAGTCTGCAAAGACTCATAGCTGTTACTGATAAAAGATATTCCAGACATTTCGACATGTTTCTACTGGGTGGCCTGAAACATAAAAGATGCTCAATAAATGTCTTTTGAATTAAAGATGTTTTTCTTAGTTTGTTAATAACTTGGATTTTTCTTTAAACTAGGAAAGAAAAGTATTGGAAAGAAAAAAAGCTGGCAGATCATCTTGAACAATTATGAAAATGGAACCAGAAGTAAACTCTGGAAGAAGCTTAAAAAAAAAAATTAAACCAAACACTCTTTGAGTCCGTATTTGGGATATAAAGTGAGGAACTATGAGTTACAAATTAGAAGGAAAACTATCAAATTTATTAACATTTGGAACAGATATCATGCTATCTAAAAATGTGTTTAAATTTTCCAATGATATTTATAGGACTCAAAATTTTATTTGAAAAGATGCTAAAACATTGAGAAACTTTGCATATCATAAAATGTAATACTTATGTGACAGTCATAGAAATTTTATACTTTACCAGGGAGTCAGTAAGCCATCCAGTGGCCTTCTACTCATAATGCAAGATTGAAACTCTTAGAGATGATAAGGAAAATTAAACCCCTGGAGAAGTAGCTTTGTCACATTGCTTTGGATCACAGTAAGGTTGTGCCAGATGACAGATTTGTGTCTTGACCTAGAAGTTAAGCCACTAACTTCTCTCTGTTTTACTTTCAGCAAGTATTTGTAAATGCCCTGTTATAAGGAAAATACCTTCAGAAAACATTATATGAGTGAAAAAGAGAATATGAAAATGAAATAAGACAATGAAAATAGGCTAAACAAGTGCCACAAAATTAGTACATATTGTGACAGTAATTTTAGAGTTTTATGATGATGTTGGGTTTTACTTTAATCCAAGGTGATACTTGTATAGGTAGAACATGTAAATAGTTCTGCTTGACAAAAGTGAAAGGAGAGTAAAAAAAAGTTGGCTTAAAACTTAACATTCAGAAAACTAAGATCATGGCATCTGGTCACTACTTCATGGCAAATAGATGGGGAAACAGTGGAAACAGTGACAAACTTTATTTTAGAGGGCTTCAAAATCACTGCAGATGGTGATTGCCAGCCATGAAATTAAAATATGCTTGCTCCCTGGAAGAAAAGTTATGACCAACCTAGACAGCATTTTAAAAGAGCAGAGACTTCACTTTGCCAACAAAGGTCCGTCTAGTCAAAGCTATAGATTTTTCCAGTAGTCATGTATGGATGTGAGAGTTGGACTATAAAGAAAGCTGAGCACCAAAGAATAGATACATTTGAACTATGGTGTTGGAGAAGACTCTTGAGAGTCCCTTGAGCAGCAAGGAAATCCAACTACTCAATCCTAAAGGAAATCAGTTCTGAATATTCATAGGAAGGATTGATGCTGAAGCTGAGACTCCAATACTTCAGCCGTCTGATGCGAAGAACTGGCCTACTAGAAAAGACCTTGATGCTGGGAAAGATTGAAGGCAGGAGGAGAAGGGGACGACAGAGGATGAGATGGTTTGATGGCATCACTGACTCAATGGATATGAGTTTGAGCAAGCTTCGGGAGTTGGTGATGGACAAGGAAGCCTGGAGTGCTGCAGTCCATGGATTCACAGAGTCGGACACGACTGAGCGACTGAACTAAACTGAGCAGTGATGAGCCAAACATAGAGGACAAAGCACAAAAATTCTACTGAGGACAGTGTTTAATTGAGTTTAATTAGACTATGGACTTTTTTAGGGACTTAATGGAGATAATCATGAAGACATCAGTTGGATAAAATTGGCAGAAAAGCTTTAAATCCAACCTAAATATTTTTTAAAATTAATTCCATTGACAACTGAAGAACATTAAGTGATATTCAAACCAGAAAATATCCCAGTGTGGTATTCTATGAAAATCTGGGAAGAGGGACTTCCATGATGGTCCAGTGGTTAAGAATCTGCCTCGCAACGCAGGGGATGGGAGTGCAATCCTTAGTCAAGGAACTAAGATCCAACATGCCATGAAACACGTCTCCTGCACCCCTTCACCTCAATTAGAGTCCATGCCCTGCAACCAAGTTCCCACATGCCACAACTAAGACCCAACACAGCCAAAGAAATAAATTTATGTTTTTTAAAAGATCTGGGAAAAAAGAAGAAAGGTGTTAGCCTGTACTGGGTGCTATTGACACAACAGATCCCTTTGGTAACAGATTTGAAATCTCAGTTCCTATTGCAAACTTACCATTAGTAAGTGTTTTAGGTAAATTTTGCAAATAGAAATTTTTGCTTGAAGTTGAGTTGGCCTGTGTTGCTCTAACTCCTGAGAGAACTGAGTTGATAGATCCCCAAACCATGACTTAAAAAATCAGACTAGGTGACCATTGCCATCCCACATTGATGCAGATAGAACTTGGCATAAATCCTTCTAGGGAATGTCTGGCTGCCAGCTCTGCCATCTTACCACTAGTGGGCAGACACAGCCCTTGGTTTTGAGGAAAACTTTGTATCTCAGAGGGGAATTAGGGTCAACTATTTCAGGGGCAGTTCCTTTCACTGCTTAATCCAACCTGGCTGACTTAACGATATGAACTGTAGATTTACTGCTTCTGTCCCCTGAGCAAGGAGCCACCAACTTCACTCTAAAGGTAGTGCCACCTGGTAATTAACTGTGAAATATTGAGTGGCCGGTTCCTGACCCGAGTGTTTGTGCCAAGCAAAAGTTTCACTTGAGTTTTTTTTTTTTTTTTCTCTCTTTCACTGCCAGTTTGTATGTGTTTTTAAGTATTAACTCTCATGGAAGCACATGCCTATTTAAAATTCCCAGACGATGAGTCAGACTCGTTCAGTGAGGTTCCTAGAGAGTCACATGATGTGGTTTGATGAAACTTCACCTTATGAAAAATGTTGAAGAAAAAGAATCAGAAAAGCTCATTTGAATTTATATGTGTATATATATTTAATTATACACATATATTTGTGTGTGTACACACAAATACACACATATAAATATAATTAGTGTACATATAAATCTTATTACATATGCATGCATATATTATACATATAATTTTGCATATATATGTAAGAGAGAGAGAGACAGAAAGGCAAATACAAACAGACATTTTTAAATCCCTTTGCTTTTGCTCCTTTTTTTTTTTCCTCTGTAGATGTTAAAAAGTCTGGTGCTCCAATAGCACATGCTTCTGTGTAAAAAAAAGAAAGCAACAGCCCTATAGCCATGCAAGTTATCCATGGACTTTAGCTATGTATATCTACCTCCTGGATTAATAGCACTGAGTGTAGAAATCTTGACTCCAATGTAATAAAGACATAGCTTTACTGAGACTTAGGATACCTAAATTGTTTCACTCCATTATCCTGATAATATAGTTTAGGCTTATCAATCCATAGTTTTCTTCAAAGCAGTTTAATGCTTCAGGGTATAACGAACATATACTGTTAACTTGAACAATATAGAGGATGGCTTCTTGTTAGTAATTCTAAACCATAGCAGTTTTTAAAAATTTTCCTAAATAATTTCTCAAAATGTAAACTAATTCTAGGAGCATTGCAAAGGCTTATTTGCTAATGAACCCTAGCTATAGGTAGGACTGAGTCATTCCTTATGAAAATGTGTTAATCACAGAATAATATGTATTCTGGAAAAGCACTTCAAAATGAGTGTGGACAGAAGTCATAGAGGCACAGTTCCTGAGAATGTAAAGTTTTCTTCAAAATATTGAGGGTGCACACATTTTAAAGACTATCTTGGTGTTTTAAAATACCACAGAGGAAGTAACACTAACTAAACTGGGAGCATCAATTCATTCATTTCAGGAACATTTATTGAGAACCTACAATATGCCAGATACTACTAGAGTCTAGAGACTCAAACAAAAGTATATTACAGTTTCACCCACAAGTACTTCCAGTGTGAGAGCTGAGAGTTGCATAAGCAAACTTACTGTTCAGGAATGTGGAAAGTACTATGAAAACACAGGTGCAGAAATGAGTAACTTGGTCTAACAGAATTGATAAAAGTTCACCGAGGAGGTGACACAGGATCCAGATCTTTACAGATAAGTGGGAAATGACTTGTTAAAAATTAGTAAAGCAAGATTTTAAAAAATTATGAGAGTTGGAAAGAAGTTGAAAGAGAAAGGCTTATCAAAGGCATAATTTATTAGTAGGCTAAACAGGCCTGTACTAGGGAGCCTTGACTGTACCATTCATTTGCATCTTTATTCTGGACTAATCTAGAAGCTGACCGTGTTACAGAGGGTCTATAACCAGGGAGAGATGAAAGCTGGTAGTAATCTAGGCTCCCTCTCATTCATTTACTTAAAATGCTTATTGATGACAAGTTTGCAATAGGAACCGAGATTTCAAATCTGTTACCAAAGGGATCAATTGTGTCAATAGCACCTACTACAGTCTAACAAATTTTTCTTTCTCTGCTATTAGTTGTCTCTGTCTTTGTCATCTTGCTTCTTTCTCTGAGTCTTTCTCTCTCTCTCTTGCGCAGATTCTCTCATCTCTAGGCCCAAATCATTCTCCTCTGAAGACTGGTACCACTTTCCAGTAGACAGTACTGTTTACACACCACCATGTCTAGTTATACCTACACTTGATGCCATTGCTGAATCTAAATCCCAGAATCTGCCCTAACTGATCCAGTGCACCGTGGTCTGGATGGAATCACAATGTACAACATGAGTCCTAGAAACAGATTTCTTTTGAATGAGAGGACATTCCCAGAGTTGTTAGGCTATGGATTGACCATCAGCCCAAAAGTTATCAACTATAATATGGCAGCTCTACTTTAGATGCTCCAAAGGGATCTCGGAGTGTTTTACATCACTGTTACATTTCTCCCAATGCTGGTCTGCCTTGGCTGAGGTTGTCTTCTATGACTTTTATATCTCTCTATTACTATTAATATTTCTAGAGTGTTTGCAGAAAAAAAAAAAAAAAAGAAAATGATGCTGGCATATCTGCTGCTGCCGCTGCTAAGTTGCTTCAGTCGTGTCCAACTCTGTGCGACCCCAGAGACGGCAGCCCACCAGGCTTCCCCATCTCTGGGATTCTCCAGGCAAGAACACTGGAATGGGTTGCCATTTCCTTCTCCAATGCATGAAAGTGAAAAGTGAAAGTGAAGCCGCTCAGTCGTGTCCCACTCTTAGCGACCCCATGGACTGCAGCCTACCAAGCTCCTCCCATGGGATTTTCCAGGCAAGAGTACTGGAGTAGGTTGCCATTGCCTTCTAGGAAGGTGTATTTCTTTCTTTTAAGATTTTTTTTATATGGACCATTTTTTGAAATCTTTGTTTAATTTGTTACAGTATTGCTTCTACATTGGAAGGCAAAGTCCTACCCACAGGATCACAAGGGAAGTCCCTAGAAAGGTGCATTTCTATATGAAGAATCATGGGCTGTGTCATGAAACCTGTGTTCATCCTTCTTCCTCATGGTTACCACCTTCAATTAAGTAAAGAAGGCCAATTATATTAGGGGTTAAGTGTGATGCAAAAATTATACAGAACTGGAAATCATCCCTTTGGAAGCCAGTCACTTCCTGTGGTCTGAACCTAAGAACTAAGTTTCAAAAACTTTTGTATATAAGCAGCGGTTGTGAGTAACTGGAATTTCTCCCAACATATTTTTACCATGGAAAGATGATGCAGCTGGTGGTATAAGTGAGTCCTTAAGCTCTATTTTATTTCTGTCTTATTTTTATTCTCAAATTCCTTAGTTTCCTCATACCAAAGCAGGTCATATGAAAGTGAACTTTTCACTAGGACTTGAGTTCCTTTGTGGAAATTATTAGTAAATCACTTTGGTCCAACATTTCCATAGACATGTTGTATACAGACTTAATAAACAATTCTGAACCACATCTAAATTAGTCCAACCTTGTAGTAACAAAGGCAACTCTAGCTGTTCTAATAAATAAACTCTGAAACATCAGTGGTTTATTGCTCACTCACTCAAAGCCCTAAATGAGAGTCCCTGATTGCCAAATGGCTTTTCTCCATGTTTCAGAGAGCTGATCTCGTTCCACCTTGTGGTTCCACCATGTTCCACAAATAGTTTCCAAGGTCATCATGAAAGAGGAAAGAATATAGAGTATTGCATGTGGGAATTCTGCTTGGGCCAACCCTGAAACTGGTGGACATTATTTCCATCTATCCATATTCGATTCACCCAGTCATATGGCTATGCACAAGTGCTAGGCTGCATTTGGCGCAAGAAGAATGAGAGATAAATAGAGTGAAAGCGATCTAGTTTCTTCACAAAATGTTTATGATGCTTACCTTGTAATGTAATAATTAAAATTTATAATCAATAATAAAAATGTATGAGCTTATAAACTGAAAATCACTTGCCCAAATTTGTTACATTCAGTGTATAGATAAATCACTATGACAAAGCACTCCTTCTGCTATGCTGCTGTTTGTAATTCTGATAAATATTAAGTAGCTTTAAAAAAGTGCTTGCAAACACTTGGACATGTAATTGAAAATTGGGTTCTGTATTCTGGGGTTGCGTGTAGATATCCAAAAATAGAAATAGAAACGTTCTAAGTTTGAGGAAATGTGCTACTATTTTCCCATGAAGTTTCTTTCTTTAAACGAAACTATGTTATTCATTGTTCTTTGTTGTATAAAGGGGATACTACTAGAAATTGTCGATAAAGATACTTCATAATTCTTAAAGTGATAAAAAAATCATTATTTCTATTCTTAAAANTGTATAAAGGGGATACTACTAGAAATTGTCGATAAAGATACTTCATAATTCTTAAAGTGATAAAAAAAATCATTATTTCTATTCTTTTTTTTTTTAATTTATTTATTTTTAAATTTAACTTTACAATACTCTATTGGGTTTGCCATACATCGACACGAATCCACCACAGGTGAGAAAAATCATTACTTCTAAAGCATAATTGGGCTTCTTCGGTGACTCAGATGGTAAAGAATTCTCCTGCAGTGCAGGAAACCTGGGTTGGATCTCTGGGTTGGGAAGATCCCCTGGAGGGGGACATGGCAACCCACTCCAGTATTCTTGCCTGGGGAAGCCCCACGGACAGAGGAGCCTGGAGGGCTACAGTCCATGGAGTCTCATGGAGTCGGACATGACTGAGTGCCTAAGCATACAGCATAATTACTGTTTTAGTTACCACTGTGCCGATTATTACATTCTGCTCAAATTGATGATAGTTTATATTTTCTCATTCTGCCTTGTAACATTATCAGATAAAAGTAATATCATTTCAGAAATTTCTCTATTCTTTAGTTTTGGTAGTTAAACATACTTCTTTAGATTTTTAGGTTGTNTCTAGGATTCAAACCATAAACACTTCCTCCAGAGACTGTAATTAGAGGTACAGATAAAAATCCAGGACTAGACCTGATAAAAAGCAAAAAGAAACTGAGACATAGTTTTACATTGCCTCTTTCTCCAACTTCAAAATTAATTTGTCATAATTTTCTACAAGAAATCAGTAGAAAATTATGACAAATTAATTTTGAAGTTGGAGAAAGAGGCAATGTAAAACTATGTCTCAGTTTCTTTTTGCTTTTTATCAGGTCTAGTCCTGGATTTTTATCTGTACCTCTAATTACAGTCTCTGGAGGAAGTGTTTATGGTTTGAATCCTAGAAAAAGTTGTCAGATGAAATCTGGGGAACACCCAAGGAATAACACAATACCACAGAGTTAATATGATTGATGATATCATAGCTCATTTTGAGCAGATGTCAAAAGAAGGAAAATCAAGCTGCCCTTCTACATACTGAACCCTTGTTCACTTAATAGAAGACCTTTATAAGTAAATCAAAATTAATAGCAAGTGTTCAGTGGGTTAGGTGATGGGCATTCAGATTGCTTTTGGACTTTCAAGAGAAAAAAACATAAAAATCAGAATTTCTAGAAAAGTTGCTTTTATATATATATTAGCTTATTAGTTTTCTTGTGCTATATTTGACTGCAATGTTTAATTTGGCACTGCTGAATAGATTTTAATAAGGAAAAGTTTCTTTTTAGAAACAGAACCACATCTGTGACACTCTAAAAATTTCACATGCATCTAATCTTGAAAGTGTGTGGGTAGCTTTTTAATAAATTGCCAAATGAAGTCCTGCTTTCCAACTGTCTGCTGACTGGGAGAGACAGAGTAGGTGGTACGTTTAAACAATGTATGCACGTACAAAGGGCCTCCCAGGCGGCGCTAGTGGTAAAAAACACACCCCACCTTCCACAGGAGACAGAAGAGATTCGAATTTGATCCGTGGGTCGGGAAGATCCCTGGAGGAGGAAATGACAACCTACTCCAATTTTCTTGTCAGAAGAATCCCACAGACAGAGGGGCCTGGCAGGCTCCAGTCCATAAGCCACAAAGAGTAGGACATGACTGAAGCAACTTAGCATGCACATATAAATAATTTGGGGAAAGTAACAGAAAATACTTATATCTGAATTCTGTGACAGAAGATCTGCAGTCTCTTTGCCAAATCAACCCTGTGCTGAATCAGATTATTTTCTCTATTTAAATTGTAGTATGCGTTGACCGTCTCTCCCCCACCCCCCTAAAAAAGGATAAATCCATTTGACTTAAATTGTAACCTTGCAGATTTATCTTAATCTTAACTTCTCAAGTTGCCTGTGAAATCTGTTCACCAGCAGCTTCAATGTCCCTCTCCTGAGCAGGCTTTCATACCACTTTGGGGGATGTGATATGGCATGTGGTGGTGGTAGTTTAGTCACTCAGTCATGTTTGACTCTTTGCTACCTTATGAACTGTATGTAGACTCTGTCCATGGGATTTCCTAGGCAAGAATACTGGAGAGGCTTAGCATTTCCTTCTCCAGGGGATCTTCCTGACCCAGGGATTGAACCCACGTCTCCTGCATTGCAGGTGGATTCTTTACCCCGAGCCATCAGAAAAGTCCTTTTTACTCCTACTCAAAAGTGATTCTAGGAAAGTAAGAACTCCCACATAAGGGAAAAGTACTGGTTCTTTCTTAAAGCATCTGAGGAATTTCTTACTTTTGAAACCCCATGTGCTCCCATGCTTGATGCTTGCTGATGAACTGTCAGGCCTTTGCAGGTTGAAGATGTTATGTCTGGCAGCATGAATGTATACCTCCTATTTCAATTTAAAATGGAATACTCCAAAACCATTGTTTTTATTAAACATACACATACACACATGAGTGTATTTCACAGAAAGACTTTACTTGGATTTTCTTTAAAATATCCATAGAATGCATAGAACTTATTACTAATTGCTTTAATCTAGCTTAAAGAACAAAAGGGAGCAAAATCACTTTAGACACCGTGTCTCATTTTAAATGGAAAATGGCATGTTAGAATTTAATTCTGAAAAAAAAAATCCTTGCATGTTGTCAAATTTAAATGCGTTTATATTTTTAACTTGTGATTCAACAGTCTTTAGCAGCAGTCAGAAAAGTTTACTATGAAGGACCAGTAAATATTTGGGGCTTTGCAAACCACCGATTTCTGTTAAAACCACTCAACTCTGCCTTTATAGTGAGAAAACAGCTGCAGATAACACATAAACAAATGACCACGACTATGATTCCCAAGAAATGTATTTGCTAAAACAGACAGTGGACTGGATTTGGCTCAAAGGACATCACTTGTCAAACCCTGATCCTTGGTAACTTACCTCTTGTGTTAGCTAATTCTTTTCCTCATAGAGATTCTTAGAAACTATTTTCAAGTTATCATGTTAGCTTTTTATCTGAAATATGGACATGAAATAGTGTTTCCCCTCATTTGTTTTGAAGAATATGACTCATATGCTCAACTGAACAGACCACAGACCTGTTATTTTCTCTGAGCCTTGCTGAGGCCAGCGAGGGCCTGGAGGAACTGGAAAATAAGTTCATCTGTCAACTTGCAACTGAAGAATGTGAAGCAAGAACACGGAGCTTTGGTTCCACAAGCTGCTCCATTTAAGAGGATGCTGCTGAGAGGCTTAATGTTCTGTACTACTGGGCACAGTCTTGAAAATAATAACCTACTTTTCCTGAGCAATGCCAGTTCTGAAGGAGGATGATGTCTACAAATGAGGCCTCATAAAAGAATATAATTAAACACTGATGCTCCTTGGAGTGAAAGAGCTTTGCGATAATGACTGCAGTGGCACGGATTGTACCGAAGAGAACAAGATGTCACAATTATATATTTGCAGGTTGATTTAATCTGACAGGATTCTTAGCAACAGTGAACTTGGTCTGTCTGTGCATCACAACACAGCCTATGTGTTCTACAAATGAAGCTCTATTTATCTTTTTTACAAAGTTGCATATGTCAATTAGTGAACTTCTTAATCTAGCTGGACGCTCTTATCAGTGGATGTCCAGCGTTAAGTCTTCATTTACTGTGACACAGCCTTTGTAAGCCATCCTTGTTATTAAATTAAATTCTTTAAAAAATTCTTTATATAAGTGGATTTCTTTCGTTATTTGTCTTTTGAGTGTTTTTTCATGCAAAGTTCTAATTATCCTATCTTTTGAAGTATTTCTATCGGATAAATTAGCAGCTAGTTGGTTGTGTTGTTCCTCACAGTTAATCAAAGGGATAGATGGATGGGCTATATCAGAAGTCAGCAAACTAGGGTTCTTGGGCCAAATCCAGCCCACTACCACACAGTTTTGTGCGACCTTCAAGATAAGAATCATTTTTACACTTCTAAATGGTTGAAAAAATATTAAAAAGAGGATTTTTTTACTAGTGAAATCTGTATGATATACAAAGTCAGTGTTCACAAATAAAATTATACTGGAATACAGTCCCACTCACTTTTTTTTTTTTTTTGGCAAAAATCTATGGCTACTTTTATGCTATAACCTCATAGATGGGGGTTTACAGTGGAGACGGTAAAAGCAACAATGTTTTAGTTAATCTCTGGCCCTTCAGAAAAACAGCCTGTCTGCTGTGGACTGAACGAGCTTTCATATTCCCTTCCAATTTTTAGTTTTAAGCTGATTCCTATCATCTCCCTTTTCCAGTTCCCACTTTGGCCTTGATTTAGGAGTGGGAGGTATTAATAGATAGAGGGAGGAGCTCAGCCTTAGGTCCCCAGTTTTGGATATGACAATGCACCTTTGTAAACTTTCATCTCTATCCTGTGAAATATTGAATTTACCTTAGATACTCATTGATCAAAATGCCTAACATTTATAAAGTGCTAACCAGAGATAAAAATGACAACATCCATTGGGTTAGAGAATTCCAGAAAAAACATCTACTTTTTGCTTCATTGACTGCATTAAAGTCTTTGAATGTGTGGATCACAACAAACTGTGGAAAATTCTTCAAGAGGTAGGAATTCCAGACCACCTTATCTCCCTCCTGAGAAACCTGTATGCAGGTCAAGAAGCAACAGTTAGAACCAGACATGGAAAAACAGACTGGTTCCAAATTGGGAAAGGAGTATGTCAAGGCTGTATATTGTGCCCCTGCTTATGTAACTTATATGCAGATTACATCATGCAAAATGCTGGACTGGATGAAGCACAAGCTGGCATCAAGTACGCCAGAAGTATCAATAACCTTAAATATGTAGATGACACCACCCTTAAGGCAGAAAACGAAGAGGAACTAAAGTTACATGTGTATTTACATGTTGCTATGTATCTGTAAAAATTTAATATTGGAAAGGATCTACCAGTTCCATTCACTTACACCTTTACATTTCTCCTAATTTACTGTAAATTTAAAACAGCTCTGTGAGCAATTTGCTGTCTGATTGAAGAATATCTTTTTGGAGTAAAGTCTAGTAAAGTAAGGTTTTCTCTACATATTTCTACATGTAATTCTATATATGAAGCATTCTTGAATTATTTCAATTGAATTAGCTTTAAATTTAACTAAAATATACTGTTTAATTTCAATAGAGATTTTTCCACTGAAGGCAATGGTATAGAAATGAATGTAGATTTTGGAATTACTTAATGTATCTCTATATGATGCCTTTTGGGGTTACTCATTTGGCCTTTGATATAATTTCACTATTTTTGTTACCCTGCTGTAGTATCAAGAAACTTGTATTATTTCTCTTTGAAATATGAGTATAAAATATTATATATAAAGTTAAAAAAAAATTATAAAGTGCTGTCACTTATGTTGTCTCATTTGACCCTATACACTGGTGTATTTCTTTTGAAGGGGAGAAAACTGAGGTCTCAGTATGTTCACTAACTTTCCAACACTCATGCAACTAAGAAGAGTCTGGAGAGCAGACTTGAAACCTGCCTCTGAATCTTCTGTTATTTCTACACTGCTACCCTGCCTCAGGAAGTAAGACATAGACACAAAAGTCTGTGATCGGACAATTCTTATCTGAAACTCATGCACAGGGTTCATATGAAATGCACCTGGGGAAGAGCTTCTCTCCCTTCCTTGTTGCCTGACTTTAAACCTGTAAAAACTGGGACTTCCTAGCCTCCAAAACTGTAAGAAATAAATTTCTGTTGTTAATAAGCCACCCATACTATGGTATTCCAAATAGATTAGAACAGACCACTCTCAAACAGCAGCCAGAGTGATTTGTTTCTCGCATATCTCACCCTAAAATTATCTTATTTATTGATTGATTCCCTGATAGCTCAGTTGGTAAAGAATCCTCCTGCATTGCAGGAAACCCCGGTTTGATTCCTGGAGTGGGAAGATTCCCTGGAGAAGGGATAGGCTACCTGCTCCAGTATTTTTGTGCTTCCCTGTGGCTCAGCTGGTAAAGAATCTGCCTGCAATAAGAGAGACCTGGGTTCAACCTCTGGGTTGGGAAGATCCCCTGGAGAAGGGAAATGGTACCCACTCCAATATTTTGGCCTGGACACTGTATAGTCCTTGGCATCACAAAGAGTTGGACTCAACTGAGTGACTTTCATTTTCACAGTTCTTTACTATCTACATTATTCCAATAACTTTTTTGGTGCAAGAACTTGCCCATGTTTTTCACCATCACCTAGAACACTGCATGGCATTTGGTACACACTACATAAATGTTAAATGGATGAATATGTCATGTGTGTGGCTTTTGAAATGTATTTTTTTCCTTTTTTAAAATAAATTCTTCCTTGTTGGTGACTGGACAAGGCATTATTTCATTAAAAAAAAAAAGAAAGCCATGATATGCCATATTTGTCAATAAAGGTGAAAGTGAAGTCGCTCAGTCATATAGTAGATAAGAAATAAATTGAACATAAGATGTAAAAGTCATGAATTCCACCTGGATAAGTTCTTTAGGGATATAGACTGTTCACAGCAATCATAAATATTTTCACCTGTAAACATTGTTTCGATAATATCCATCTGAAGTCTCAGCTTGGCAGCATTGTGGTCTCTCACGATTTCAAAGCAATGGGAATATATAACTGTCTTAAATTTCCAAACTATCCCTTTTTCAAGATAGAGCATGGAAGTATCTGATCAGAAAGCTGAGAAGCCCTATAGCTGAGAAGCTACTACGATGGTTTAACTCCTTTGAGGCAAATGTATTTTCACTGGCCCCAAATATTAATAGCCATCAACGTGACCAGTGGTGAGGGGGAGTATCTTAAATTCCGTTATGTGTGTGTATGGGTGGATATATTAAAAACTGTATTTAAACCCCCTTCGAGTGAGTATACCTTGCTGGCTTAGATGGTAAAGAATCTGCCTGCAATGCAGGAGACCCAGCTCCAGGATTCTTACCTGGAGAATTCCAAGGACAGAGGAGTCTGGTGGGTTACAGTCCATGGGGCTACAGAGAGTCAGACATAACTGAGCGAGTAACACTTTTCTATAGCCTGCCAGGCTCCTCTGTTAATGGAATTCTCCAGGTAGGAATACTAGAGTGGGTAAGCCATTCCCTTCTCCAGAGGATCTTCCCAACCCAGGGATCAAACTCGGTCTCCTGTAGTACTGGCAGATTCTTTACCATCTGAGCCACCAGGGAAGCCCTCTTTCACTTGAATGAGTGCCATTAAATAAACTGAAGATCCTACAGCTCCACAGTACCTTAGAAACACCAGATCTGAACTGAGTAAACTCATTATGAAATGCCTTTTAGTTCAAGAACATGTAACTGTATCAAGTTCTGCAGTCGTTAAGAGGGATTGCGTTTTAGTAATGTATGGCTTAGTTGTAAGGTGTACATGAGGATGGAGTTGAATTATGCGTGAGACATGGTGATTTAATGAACCATGGGAAGCACATTTGTTTCAAGGGGACAATATGTGCTTGTTATATTTTATCAGGAAACTTAGAAAGGATATTTCTGGAAATAATCCATATCAACTATACCACAGTGGGATCAGCCTAGAGAAGAGTTGTGTGGTTGAAATAGACAATACAGAGTTCACTGCTGAGATACACTTCAGCTTGCATGATTTTGATAAATTCTTCTGTCAGGATCATTCTAAGGTAGAACTGTGAACTTGATCTCAGGAGTTTTGAGGCCTTTCTTCATTATATATATATATATATATATATACATTTTTAAACATGGACCACTTTTTTTTTTTAGTATTAAGTCTATTGAATTTGGTACACTATTGATTCTGTTTTATGTTTTGATTGTTTGGTTGTGAGGTATGTGGGATCCTAGCTCCCCCTCCAGGGATCAGACCCCTACACCCTGCATTGGAAAACAAAGCTTTAACTACTGAACTGGCCAGTAAAGTTCCTCATGTTCATTCCGTCCAGGCCCATGATATACGTAGTGCTCACCTGTCGATCTTTGACAATGGTGTGGCTATCCCTGTGTTCTCTCTAATTTTTCTTCCTTTATCTGCTACCAGTATTTCTCATTGCATGCTACCTGGAATTTTGTAATTTCCACTGTACCCTGAAATCAGTTACTTTTTTTCCCCCAATATCACTTATTAAATGAAAATGTCTGAGAACATGCTCAGTATGGTGTTTGGTATGGAGAATAATCAGACAAATGCACTTCTTTCCTGTTACTTAAAATCTTTGCTAGTTGTCCTAGAAGAGATAATACAGTTCACATTAATGAGTAAATGGCTTATACCAGCAGGATATTTGCTTTTAAAAGATGCCTAAGTAAATACAGTTTTAAAAGAAAGAAATGGTTCTTTAATAGAAGAGTCTATGTTTGTTTGTTTGTTTGTTTGTTTTTAACATGTCAGTAGACAAGATATTCTGGGAAAAGAGGTCATTTTCACACTTCTAAAAAACTAAAAGAATATAGGCAAATTCTTCTCCTGCTTATGCAAGGGCCTGACTGTGTCACCAAAATTACTAAACTACAGTTACTATAACTAGAGGTGGTAACTGGATCACAGCCTTCCCCTGACAACTAAATGCATGGACCAAAGTATGTATGCACAAAGTAGAAGGCTTTTTTTTNGTCTCACATGTTCAGAGAAGTCTTATTTTTATCCTTTTCACTCTCACAGCTTCCAACAGACTAACAGACATACCAACCTGCCATACTCTGTTAATGCCCAATCCACATGGTACTCTACAAAATACCCTAAAGCCCACAAATAAAATATTTTCTTCTCAGTCAACAAGTTCTGGTGGTTGCAAACACAATACAGATGTAATATCACCTTTGAAAGACCGGGGAAATGTAAAAACAAAACAAAAACAAACATTCCATTCTCCTTTTTAAAATCCTGAACATCTTGAATCCATACAAAGATCTTTATTTTTCTTTGACTTACTAAGGGAAATTTTTATTCAAAAGACACATTCTGCCACCCAAAAAAAAAATTGCTGTCATCAAAATGAAATATAAAAGCAGAAGAATAAAACAGGGCCCTTTACTCTCATGAAGGTCAAATTGCTCCTTGAAACAGTATACGTAAGTGTTTTTCAAAACCACAGATTTCAGGGTCAGTTCAATTTTTTCCTCAGTACCAAATGTTTCACCTAAAATGTAAAGACAGACCAGCGATCCAATGTTTTCATCAATTTTATATAATAATTCAAGTATAAAGTATTACTTTTTCCCAAAAAGCAAGAAAGCTTTGTGTGGTATATGGGTCCCTAAAATATATACAAGCCTTTAAATATCAGCTGATTAAAAATATCCACTGAACACTATTTATGTGTAGCCTCTTGTGTTCAAGATTTCTTCTTCCCTGAGTGTCTGAGGGTGACAGGGCTCAGCCTATGGAAAGCTACAGGGTCACCAATATCTCCAAATCTCTGATGTCTAAGATGAGTGTTTATAACTAGTTACAAACTGAATTTTCTACCATAGTCTGAAAAATCCATTTGGAAGTATTTTTATAGTAAATAATCTGAAACCCATTTTTAATCCAAAGTATTATAGACCAAGAAAAGGAAACATAATCCAAACAAGTTACAGATCTGATGGAGACAGAATAAGAAGGGTTGAAGCCAATGGAAGGAAGATGCACCTAGAATTCCATGAGCAAGAGATCGAGAATATGTGATTAATTGGGGGCAAGTTTTTATAAACTTAAAGAGGCCAGTAGGAAATAAACATATGACCTAGTGATAGGCTGGTTTGGAAATAGATAAAAGCAATATGGTCCTACCTTGAAGGACAGAAAGAATGAAAGCTCTCTTGTGTGTAACAAACATTCTTATTTGATCACAGTATCACGTTTATTTCCTGCCGAGTCAGCACATGGCCTTCAGGTCCTTCTAAACAGGTACCTCAATGCCAGTCACTGAAGGGGACTGATCAAGTGAAAGTGACTTGCCACCTCTGCTTAAGTAGCTTTTACCTTCAAAAGGAAGTAGCATAACACCAGTAAATCTCTCTACCATAGGGCAGCAGGTGGTAATTTTTTTTTAAGTAATATGACAATAAAACTTCTTTAGGGAAAGATGATTTCTGACCAGAGTGACAGCAGAAAGCTTCATGGATGGAGTGACCTCAGAGTCAAGTCAGCATTTTTAGAACATTAAAAGTAGAGAGGAGATGGCAGGAGATAAGAGTTGTTTTACTGTGACTTGAAAATATATTATTTGGGCTTGGATTTTAGAAGGCTGCTCTGTATGCCTTCATGTTTTAAATCCAGGGGGAGAAAAACTTCTAATAAATGGCTAAGATAATTAAAATATTCATGGACTCTTGAGAGTGATTTATAGTCTGCTAATGTAGCACTGAAGGATGAGCTCCAGAATTTGGTAATTCTCTATTTTTAAATGGATGCACTATTATTTATGAGAACACTAATTCTTTTTCATGGTGGTTACATAATCAAATGTTTCTATAATTTTAAGAAAACTATTAAAATATTGGTCTCATAAAAAACAAAATAAATCACATACATAATTAAATTTATAATAAATGCTTTATTTGTGGGGCATTTGTATGTGATTTATTACTGAATCATCAAATATTCATTTCACATGAGCATTGAGGGCACGACTTACTTCATACAAATGTATTTATGTTTGAAGTGAAGGAAACCTGAAACCTATGCCAATCTAACGCTGAGCTTAGATATGGATAGATATACATATTTGCACTTTCAAGCATTTTGTGACTCGCTCTTCAAACAAAACTTCATATACAATGGGAAAAAATCCTCTGAAGACCATTAAGCTATAAAGGAAGAAATTCTGGCAACTTTGGTACTTCCTCTTAATTGGAAAAAAAATTCAGTTAAGAAAACTTTCCAGAACCAGACCCAATCCTGTTTTAGCAGTCAGTGTAGTTTTCTTCACTTATTTTGTTTTACTTGCTTTGTCCATGGGGAAACCATTCAATTTGGTGAAGGACTAGAATCTTTCCTTGCCAAAGAGAAAATTTCTTTTCAAGGCAAATAGACTTGTGGTTTAAACTGCATTTGCAACTGCATTTGAACTGCATCTTGTCATTGTGTTAGTCTCCAGTGGCTTCCATAATAAGTGACAACTGAGAGGCTTGAAACAACAAAAATGTATTCTCTCACAGTTCTGGAGATCAGAAATCCAAAATTCAAGGTTGGCAAGGTTGGCTCTTCTTGAGAGTTTGAAGAGGCATCCTTCCTTGCCTCTCCCAGCTTCAGTGGTTCCAGGAGTTCCTTGGCCTGTGGCTATATCCATCACTCTAACCTCTGCGTCTTTCACATGGCTTTCTCCTCTTTGTTCTGTCTTCTTCTCTTCTCTCCTCTCATAAGGACACTTGTCTTCTCTGGTAGGGACACCGCAGTCCAGGATAAGCTCACCTTAATCATTTTCATTATGCCCACAAAGACCTTGTTCTCAAATAAGGTCACACGTCCAAATATACATTCACAGACTCTAGGTGGACATATCTTTTGAGGTTTCACTATTCATTCCACTACAATTGTGTTCTGTTTCCTGTTATTCACACTGTAGGGGTAGCTAATTTTATACCTTTTCACCACAATATTAAATAAAATAAAAATCAACTTGTGAATCTGCATGGTGAAATTTTACTCTCTTCTGATTTTATTTGGCTTTGTAATAGGTGTAAATTTCATATATCTTCCACCTTATAGGATATTGCTCTAAATCAACAGAGAACTTAATCTCATCTTATTCTTAAAATTCTTCAAACATGACATTCTAGCTGGAGAAAATAAGAAATAGTGTTCTATTTATTTACTTTCAATTATTTGTCTTAGTTATATGTTCTCACAGAATATAGTAATTCATCTATTGAACTGTTGATATTTCAAAAAGTATTTTAATGCTATAGAAAGTGTGATATAGTTAAAAATCAAAGGTACAGGCTTTTGCCAGAAATTATTCTGATCATGATTCATAGCTTATAGCTTAACATTTTCAATCCATTTGATTTAAAGCAAGCCACTCTATCCTTTTCCGTCCCTGTTTTCTCAGATAAAATGGAGATACTAATCCCTGCTATGCTTGTTTATAAAGAGAATTGGAATAAATATAGGTAAGTCACCCAGTATAAAACCTAGCATATCATATTTACTTTATAAATGACATAAATCAATTACTTATATAGATTTGGTCTATAAAGCAAAGTATAAAAATGAATTTTGCATGTTAGCTCATTCATATAATTTACATGCTGAACTGAATAGTCTCTGCTTTAGAGTAGGTTTGGAGAGCATTGTATAATGTTAGTTGTTGAAGTCTGATATCACAATTTCCCTAGTAGAGCTGCTTCTGCATCTTTTCTTTTTTTTAGTTTAAAATTTTGTTGTTGTTGTTAGAGTATAGTTGACTTATGGCCTAATGGTAAAGAACCTGCCTGTCAGTGCAGGAGATGTAAAAGATGCTGCTTGAATCTCTGGATCAGGAAGAACCCCTGGAGAAGGGCATGGCAACCCACTCCAGTATTCTTGCCTAGAGAATGCCATGGACAGAGGAGCCTGGTTGCCTACAGTCCATATGGTCGCAAAGAGTCAGACACAACTGAAGTGACTTAACATGTACGTATAGTTGGCTTACAATGTTTTGTACCAGTTATTATATATATATATATATATATATATACACCTCCACTCTTTTTCAAAGTCTTTTCTCATATAAGCCATTAGAGAGTGTTAAGCAGAGTTCCCTGTGCTATACATTAGGTCCTTTTTAGTTATCTATTTTATATTCAATAGTGTATATACGATAATCCCAATCTCCAAATTTATCCCTCCCCCTTACCACCTGGTAACCATAAGTTTGTTTTCTACATCTGTAACTCTATTTCTGTTTTGTAGATAAGTTCATATGTATCTTTTTTTATATTCCATATATATATATACAATAGTCTACTATTCAATCATTAAAAGAATGAAATAATATCATTTGCAGCAACATGAACAGATCTAGAGATTTTCATAGATTGAAGTAAGTAAGAGAGAGAAAGACAAATATTATATTGCATCCTTTTAATCTGATCTATTAGCCAGGCTGGTCTTCTCAGTCTGCCCTGGAAGCATGATTCTCCTTCCTGACCACAGTCTTGCTCATACCATTTGATTGCTTGAGAAGTTTCTTTCTTCTCTGCTATCCATACTTACCCAGTTTATGGCCCAGGAAAAGTCATTTATTTTCTCTGTAGACTCCTCTCATAATATGCTCAAATGTACGTTCTACTTTTTGAAATTTCTTACACTGTGTGTTCATTTAGTATTTGAATTATTCCATATTGCATTCTTAGAAGATGTTAAATTAGATATTGCAAAGTCATCAGATGCAAGTTTCAGAAAGTCAAAGATTCTAATAATTTTAAGTTTCTCAGTTTTGGGGGGTTGCTCTCTGAAGTTAATGCAATTATTCTTGCAGGTTCAAGGCTCACTTCAGATCTGTGTTTCTTTTAGACCAATTACATTCAAGTCCAAGCTCTCATCATCCAGATCAGTGGAAAATTCACCCATGGTAATTATGGGGGCTCCTCCCTAATGATTATTCAATCAATCAAAGATCTTAAACAGACATATTCAACAGGCATTTGGCTCCTCCAGTCTTTGATCTTTCCTAGACACCCCAGAAAGACTGTTATCCATGCCCAAATAGTCTCTGAAATCTAGAAGCCCCAAGTCACATAGATATCTACAGGGCTGGGAGTTCATTTGAGCTATTTTCCTGGAACTCAACCACCACTTTGTGTTATGAGAAAGTGGTTCTTGAATTCCAAACTCTCATGAATCTCAGAACCTACTATCCTTTCCTTTTGCTTGAAAAAAATCTCTTATCCCCAAATCTCTTTGTCTTTCTTATTCAGCAATGTCCCTTCACTGAGCTTAGATTTATAAATGGCAGGGGGAAAAGCTGTGTTTAAAAATCTTCTGTTTTGAACCTTACCTTCCTACCTTAGGTGAATCACACTATTTAATTCTACTGGAAGTAAAGAAAGAAATATCATAAGACACAACACACTTTAATGTTTAATTAAAATTTTCTTTCTAGTGGTAAACACCCAAAGACATAGATTATCTGGATATGTCTTAAGGATTTGTGGAGCATGATTATCAATGATTGAAATGTATGAGAACCTGAAAAATAAACTAGAAAATAAATTATTTCAAGAGAAAGAAGACACCAACAGAAAAGTTGGATGTGGGAATGATGCTTCCATTCATATGAGAAGGGTTGATTGGAAGTTAATTATACTTATGATATTTGTCTCTTAGATTTGCCCTTTAGTTCAGCCCTAATGATCTGAGAACTAGAGTAAAAAAGAGCTGAAGTAGAAACTGAAAGAGGGATATTTTAAATACTCAATTAGATATTGGAAGCACATAAGAGTATTGCTTGAGAATCCTTTTAAAGCAGTTGAGAAAGAACATGAGTTTAGAATATTGATAGCTCTGAAAAACAAAGCAAGCCTTTGGGCCATTGACATGGAAGCATGGCAACATTTGCTACAGCCAAGACCTTAATAGACACATGGGAACCTGGTAATCCCCATGGTGTTAGTGACGCTCTCAGAGCTCTGTTGCAATAGGAGTAGGTGCCAATGGCAGATGAATGACTATGGTAACTTGAGTAACAATGAGAACCATGTGCATCCTCCCTGAACACTATTCATGGTCAGAATCCATGGCAAGTTTTATGTGTGTAGCCTGCAAAACACCAAGGCATCTGAGAGGTAGAAATATCCAAAGAGAAACAGGAAGGAGGAGGAGGATATTCTCTAGGAGGCAGTTTGGATGACTAATTTGTTATAAAGATATGAACTAATTCTCTCTAAAAATTGAATGCGTGGGCATAGAGTGGGTAATATTTTGAAAGAGACTAGAATTCCAGATATATCTGCTGTCAGGGCTGCAACCAGTAACAAATGCTAGCCATGATTTTTTCCCTAGCCTCCCTGAAGTTAAGACCATGAGAATACCAATTGTGTTATATTTCTCCTAGAAATAACCCTTATTTTGTGGTTAGTAAACACTTGATTTGATTAACTATACACTTCCCTCAATTACCTTGACTAACTCAAAAAAACTTGGCATCTCAATGCTAAGTTAACATTGCAGTTTCCTAATATAGTAATGTCCATCAAATGTGAAAATAGTTACGCAGCACCAGGAGTTAGAACATTTTCGACAGAGGTGCTTTTACAGTATATTTAGCTGCAGCTTATAGGACCTTTCCTGAAATGTACCTTATCAAGTTCTATCCCATCAATCAAGACATTTCACTGGAGATGGCCTACCACTTTTAAATAAGGTTGACAACTTCTGTACATTAAATCCTTGTTTTAAATACCCATAGGACATTTCGCATACAAAAGACTAAAATCTTTTGTAATAAGTATTTTCAAGTGAATTTTCCTTGGCATAACTCAAATAATTTTCCATAGTAGTAATTTTTCAAAAGATGTCTAGCTTGTACCCCAAACTAACAGTGCTCTGTGGAATATTATAAACTAGGATGTGTTTCTAACTCAAATTATATTATTAGACACTTTGATTATTAACTACAAACCATATCCAAAGTCACATAATACTAGAGTATAGACATGTTACATCTAGCCATTAAAGATGGACTTTTGAGAGGTTGTTTTTTTTTTTTTTTCCCCAGCTAGCAAACAGGCACAAATAATCATTTCCATTGAGTAAGCTAACTAATTTGTTACGGAATGTTTGCTCAAAGGATAGAAATACACAGAAAACTCTGCAATTAACCTTTGAAAACAAAAAGAACTGTTGCCTAGAAGGCTGTCAGAGCTTAATTATTGATAGAAGCTTAAGGATAAATCTAAATCATGACCTTAAACATTCTTTATAAATCACACTGAATTTGGGAAGTAAGACAATGTCAGCTTCTTAATTATTCTCATATGGAATGGAAAGGAGCAACTTCTTCAGGCTCAGTTGGAGCTTCAAGCTCAGTTGAACCTTAGATCACAGCAAACTTTGTTTTTAAAAATGTAGCTTCATTGCTTTGTAAACTTAAGAAATAGATTTTTCCAACTCACATATCATGTATACATTTCCTTAATAAAAACAATATAATATTTTTCCTTTATAGTAAACTTCGAGTGAAAATATTCTGTATTAAAAATTATTAAAATTGAACTAAGTCATTAGAAGTGCTACCTTACTGCAACCACCATGACAGGATACTCTTTTTTCATGTAAATACTTAATGTGATTCAAACCCCTTTGAGATTAATGTGATAATGTAAACTATATATTGCATATAAGATAACATATACAAAACTGGAAATGGTATGGCTAAAAGAAATAACAATCTAATTGGCAGACACAAGATAGTTTGCTGAAAACATAATTGATTATGTGTACTTAAGTCTTTACAATGTCATGCTATTGCATTTTGTATGTGTGCTTGCCAAAAAGGAAATAAAACAACTTCTATTGATTGTATATTATGTGTTAGGGACATAACAGGCACATAATAAATATTTCTGAATGAATGAAGTCCAGGCACTGTACCAGACAACTTATACATGTTTTGCCATTTAGTTCTAATTTCACAGAGTATGTTGAGACTCTCTGACGTTAGATGAGCTCAGTGTTGTCCTATGAGATTACTCCAAAATAAAAACAGGTCTACCTTGGTGTGAACTCAAAGAAAGTATTTATCCTAAAAATTCCATGAGTTTATAAGTGAAAAGTGAAAGTGAAAGTCACTCAGTCATGTTTGACTCTTCGTCCCCGTGGGTGAATTCTCCAGACCATAATACTGGAATTGGGTAGATTTTCCCTTCCCCAAGGGATCTTCTCAACCAAGGAATTGAACCCAGGTCTCCCACATCCCTCCCACAGGGGGATTCTTTACCAGCTGAGCCACAAGTGAAGCCCCCATTAGTGTGAAATCTGAATCTAAATACTCATCTTAAATGGTCCAATATCTTCACAACAGTCTTCTTTCTTGTCCCCATAGTGATTAGAAGGGAGAAATATGGTTGCCAGACTAAAATGTTAAAGTAGGCTATTATCTAATGGTAAATTAAAATGAAAGACCATCTTCAAAGTTTCTTTCTACACCATACAATTCTTGTTTTGCACACTGTTTAAAATTTATTAATAAACTACTAATTTATGTTAATAACTTTCTTCTTTCAAAATGCAAATATCCTTGGTAAAATCAAATTAAGTTTCATAATTCTTTAAAGTAAACTGATTTAGCCAAATAGCTTCTATTCAGGTAGGTCTTGTGGGGAAAACATACATTTCAATTCAGATTCTTATGCCCTGAATGGAAAGATTGAAAGTGTACTTGATGTGCCTGGGAGGACACCATGAGAAGTTCTGTGAGTCCCAAAAGTAGCATGAGGGTAGAGGATGCTTGGGTTTGGAAGAAGAGTTGGTAATTATTTGGACAGGGAAAAATCCAGAATGAGTTCGGAAAGTGGAAAAACATGGTTTATCTGCTTAGTTTCCTTAGGCCCAGATTTCAGTTAAGTTCTGTCACTCAATCATGTCCAACTCTTTGTGACCCCATGGACTGTAGCACACCAGGCTTCCCTGTCCATCACCAACTCCCAGAGCTTGCTCCAACTCATGTCCATCGAGCCGGTAATACCATCCAACTATCTCATCCTCTGTCATCCCCTTCTCCTACCTTCAATCTTTCCCAGCATCAGGGTCTTTTCCAATAAGTTAGTTCTTCACATCAGGTGACCAAAGTATTGGAGTTTCAGCTTCAGCATGAGTCCTTCCAATGAATATCCAGGATTGATTTCCTTTAAGATTGATTGGTTGGATCTCCTTGTTGTCCAAGGGACTCTTAAGAGTCTTCTCCAACACCACAGTTCAAAAGCATCAATTCTTTGGTACTCAGCTTTCTTTATAGTCCAACTCCCACATCCATACTTGACTACTGGAAAAACCATAGCTTTGACTAGACAGACCTTTGTCGGTAAAGTAATGGCTCTGCTTTTTAATAGGTCCAGATGTGGTGTCTACTTAGGAGAATATACAAATCATTTACAAACACATTGCAACTTAGACTGTGCAAGCCTGATCTATCTATTGAATTGCATCATACATTGGCAGGTTATTATCCTTAGGTTGTTATACTCTTATTCGTTACAGAACTAATTTAAATGAAGGATTAAAATATGTGTATGTAGGGGGGAAAAAAAGAAAAAATATATATATACGTGCTTTCAAGGGGGTTGCAGTTTGATTTATGTAGGCATTTAGTTTCTATAACAGCAAACACTAGCTAGAATGCAAAATGCTAAATACCCAGAACCCAATATACTAGTTTTTTAGACCAGCTGTAACAAACTACAAAATACTGGGTGACTTAAAATAATAGATTTATTTTTTAAACAACAATTTATTCTCTCATAGTTCCAGAGACTAGAAGGCCAAAATCAAGGTGTCAGCAGGGACATACTCGCTTAAGGACACTTCCTTGCCTCCTCCTAGCTGCAGGTTGTGGTCATTATTGCTTAGCACACCTTGGCTTGCAACTGCATCTCTCCGTTCTTTGACTTTTTTGTCACCTGGCATTCTCACTGTGTGCCTCTTTCTTTACATGACAGTTTCTTCTTCTTATAAGGATATGAGTCAGATTGGATTAAGACCCACTCTAATGAGCTCACTTTAACTTGATTCCACTTATGAGGATCTATTTCTAAATAACATCATTCATAAGTGCTGGAAGTTAGGGCTTCAAAGCATCTTTGAAGGAATGTAATCCAACCCATAAAACCAGCTCTCTTCTAACTATATTTCATGATAAGACCACTTCACTCTATTCAGAAATGTAGAGGATTTCTATGACCATTTGTAGTCAGGTCTTAGGAAAATCACCTTAAGTATTTTAGGGTGAAAATCAGCTTTTTACTATTGTGAGATGATGCCCATTATTTTCTTATAAGTGCCTCATGATCAGTTATTTAAAATAAGAACTGAGCTAAATAGGACTGAGGTTATAACTAACTTACCAGAAGTAAAACTATTTATGTAAAATTTTAATTAGGCAGCATTGAGAGACATGACCTTGACAGATGCAAAATATAAAATTCCAATGCAAGGGAAAAGAGCACTATAGACAATACAATAATTTACTGAACACACTTATTTTATTCCTAAGACTATTTAGGTTTCCCTGATGGCTCAGAGGTGTTAGAGAAGACTCTTGAGAGTTCCTTGTACTGCAAGGAGATCCAACCAGTCCATCCTAAAGGATGGACTGAATATTCATTGGAAGGGTTGAATATTCATTGGAATCCCTGAATATTCATTGGAAGGGCTGATGCTGAAAATAAAACTCCAATACTTTGGCCACCTGATGCAAGGAACTGACTCACTGAAAAAGACCCTGATGCTGGGAAATATTGAAGGCAGGAGGAGAAGGGGACAACAGAAGATGAGATGGTTGGAAGACTGGTAGCCTACAGTCCAAAGGGTCACAAAGAATTGGACATGACTGAACAACTAAGCACACACACACACACACACACACACACACACACACACGACTATTTAATCAGTTCCTTCAGTATCTATATCTTGAATTCATTCACAGCTTGTTCTCCACTCCTCACATTCCACTAGTTATGTAGAAAGAACCCAATCTTCCTCCTTTTAGATAAAGAGGATATTCTAATCAGTGAGTATGAGTCTTCCCAGACTATACACGTTATGTCCACTCAAATGATGTTTTCAGTTCAGTTCAGTTCAGTCACTTAGTCGTGTCCAACTCTTTATGACCCCATGGACCACTGCATGCCAGGCTTCCCTGTCCATCACTCACTCCCAGAGTTTACTCAAACTCATCTCTGTGGAGCTGGTGATACCATCCAACCATCTCATCCTCTGTTGTCCCCTTCTCCTCCTGCCTTCAATCTTTCCCACCATCAGGGTCTTTTCTAATGAGTCAGTTCTTCACATCAGGTGGCCAAAGTATTGGAATTTTAGCTTCAGCATCAGTCATTTCAATGAACACCCACGACTCAGGACTGATCTCCTTTAGGATGGTCTGGTTGGATCTCCTTGCAGTCCAAGGGACTCTTAAGAGTCTTTTCCAACACCACAGTTCAAAAGCATCAATTCTTTGGTGCTCAGCTTTCTTTATAGTCCAACTTTCACATCCATACAGGACTACTGGAAAAACCATAGCCTTGACAAGACAGACCTTTGTTTGCAAAGTAATGTCTCTGCTTTTTAATATGCTGTCTGTGTTGGTCATAACTGTCCTTCCAAGGAACAAGCATCTTTTAATTTCATGGCTGCAGTCACCACCTGCTGTGAATTTGGAGCCCAAAAAACTGAAGCCACTGTTTGTACTGTTTCCCCATCAATTTGCCATGAAGTAATGGGACCAGATTCCATGATAGTTTTCTGAATGTGGAACTTTAAGTCAACTTTTTCACCCTTCTCTTTCACTTTCATCAAGAGGCTCTTTAGTTTTACTTTTATCTAAAATTTTCTTAAATTTTCTCATGCAGCTTCTCTCAAACTGCTCTCTCTCTCACCAAATAACCATGTATTTTAGAAATTTACATCTTTCTTGGGGCCATCTATCATTTTCTTCTCCTTAATATACATTGGATAAAGTTTCAAAACTCATTTCATAAACATTAAGCACAGATCTCCTTTATGAGATCCTAAAGGAGACCATCCTAAAGGAGATCAGTCTTGAGTATTCATTGGAAGGACTGATGTTGAAGCTGAAACCAATACTTTGGCCACCTGATGTGAAGAGCTGATTCACTGGAAAAGACTGATGCTGGAGAAGAGGGCAGGAGGAGAAGGGGACGACAGAGGATGAGATGGCTGGATGGCATCATCGACTCAATGGACATGAGTTTTGGCAGACTCTGGGAGCTGGTGATGGACAGGGAGGCCTGGAGTGCTGCAGTCCATGGGGTCGCAAAGAGTTGGACACAACTGAGAGACTGAACTGAACTGAAGCATAGATCATGCGCAACTCTTTCAAATCCTCATTTGCATAAAATTTTACATATTTAACATTTGAAATCTGATGTATTGTATTTCCATTAAAATAGGATAGATTGAAATTAAACAAACTTTACACGGTATGTAATAAGCTCACATTCAAACGTAAGCATTCTATTCTCATTTTATAACAAGATATATTGGTTAATAAACTTTCAACAGTAGTGGTACTATAAATTTTCAAAACAAGTAACCTATATAATATTAACATAATTCTTATCTAGAAAAATGTAGTCATCTTATATACAAATGGCTTTCTTAGCATTATGCCAGAGAAAGGCACAGCCCTGGCAGTCTGGCTCCCCCCGATTTATCAGGGTTCAAAAAGCCTACATCAGGAACTCTCAGCCTGCCTGTTTCCACTGTTCTTACTCTAAAACACACCCTAGAATTCTGTCAGTTTCACTATATTCCTGAGTGGTGGCTGGACTATGACTTGCATGATTTCGTGGCTCAGGTAAACTACACATCTATGAATTGGGCAAAGTCAGCCTTGGGTCTAGCCCACCCAGACAGACTCATTCCACTCTTGAGACTGGGAGTGGTGCTACAGAGCTTAGCTTTCAGTGAAGTCAAGCCCTCTCAAAGCCATTCATTAAACTTGGTTCACATGTTTGTACCTATCGGCCCTTGGTTGCATCTATAGGCTGTGTTATGAGTTTAATTGTATCCACCCCACCAAACTTGTGTGGTTAATTCCTAAACCCCAATATCTCTGTGTCTGGACTTATTTGAAGATAGATTCTCTGTTGATGAATTAGCTTAGTTAGAATGAGGTTATACTGCATTAGGATGGTTCCTTAATCCAATATGACTGTTTTTCTTATAAGAAAGGGAAATTTGGACACAAGCCAAACGGTGGGGAGAACTCCATGTGAACACAAAAGAAGTGATCAGGCAAACGTGCCTACAAGGCAAGGAACTTAGCAAGCCAAAAGCTGCCACCAAATTTCCAGAAACTAGAGAAGAGGCTTGTAACTGATGCTACTTCACCATCTTCAGAAGGAACCAGGCCTACCCACACCTTGATCTTGGACTTCTAGCCTCGAAAACTGTGAGACAATACATTTCTGTTGTTTAAGCCACTCAGTTTGCAGTACTTTCTTACAGCAGTCTAGCAAAGCAAAACAAGGCTCTATATAAGTGAAGGTGTTATGGTCATCTGTTCACCACTTACACACATAAATACATGCAACAGGCACACATACACATATGTAGTGGGTTATTTAAGATATGACATATGCATTAATATACAATATACATATAGTTTACTTAATCTTTAAAAGTTGCTTAGTAAATGCTTTATTTTATTTTGTGAATTAAAAAAAAAGTTTATCTATTTAGATAAGGAGAAAAAAAACAAACATTATAAACACACATCTAGAAAAAGTCCTAAGCAGAGAAGGCAATGGCACCCCACTCCAGTACTCTGGCCTGGAAAATCCCATGGACGGAGGAGCCTGGTGGGCTGCAGTCCATGGGGTTGCAAAGAGTCGGACACGACTGAGGGACTTCTTTCACTTTTCACTTTCCTGCACTGGAGAAGGAAATGGCAACCCACTCCAGTGTTCTTGCCTGGAGAATCCCAGGGACGGTGGAGCCTGGTGGGCTGCCACCTCTGGGGTCTCACAGGGTCAGACACGACTGAAGCGACTTAGCAGACACAAACAAAACTCCAGCCCTTGGCGGGATTTCCTGTTTGCATATTAAAGCATATTGCTGATAATTTTAAGTATGACTGTATATTATCCAAGACTTCAAACAACAACTTAGGAGGAATTGTTGCGTATAAATCAATGTTACCCAGCTTACATGTTTACTAGTGTATGACGTGTACATGCACATACAAGCAAATGTACATGCTTGGGTACCTACTTAAAACCAAGTTTCTTGTCAAGAAAAATGTTAATAGTATGGATGCTGGAACAGACTGTGTTCACACCATCCCCAATGAGGCCACAAGTCATAGGGCCATATGCCGTGTTTTTAAGAAATCTGATTTGTTGCCAGCACCAATCAACACCCATGGAGCCCTAGGACTATTATTTTAGCTGTTTTTCTATTAGACTGTTGCATTAAGATGTTCCTGTAATGGAGGATTGGGATGTGTGTTGGGGGTGGGAAAGCTTGATAAAGTCTTGTTGAGAATAATCCAGATTGCTGATATCTTCCTTATTAACATTTGCCATGGGTTTATAATTTTCCCTTTGCCAAATATATCTGCTAAAGAAGTCAATGTAAGTAACTAGAACATAAATGTTAACAAAAGTCCAAGATGGGAGAATATAGTAGAGATGTTAACCCAGAAAAATTTCTGAGTCCACAATCTACTAAATAATTCAGTTAGTATTCGTTCAAACACAAGCTGGACTGTAATTTATTTAGCCTGGTTTATATGGTGAAAAGGGGATATGAAAAGTAAACTGATAGTGTGAAGTATATCACTTGACTAGGTTAGATATCTGTTTATCAAGCTTTCTACAAGCTTTTTATTTTTTTACAGCAATAAAAGCCACACTTCTGCATACCTCAATATAATTACCATAAATGTTCCCGACCCACATATTAAAACATGTCTAATAACCAATATTTTCATGTTATTTTAAATGATTGGGCCTAAACTTATTTTTATGTTCTTTATATTTTTACTTTTTTTATTGAAGTATAATTGCTTTACACTGCTATATTAGTTTCTGCTGTACAACAAAGTGAATCAGCTATATGAATACATATGGCCCCTCCCTCTTGGACCTCCCTCCCACCCCTCTAGGTCATCACAAGGACCAAGCTTTCCACTAGCTAGCTATTTTACACGTGGTAGTGTATATATGTCAACGCTAGTCTCCTAATTCATCCCTAAACTTATTTTTAAATGTTCTATAATTAAATGCTCATTAATGGAAACTGAATTTGCATAATTGAGCACAAGAGCGCCACTTAACTTTGACATCCTCGTCTTAAGCAGTAACTTTCAGGATGTAGATGCCTAAGTAGCCAGACAAGGCACAACTGCAGAGAAGTTGGAGTTAGGAGTTTTCTGTGGGTGACTGGGGATTTTACCTTGGGGTGATTCATTTTATGCGTAACAAGTAGAAAAACTGTAACATGAAGATAAAAAGAAAGAAAGAAAACATTATTATTCATAGCAGTGCTCCTGAAAAGAGTGCCTAGTTTTCTTTTAGTTTGGTTTTACTATAGGATCAACATCCCTGGTGCTTCATATTATCTGAAAAAAAAAAAGTGAAAAATGAACAAGTCATGGATTTTCAGTGCTCTAATGACTTATACTAATGTATTCCTTCATCTAAATACAGATTTCTATTTAAAATTCAGTATGCACGGGTATTATGAATTCCAGTTTAATGGATTCCAAATAATTGCCCTTTAGAAATGATGAATAGCTGTTTAAATCCACTGATAAGAATATACTATTTTCCTCCTAACAATAGGCCTTCCACATTAACCGTGTCATCTATGCCTGAAATTAGTTTATTAATTTTTTATTGATATGCAAAATCCAAACTGAGGACAGATGGAAAATAACCCTTGCTAAAGCCCCCCACTTTCCCCCAGAAAATGTCTGTTGTTATTCTTGTGGGTGATAAAGGAGAGAAAGGCAATCATGTTCTGAAAAGAAGGAAGGCTCACAAAATGCAAAGGATGTCACTTTTCCCCTCCTTTGCCTATTTTTAGGTTATGCAATTTTAAAAAAAAAATGTGTTTCTAAAGTGGACATAATGACCAGAGATTTCCAAAACCCCAAAGACAGAGGTTCTTGAAGTTCTTGGTTGTGATCACACAATGTCCTTAAAAAACACCTCTAGGATTTGTTCTTAAAGGAGAGCAGAAGCAAGAGAGGCAGAACTATTAAAATTAAAAATACATTATTCATTTCTCTTGTGTGGCTTAGCCCTATGGTATTGTTTTTTATTTTATCCCTGATCAGCTTGGATAGATTTCTATACTAGCCAAAAAATAAGTAATATTCCAAAAGCCATGGCCAGAATAGATGCAATAAACACTACAGTATATTGAAGTAAAATATATTCATTATTGGAATGTCTATGTTTTCCATATTTATACACAATGATATTATATTATACAATCCATACATCACTACATATATTGTTGTATTCAATTAAGAAAAATATTCATTTATGTGAAAAACGGAAAATCTGAGCTTTTTCTAAATCAAATTGTAATAAATGATGTTAGGAAAAAATTACTTCACCTGTTATTCAGTTCATTGTTCCTTAGTCACTTTGATGTTGTGCTTCCCTTTGAGAAAATTCTATGGGAAAACTGTGTTCCTCCCAAAGAGAACACCAACATAAAATAATCTTCTATGGGAACCAAAATATACTTCAGAATTGATATGATTCTTTGTTCCCTGCTGTTTGACTTTTACAAAGTCATTGTTCTTAGTGCAGTATTTGTATTTTGAGAACAATCTGTGAATGGCATACATACAATATATATGCACAGCTCTATCTATCTATTTATGCATATAAACACATGTAAATATAAGCAGACTGTAATGAAATGGAAATATCCTGCTTTTTGTGCCCAGCACACTATCGTGGAAAAATATGGATTACCAAGAAAAAAAAGAAAACTCAGATTTCCCATTTCCCATTTCCCTTCTGCCATCAATATTAATAAAGTAGACTCATTTGCTCCTATAAGAAATGCTAGTCAGGATATCACTGAAAAGGAGAATGGTAGCTAAAACTTGCTTTATTTTTTATAAGTAACTAAATAATGCCATTTCTTCCTTTCTTTAAATCTTATTCAAGAGGAGTAGAAGATGGAAAGACATGATGAAAAAATAAATCGGAGTCACTAGAGATGGAGTAGAAAGGATGAGATCTGATTTTGTCTTTTCAGTACACTTATGTATGAAACCCTGGGCTACTGTTACTCGAGGTTTTTCTTTTTCTCCAGCAGAAGGGTTACTGCCCCTTTTCTCCAGGCACCTTCTGTCTTCCTCTGGGGTCTGCTGCTTCTCTACACAACACTGGGACCCAGAGAAGAATGGCTCCTCTGTTTGCCAGCCTGCCTGCATATTGCATCCATTGCTCACGCCAGCCAGCCTTTCAGGTCTGCTAACTGCTGCGGTACAACTTAGCTTTTATGCTCTAGTGACAGGGGTTTTCTGAAGCCAGACGGTTTCTGAAAAGAGGGTCTATTTGCATAAACAATGCCATGTGAGGAGGTCTGCTGGAAACAAAATCAAAATTCACTCAAGCAAATCTTCCTGATCAACTCATTTTTTTTGGTGGGGGGGGGCGGCACTTACACCTCCTATAGTTACCATCTGTATGCTAAAATGTGGCTGAGAATTTGATCAGTTCTTTGCCTCTATTTTCTGTGTCCAGTTTTATTAAACAAGCCAAAAATATATCTTATTTTCTGAGCAAGTCTGAACAGAATCCATAAATAGATGATGGTATGTGAAATGAGGAATGCATTGTGCGTTAAATGAAGGCAGGGGGCCAGCTACGCATGAGCTCCCAGAGCCTTCCATTAGATTTGTCATGGGAGCCTCATCAAAACGCATATCCGAGCCAGAGGCTGCCCATCCACGGGCTCTGTGATGGCAGGTCACCAAAAGCAGAGCTGCCCCAGCACGGGGGATCACAGAGGATAACGTGCACCCCTGCTCACTCCAGCTCTTTCCTTAGTTTTCTACTCATAGAAAAAGACCAAATTGTGGTCTCAAGCCTAAAGGGGGCTAGAGTAAGCAGTTCAAACAAGGCTGCATAAACGAAATGAAGAGGATCATTATTAAATCAGTCACATCAATAGCAGACCATGCCTGGTTTTTTAAACATTTTCCTAAAGCAAATTCAGCTTTAAAGGGGGGTTGGGTATTTAAGGGCAATTCTAAGAATTTTTGGCTTAATACAAATTCTGAGGTTGTAAATGGGTGTTCAGGCAAACAGCAACTACCATGCTCTCCTGCCTTTTGCTTTTCAGAGACGTGAAGAGTAGGACTTAGTGCATAAAGCAGAAAAGTAGATATTCTTCCAACATCATTCCTCCTGTTTTTCTTTGTCTCATATCAAACAGTCCAGGATTTTACTGATCTCCTGGATTGCCCAAACTAGGGTGCATGTTTTTTCCCCTTAAACTTGTCATGATTATGGCCTGTAAATATTATTATAATGTTTCCCAGAAAAGGATAGCAACTTCTTGGAGAAATGTGCAATTCCAAATCTAGGGCAAAAAACAATACAAAATAAGCATGATTATCTCATTATACAAGAAAATAAGATGTTTCTTTATCAAAAGATGTAGCAGCCAATCTGGATAAACTCACCAGCCACAAATGGAATACTTAAATCATCAGTAAAGATAAAAACTGCCTTGGCAAAAAAAAAAAAAAACTGCCTTGGCTAGAAAATCAAATATGCTTAAATTTGTGATTTTTATAAGGGTGCTTTAAAAAAAAGCTATTGTTCATTTTAGAGGCTAAGAAGTCATTTCATCACACGAACTAGTAAATAAAAGCAATAATAAATGCAAGCAATTAACCTGCCTTTTCTTTATAAGTGGTACCACAAGAGAACAGAATCACTGATGAAAGGGCATTTCTTTTTCTAGAAATAAGTTTAGAAAGTCTCCATGTTGTAAGCTCTTATGAAAGAATGGATCTAGCACTGATCATCCATTGTTGATAGATCCACCTCCCACACCATTTTACCCTTGAGGTTGGCCCATTAAAATAAGCAATAAAAAGCAAAACTGAACTTGAATCTGATCAGGTTTTTAGGCATAAGAGATGCAAGAGACAGATACTATGGCAAATAAAGCCATAGAGATAAAAATCAGGAAAATCCAGAATGCGGAAAACTCCACAGTAGAGAAGATCTGAATTCTTCAACAGCAAAAAGTGGCCAGGTAGGGTCAAATGGAGTACAAGAGACCTAAGAGACATATATCTTGACATAAGGGTTTTATTTAGATCCAAATTCAAATTTATCTATTAATAAACAACTAAATTGGAATAAAAACTAGAGTAAATTTCCAAGGGGTTGAGGAAATGTGAACCCGACTAGATATTTGATGATATTAAGAAATTATTACAAGTGTGATTCAGGTATTTGTAGCTATGTCCTTAAGCATCAGTCCTTAAGTATTAGAGAATTTTACTGATATATTTACATATGAAGTAATATTCCATTTGGGATTAGCTTCAAAATAATTTAGGGAAAGGTTATGAATTGATAATTTTTGAAGTTGAGGTATAGGAACTATTTTCTCTATTTTTGTATATGTGTAATTTTTACAGAGCAAAAACTTTTTAAAAAGACTATTAAGACTCACTCAATGAGTGGTACTATAAAATCAAGTACTATTTTCCTCATCCAAATTTCCACAAACTTTAAGTCCTGTGACTAAGCTGGGAGACTGGGTTAGAGACAAGGAGAAGCAGATGGTTTGGAAAAACATATTTCAAGCTTTGTAAAGCAAGAATTTGTAATACATACAAGAATTTGTAATACTTACAAGGCCATGAAAAATACCACTTAGGGCTCTGGAAACAGCACAAAAAATTTTATCAGCTTTTCTAAGCAAAATGTTTACTAATAATATATTAATTATTAACATATAATTAACTTAAAGCATTTAATTAGAACAGCTATAACTGTTGAGAAAACTAACTTTATTAAAGTGCATAAACCCATTTATTATAAGAGTTCAGGAACTACTATATACCATCTTTAGAATTTTCTGTATACTGACACTTGATTATAATTTTTACATTCTCTGGGCAAACAGTTCTTTTGGCATTCAAAACATTATACAGTGTTGTAGCTTTCTTACAGAGTATAAAACAATAAATTAAGATATGTTTAAATTAGATTAAGTCTATTTTTAAGGAATAAGCCTTCCTCCATAAGAATTATAATAACAACATAAAAATTATAACTAATGTTCATTGAATGCTTTATAAGCCATCTTATCTCATTTAATTGTCCCAACAGCATGATGAATGAGGTACATGGGGAGATAATTCTCAGTGGGTCACTCTGAATTATCTGCACATCTTGCGAGCAGACTCTCTGAGAGTCTTTTCTTTCAGTCTGCTTTTTCAGTGATGTTTGACCAGAGAATAACCCTCAAAAACAGAGACTGTGTCTTCCTTTTGGAGCAAGTGACAGGTTTGTTTGCTACCTAGTTTAATAGATATAAATTCTTTTTTGGCATTTCATGTTTGATTTTAAACAGTATTCTTTTTTGTTGGATACATACAAGGTGTATTTCAACTATGTTATATGTTAAATCAATTTTGAAAGATGACAGTTCAGAGTTGGCCACAATTCACTGCATTTTTTTCTATGAAATGTTGTCTACTGCACACATCAAGGCAGGCAGTCTTCAGCTTCATCACAAATGCAGAATTCAAGACAATAATAAAATAGTTCACATAGATTTAGGAAACACGCCTGACTCCCACCATGATTCTGAGCATCTCAGGAAGTATAAAAGAGAAAAAACAAAACACCTCAACTGAGAACACTTCTCTCTTTACAGTTTTGAAAATCCTTCTTTCCAGCAGGCACCAACCACATTGACATATGTTAGAATTTGGTAGTTGTTATTGGAGGGGAGCACTCTATATTTTGGAATTTCCCAGGTGGCTCAGAGATAAAGAATCTGCCTCCAATCCAGGAGACACAGGAGATGCAAGTGTGATCCCTGGGTCAGGAAGATCCCATGGAGGAGAAAATGGCAACCTACTCCAGTATCCTTACTTGGAAAAGTTCCATGGATAGGGGATCCTGGAGGGCTGCAGTCCATGAGGTTGCAAAAAATTAGCCATGACTGAGCACACACGCACACATGCTCACTCTGTATTTTAGAATTAGCAAAAGGACACATGGATCAGAGTCCAGCAGAAAGGATTGTTAAAGGAAAAAGAGAAGACTTTTTTGAATTGCAATTGCTTTAACTAAAGATTATTTCTAAAACTCTATTTAAATGAATTATAATTTTTGTCTACTTCATGATAGATAATTCCATATTGGAAGCAAGTTTCAAGGCTAAGAAGTTATTACTATCTTTACCAGAACAAAACCTTTAATATGATGCTGAGAAAAATTAATAATAAAGGAAGGTAAGATGTTAACTTTAGTGGTTCTGAAACAAGATCAGGGTAATGAGTATATCTTCAGAGAGGAAATAACAAGCGCAGATCAGGATTTTAATTACCTCCACATGTTACACTATTGTGACTTAAAAAAAATACTTTGCTGAAATGTTCAGACAATTGTTCTCAGTTCTCTTCATTTGGGGTGAGGAGTGAGAGAGTTTCACCTGGACTTTCTTTTCAGAAAATTTCATGTAACAAGATATGTTGATTATATTTTCAGGTACTGTACTATTAATATATCCTAGATATTCATTGAATCATTTAATTATTACAATAATCAAGACTGGCAACTCTACTATATCAATTTTTCAAATGAAGAGATGGTGATACAGAAAAGCAACTTGTCAATGGTCACATGCTAATTGGCAGCATAGTTGAGATTTAAATTCAAGCAGCATGGCTCCAGAATCTACTAGATTTGATAGTCTTCTCTAGTATCTTCTGGTATCTCACACATCATATATACACTGGTGCATAAAAAATTATCTGCACAATTTCAAAAAGTTTCTTGACTCATTCAAGATTAAAAATCTTTATTTGAGAAATCATTTGGCAACATTTGCTATTTTAGAATATTTGAAAATATTAGAATCTAGTTCTACCTAAAAGTAAGAACCGAGGGGGATAAAGAGTTGAATAGTACATGGTCTGCGTTCTGTTTCAAATATAGAAAAAATATCTAGATGGAGTAATTTTTCCTTAAGAACCAAATCTTCAGAATTTCTAGGTACCATTTATTTATCTTATATTAAAGAAAATACACATTTAATCTGTCTTCATGTCAGAATTTTCCCAGCATCTTCAGTGAACTTTCTTTCTCTTAATGTTAATACACTGGATATTTTCACCTTTTGGTAATGTCAGGTGAGCTGGTCAAAGCATGCTGGGAATATCTTAGTGATGGTGTGACTTGGTAGTTACATTAAATTTTTACTATAGTTTCACTTATAATTTTAGAGTGAAAAAATATATATTTCTCCACAAACAACTAGACTCATGTTAATTGTCCTCTGACTTCATCTTATCACACTCTTTCACTCTCATACTGTGGCCAAGTTGGCCTTATTCTATTAATAGTTCCTTAAATATACCAACCTTATTTCCTCCCAATGGGTTTTCTACTCAAGCTCACTTTCCAGTAAATCTTCCTTCTCACTGTTCAAGACTAAGCTCAAAAGTCGACCCAGATAAGGCTTTCTCTAAAACATACACCTTAGCATAAGACTCTTTAGAACAGGGACTTTAGGAACCTTGCCTATCTCATTAACTTCTGGTCACCTGTATGGAGAACAAAGGCTGGTACATAGTATTTGCTGAATAAATAAATAATCTGCCTGTTTTGTTAGATCACATCTAGCTCCAAACCTAATTAGTCCAGATGGGTAGCTCAGAAGTCATAGAAGGATAAAAACATAAATAAATCAACAATAATATAATTATTATATTATATATAATATATATGAAAGAAGGTTGTTGATTATTTGCTATTTAATAGATAGCATTACTGACTCAATGGACATGAACTTGAGCAAAGTTGGGGAGATAGTGAAGGACAAGGAAGCCTGGAGTGCTGCAGTTCATGCGGTTGCAAAGAGTTGGACATGACTTCGTGACTGAACAACAACAATATAATTCATTAATCAACAATAATAAGTTAAACAACAAATGATCAACAACATTCTCCATTTGCTTTGCCACTTCCAAGCACACCTGAGGGTTAGAACATATGGCAGTATAACTTATTTTCTCCTTCATTTCTGCTTGTTGAAAAAATAATTAATGCATACCTATTGATACAACTTTATTGCCCAAAGCAATTAAACTTTTGTGCTTATGAACAATTTGAACACTAAAGGCACATCAGTTAGGTAAACTTTTCCCCATAAATAACAGATTTTCCTCGGGCATATTTTTTAAAAGATAACTAAAACAATATCTCCATCAATATGAAAAGCAGGAAGTAAGTATTAGATTTGTGTTCATCGTAAGTGAGTGGAAAGGGAATTGCTTGTGGTTTGGTTACTGGGGTCCCGCAGGAATAAAAGCAAATGTCACATCACAGTTGCCTAATCTTCATACCCTGGGAATTAATAGGAGAGCTGAAAAGTCACCGGGTAGAGTACATAGCTTCAGTCACATGCTTTTGGATGTAAGGATACATTTTTTTAAAACATGGCATGCAGACTTCTCTTTTCATTTTGCAATGGTCAGTTTCCATAACTATCTTATTCTGTTTTATTTTAAATAGTAGTCTCATAGCCTAATGCATCTGGCATCCAACTGCAAGTTGACAAAGTATATATAATGACTCTTGAAATGGCTCTCAAGAAAAATTCTGTCATCCTACAATCATCTTATTCATGCTGAAGGCATACTACTATCTTTGGGGAATATTCAAATTTGTGAAACATGCAAAAAAGAAATTAAATGACACTTTGGAGAAACTACTGCTCAGGGAACAATTACTTATTACAGCATTTACCCTAATGGATAATAACAAAAGATTTTACCTTTTTAAAAAATTAACCAAACAGTGTATTTTCCCAGCACTAACACTTCTGGTCTACTTAACCTATCAAAATAGGAGTTTGACAAGAGGCGATATTTTTGGATAATTTATGTTTTTACAAATTACGGTAAGCATTTGTAAATTCTTGATTTTAATATTCTAAAAATTCATTTATAGCTTTCACTAGGTTCCTAGTAAATATACCATAATATAATAAACATCTAAGGAATCATTAAAATAGATATACAATTATAATCTTCATTTATAATTAATTTCATGCTAATTTCATCTTAGATTTCTATCATCAACCTTTCATTTCCATTCCCTACTTGTTTTACTTCCTGAAAACTTGGATCATGTGCCTCTAAATATACTGTAAAGTTAGTAAAATACAACAACAAGTTTAAAATGTCTTGCATGTGTGCTCAGCTGTGTCCAACTCTTTGTGATCCTATGGACTGTAGCTGCCAGGTTTCTCTGTCCATGGGATTTCCCAGGCAAGAATGCTGGAGAGGGTTGCCATTTCCTTCTCCACGGGATCTTCCCAACCCAGGGATTGAATCTGTGTCTCCTGTACTGGCAGGAGGATTCTTTACCACTGAGTCACCTGAGAAGCCCCATTAAAAGTGTCACAACCAACCAAATTGGACTTGGATAGGTTCTTCTCTGCTTACATTTATAGCCAAGACAGTTGGAAAAAAAAACTTGAAAATGATAATCTGTTTTAAAGGCATCATTTGTTAAAGAGTGGCATTGATCTATATCACCACTGGAAGAGAAAATAATAAGGATGCTTTGCATTTATGCAGCATATTGTAATTTTAAATATTTGTAATAGTAAAATTTTCTCATTTGAATATTACTGTGGTCCCATAGGATGGGTAGGACACATTTTACAACGTCAATTTAAAAGATGGAAAAACTGAAGGATGGAATACTTAAGTAATCTGTGAAAGGCCGCACTGTAAAGTCTGGAAAATTCTAAAGTCTGCACTAGGACCTAAGAGATCTCTTTCTTATACTCGTGTGTTTTGGTCCTCAATTACGTAACAACTTTTTTAACTTATAATTTTAACAAGTTAAATGCCAATAAGCAAGTTATCTTCCATGTAACATTAAATAAATACACACAATCAAAGATGCCAAGCATGCCAGTTTGAAGAGTGATCATTTTAGTTTGCATTGCCATTGCTTTATGGTATTTATAAGGCAGAGGTTTGAAATGACCCTTTAAAACCTGCAACATTTTGAAATATATATTCAGCCATCTACAAACTGATTGATTTAAAATGATCATAATTTTTAACATTGTTTAATTTATCTATAGTTATTGCAACATGAATAGCAATTAAACTGAAAAATATAATGCACTAGATAAGGTATCTTTTTAAAACCTCTTACTGGGATCCTATTGGGACTGGCATATAATTGAAAACACTTAACAGAATATTTCAGGGAATGTTGCCAAAGAGTGAATCAGAGCATCGCATTTCATTTTTAAATGCCAGACAAAAGTCGCTAAAATAACCGTAACGGTGGTTAGAAGAAGGAAGGAAATTGGGCTGGGGGAAGGCATAATTTACATAAGGTGCTTTTTATCTAAAATTTTCTTTCTTTGTTGAATTTGACAATTTACCAGAGCCTTTTCAGAAGTGTCTGACATCCCTTTTAATTAAGCAGCAAGCAATAAGAAGTGACAGGCAATGTGTTTCCAGAGTATTAATGCAAATCGTGGGTGAATTCACTCCCTCAAGAAGAGCTCTAATTCTGTGGAAAGCATTTAGTTCTGTCTCATATGGAACCTAAACATTGAATAAAACTGCAAAGATATATTTATTCATTTAGATTAAATCTCTCTCATTTCCAGCTTAAATAAGTAATATCTTTTTATACTACAGAAAAGCCTCACATTTTTGTCAAAGTTAAGGAGGATGTCATGTATTTCCACTGCAATTACAGAGAAGTGACATCCGGTGATTTTATTAAGCCTAGAGAACACTTATGCCTAAATAGTAATACCAATCCTGTAAAGAGGGCATGTATTTATAAGGTTAAATAAGTGCCTTTAAATGTTTGCTCCTGGATTGATAAAATATACCAGATTATAGGCAGAAAGAAAACCCCATAGACCATCTGTACTTGTAGAGTTCAACAGGAATTGCCCGTTACAGTTCATTCAATAAGGCTATGAGCAGTTTGTATTTGTCCTTAGATTCCTTCTCAGTGTCCATTGCCCCCAGTTTAACACTTCAATTGGCTTCCCTTTAGTCTCTTGTTTTTCTGTACACAGCATCACCATCACCATCTTTTCTCATGTGCGTATTGAGATAGAGTGTATAAAAGGCACTAGAACTCCACTGAGAAGGGAGACAGCAAAACACGCAGTCTAGAAACACGAAAATTATAGGCAGTCCTCTACATCCACGGGTTCCACATCTTCAGACTCAACTGTGAATAAAAAACACTCAAAAAAAGTTTCAGAGAGTTTCAAAAAATAACATTTGAATCTGTTGCAAGCCAGCAACCATTTGCATAGCATTTACATTGTATTTATAACTATTGTATAGTATTTACATTGTCAGTCAGTCAGTTCAGTTGCTCAGTTGTGTCTGACTCTTTGCAACCCCATGGACTGCAACATGCCAGGCTTCCCTGTCCATCACCAACTACCAGAACTTGCTCAAACACATGTCCATAGCGGCGGTGAGGCCATCCAACCATCTCATCCTCTGTTGTCCCCTTCTCCTTCTGACTTCAATTTTTCCCAGAACCAGGGTCTTTTCCAGTGAGTCAGTTCTTCACATCAGGTAGCCAAAGTATTAGAGTTTCAGCTTCATCATCAGTCCTTCCAATGAATATTCAGGACTGATTTCCTTTAGGATGGANGCCAAAGTACTGGAGTTTCAGCTTCAGCATCATTCCTTCCAAAGAAATCCCAGGGCTGATCTCCTTCCGAATGGACTGGTTGGATCTCCTTGCAGTCCAAGGGACTCTCAAGAGTCTTCTCCAACACCACAGTTTAAGAACATAAATTCTTCAGTGCTTGGCCTTCTTTATGGTCCAACTCTCACATTTATACATGACTGCTGGAAAAACCATAGCTTCGCCTAGATGGACCTTTGTCAGCAAAGTAGTGTCTGTTTTTTAAAATGCTGTCTAGGTTAATCATAGCTTTTCTTCCAAGTAGCAAGTGTCTTTTAATTTCATGTGATTAAAATTATCTGCAGATTAGGAGCCCAAGAAAATTAAGTCTGTCACTGTTTCCCCATCTATTTCCCATGAAGTGATGGGACTGGATGCCCAGTTTTTTGAATGTTGAGCTTTAAGCCAGCTTTTCCACTCTCCTCTTTCACTTTCATCAAGACGTTCTTTAGTTCTTTGCTTTCTGCCATAAGGGTGGTATCATCTGCATATCTAAGGTTACTGATATTTCTCCCGGCAATCTTGATTCCAGCTTGGGTTTCATCCAGTCCAGAATTTTGCATGACACACTTCACATATAAGTTAAATAAGTAGGGCGACAAAATACAGTCTTGACTACTCCTTTTCCAATTTGGAATCAGTCCATTGTTCCATGTCCGGTTCTAAGTGCTGCTTCTTGTCCCGCATACAGATTTTTCAGGAAGCAGGTCAAGTCATCTGGTATTCCCATTGCTTGAAGAATTTTCCACACTTTGTTGTGATCCACACAGTCAAAGGCTTTAGCATAGTCAATAAAACAGAAGTATATGTTTTTCTGGAACTCTTTTGCTTTTTCTATGATCCAACAGATGTTGGCAATTTGATCTCTGGCTACTCTACCTTTTCTAATTCCAGTTCAAATTTACATTGTATTAGGTATGTAGGTGGACTTCTCTGGTGGCCCCGACAGTAAAGAATCCACCTGCAATGCAGGAGACCTGGTTTTGATCCCTGGGTTGAGAAGATCTCCTGGAGGAGGGCATGGCAACCCACTCCAGTATTCTTGCCTGTAGAATCCCCATGGACAGAGGAGCCTGCTCAGACATGACTGAGCAACTAAGCACAGCACAGCACAGCACAGGTATATATGTAATCTAGAGATGATTTAAGGTATACAAAGGGTGAAAGAAAGTGTTAGTCACTCAGTCTTGTCCAACTCTTTTGCTACCCCAAGGACTGTAGCCCGCCAGGCACCATCATCCATGGGATTTCCCAGGCAAGAATACAGGAATGGGTTGCCATTCCTTCTCCAGAGGATTTTCCTGATCCAGAGGTTGAACAGAGGTCTCCTGTATTGCAGACAGATTCTTTACCATCTGAGTCATCAGGAAAGCCCAAATACCACAGATATGAAAACAGTGCACATTTTATATAAGGAACTTGCACATCCTTAGGTTTTAGAACTTGTGGGGGTCCTGGAATCAATCTCTTGAGGATACAGAGGGATGGCTATAGTTGTTTCAGTATCTTCTCATATTAAGTTCCCATGACAATTGACCAGCCATATGCAATTCAGTTTCAATGTTTTGTCATATAATTATAATATTTTCTCTTAGTAGTACAATTTAGAAGGGATTTCTTGTCACCAGAAAAGACTGACTAAGAAGAGTGCTGGGCTATTTTAAATATAGGTCTACAGAATGGTCCATCTGGATGCTGAGAAACATTCCAACTTGGCTGAGCTAGAATACTCACCACCTCTGCAGTTATCCATTAACCTAAGCCTGTTTTTACTCCTGAAGCTTCAGAGAACTGGAGTCTCTGAAGGACTATTCACTCTGGGTAATTTTCTTTGAGTTCAACAGGAGATTTGAATTATGTCCTAATTTAAATAGACACCATTAATTTAATCTTTGGTTGAAAGAAACTGTCCATAGGTGGAGAAAACTGTCAACTTGTTGGTATTGCTGACTACTATCCATCCTAGCCTAATATGAAACTCATGACACGAAACTCACAAGGATTTTTGAGTGGAAGCTTCCACCTCAGACTGTCAGTATGGATATTTGCTCTGGGGTGGTTTGACTTCCATGCAGCTTCAGCTGTTCATTTCACAGTACTCCATGAAATTTTCAGCTTTCCTGAATATATTGGGGAAGTAGGAATTAAATAAGTTGCTCTACTTTCTGTCCATAAAAGAGTCTTTCTTCTCATAATGAGAGTCCTAGCTACATGCCTGCTCAAAGCCACAGACCCACGCCTTCTAGGTACAAATGGAGAAAAACACAAGGGTTTATCCATCTATCAGGCTCTGCCGCGGACCTCATTCTTGAATTACTAGATGCCTCCCATTTAGTCATTTCAGTTCTACATGTCATGTATTCCTAAAGTGGAAAATCACCAACCATATCATATCAAGGAATCTTTTCCTTCAGCTACCAGCTGTAGAATTCACCCACTTACCTACTGTTATTGATGGCAATTGAGTTGTATATGGCAAAGCAAAGGATATTTAACTTTATTTTTTCCTTTCAAGAAGGGCAGTCTTATAAGGAGACCCCATATTATACCCATTAGACAGTCAATAACAAGTGTTGTCTGGGATGTGAAAAAATTAAAACCCTAATAACATTGCTATAACACCCTCATACCATTGTAAAGTAATGTAGTCACTTTGGGAAAAAAATTAACAATTACTCAAAATTTAACCTAAATTTACCATGTGACCCAGCAATTCCACCTGGGTATGGTAAAGCTAAGAGAAATGCAAACATGTGCCCACACAAAAACTCGTATAAAAATGTTCACTGCAGCATTACTCATAATAGACAAAAAGTGGAGACAATCCAAACGTCCATCAACTGAAGAATGGACAAATAAAATGCAACGGAGACACAGACATAAAGTCCAGGCTTTGGGACACAGTGAGGAAAGGCGAGCGTAGGATGATTTGGGAGAGTAGCATATACGTTGCTATATGTAAAACAGCCAGCCAATGGAAATTTTCTGTATGACTTGGAACTGAAATCTGGTCCTCTGGAACAACCTAGAGGGATGGGATGGGTCGGACGTGGGAGGGATGGTTAAGAGGGAAGGGACATATCTATACCTATGGCTGATGCATGTTGATGTGGCAGAAACCAATACAATACTGTAAAGTAATTATCCTCTAATTAAAAATAAAATAAATGCAGTATACCCACACAGTTGAATATTATTGAGCAGTAAAAAGGAATGAAATACAGATACATACCACAACTCAGGTGAACCTTGAAAACACCACAGTAAATGAGAGAAAACAGGCACAAAAGACCACGTATTGTATGATTCGATTTGTCTGTAATGCCCAAATTAGAAGATGGAGTTTATAGAGACAGAAATTAGGGATTATATAAGGCTGGAGCAGGGGACGGATGGGAAGTGACTAATGGTCATGAGGATATTACTGTGAAGATGAAATGTTTCTTGGCTACATTTCTAAGTGCCACTGCTGTTATGTTGGGTCAATGTTGGATGGGAAGAAAGACAGCGGTTTGTCCCATCTCTGCTTCATGCACGTGAGACCTGGTGATATTGGAGGATCTGTTTCTGGTTGAGGATGAAGAATTCCATAATTTGGGTCAAGTCATCTTTAACCTGCTTATCCTAAAATGTACTTTTTCAAAAGATCATTTTACGATTGAAGAATAGACTGAAGAGAATGGAGAATGGCAGCAAGAAATCTCACTGGAAAATCTACAGTGATTGGGTAGGTGAGAAATTGAGACCTCAACCAAGATACTCATGTTGATGAAAAACATTTTGTAGACAGAATCGATAAAAGTTGATAATGACCTAAAAGAAGAAAGTTTATGAAAGAGAAAAATCACATCTCACTTGTGTCCTGAAATATAGGAACATTGGATAGGCAGATATTTTATTGGTGAACCACAACACTATATTACATCTTAAGCACAATCATTCAGCTTATAGAATACATAACTCAAAAAAAGTGTGTGTGTATATAGATGTCTAAATATCTGTATGCAAGCATAAATACTTTAAAATATATTTTAACATATATGTTCATATTATATATTATACATAACAAAATAGGGGCTTCCCTGGTGGCTCAGCAGTAAAAAAAATCCACCTTCAATGCATGAGCCACAGGAGACAAGGGTTCAATCCCTGGGTTGGGAAGATCCCCTGGAAAAGGAAATGGCAACCTGCTCCAGTGTTCTTGCTTGGGAAATTCCGTGAACAGAGGAGCCTGGCAGGCTACAGTCTATGGTGTTGCAAAAGATTCAGATATGACTAAACAACAACAACATAATAAAATAGATTCTATTATATATTTTATATAATATACCAGATTATGGGGCTTCCCTGGTGGCTCCGCACTAAAGAATCTGCCTTCAATGCATGAGCCACAGGAGACGAGCATTCGATCCCTGGGTTGGGAAGATCTCCTGGAAGAGGGCATGACAACCTACTCAGGTATTCTTGCCTGGAAAATCCTATGGACAGACTCTGGCTGGCTGCCATCTATAGCATTGCAGAATTGGACATGACTGAAGCGATTTAGCATACATGCACACATACCAATTATATAATATATTTTTAAAGTATATACTAGCAAATATAACTATATAAAAATACATTAAGTGTACTGTTACAATTGGAAACTGAGCACGTGTCAGATCATTCATCATCATGAATCCCTTCCCCAGCCTGTAAGAGGTTTTGACTGAAAGTCTTTCAGACACCACAAAAATGGCCACACCCTGAAAGTCAGCTCTATTTAGGAACTTGCAGCTGGAAAGTGGTTTGGTATTTGATCTTCATGAAGGTGTGTCCAACTACAAAGAAGTGATCTTCTGACTCAGTTGGCTTTGCACTCAATGGGGAGGATGTGTCTGGTGTGTTCTTGTTTATTTAGGTAAAGCTACATAATCCAATAAAGACCCAATGAAATACAGCAGATGTACAAAGTTCCTGCCTTTGAGGACAAATATCTCAGTCTCTCAATTATCAAAGATAAGAACATATGGGTGAGAGGAAGTTCTCTTGAATTTGCTCTAGTGAGAGACTGGTTTTCCGGAGTGATTGGGTTGTTTCAATCAGATCCAAGTGTTTTCAAAGGGCTGCTACTGGCCATTTACAACTGGAAAGGAAGAAAAACGGATAGGTATTGCATTTCTACATGTTAAGTAATGTAGAGGAATTATCAGACATTCATTATCTATTCTATTTATAGCCTTGCTAATAAATCATTTTATACCAAATTTCTAGACATAAAAATGAAGCCCCTGAGTAAGCAACTTATCTAAGCCCAGACAGCTAGAAAGTGGAGAATTGGAATGGAAATTCCTATCTGTTAACCTTCAAGATCACTTTTTCCCCTCTGTATCATGCAGCCAAGAAATGATAAGCCACCCTGACAAAGAGAAACAGAGATTCTAAAGTTATATCCTTAATGATATAAAAGTTTTATATTTAGATAGTTTGGGTTTAATTTTTCAGGGCCTCAAAAGCATAGTAAATCCAACTCGCCTGAAGCATCTTCTCTATTTTTAAAGATGTGATTTTCTTTAATCATAAGCAAAGAGATTGCCCTTGTAGCTGTTTAAAACTATGCTCTCTAAATACCTCATTGTACACATGAGAGAAGCAGGCAAGATAGACCATTGGTTTAAAACCCAGAGAAAAGGCTTAAATAGTATTGCTTAGTATGTCAGTACATCTGGGAGTCAAAAAACATACCTGGCAGCAGGTCAAGCCTTGTAAATCAATTAGGTGTTTGATGAATAAATACTTAGGTCTTTTATCTAATAGGTACTGGGCTTAATATATGAGTTATAGATCATATTATCAACATTGTCAAATATTATATACACTATTTATCAACTCAAAGGGCAACTGTGATATATACACACATAAGTGAGCACACACACACGTGCTATAAAATTTAGTAGGCAGTAACTGCACATTTATAACACTTGATGTGAATTGCTCATGGCAGAGTAGGGATCATTTCAAGCTACCTGATGAGGCAAGACATCAGAGACATTGTCTTTTTAACCCGCCTGTGAAGGGTTTCCCTGGTGGCTCAGACGGTGAAGAATCTGCCTACAATGCAGGAGACATGGGTTTGATCCTTGGTCAGAAAGATCCCCTGGAGGAGGGGGCAACCCACTCCAGTATTCTTGCTGGAAAATCCCATGGACAGAGGAGCCTGGTGGGCTACAGGCCATAGGCTCGCAAAGAGTTGGACATGACTGAAGTGACTAGCATGCATACAAGGGAACACAGTTAATAAAATTAATAAGGTTTACTTATTTATTTTTCAACTGTTCAATTTGGGTAAATACTCCTAGAGTTTGGCTTTCTTTATTCTATTTTCCCCTATCCAACTGTCAATTTATATACTATATATCATTCCAGTGAAAATTATGCTATGGAATCTCCCATTCTTTGTCCATCTCTATAAAAAATATTTTAATGATAATCCCTGTTATGATTTCCTTTAGCCCTCATTTTATCACTCCAGTTCTTGCTATAGAATTAAAGGAATAAGAAAGCCCTGGAAAAGTCATTAATTTCTTTTTCGTTACCTCTGCCACCCACTTTCAAGCTTGACCACACACATAAATCATTGCAGACTTTTTCTTCATCACACCGTGGTTTCTATTCACATTTACTCTATCCTAAGGGAATAATTTTGCTACAGGTGGGCAAATTCAGTACTAATGGTATTACCCTATGTTTTCAGGGAAACTTTTGAGGGCAAAATAGCACCATTAACATTGCCAGTTTCACATGACTCTTTTGTCAGTGATCAAGTTTAATTATTTCCTGTCCCATTATTGAAAACTCAGGAATCAACTTCTTATTAACAGTTCATGTTCAGATTGAATTATCTCATAGTAAATTTCTTAAACTATTTCTACAATAGGCTTGCCCTCCCTTTTTTAAAAAACAATAACTCCCAAGGTGAAAACTTGCTATTTCATTGCTACTAGGTCATGAGCTCTAATTAAACTCTGTGACTGCATGAGAAAAATAAAGCTAGTCAGTTCAATTTAAAAAATACGGGGATGATCCAGAGAGACAATGTGGGTTGGGAAGTGGGAGGGGGATTCAGGATTGGGAGTTCGTATACACCTGTGGTGGATTCATGTCGATGTATGGCAAAACCAATACAGTATTGTAAAGTAGAATAAAGTAAAAAATAAAATTTTAAAAAAAATTTTTAATAAATAAAAAATAAAGACAGTCATATAAGATTGTAGTATATAAACTTGCTTGGAATTTTCATTATTCATTGGTTGACTTAATAACTATGAGGAGTGACAAAACCTCTGGTTTAAAAAAAATTCCTGAAAGCTCAAAATACTGGCTTGATATTGGCTATATGCTTTTTAAGCATTACATTTTCACCAGCTGATGTATGCAGGATTAAGAAGAAGGTGATGGTGTTTTTTATTTCAGACCACCTCTCAAACTTTTCTTGAGAAACCCTTCTGGTATATCTGGCATCTGTTGTACTTTAGAATTTGCATAAATATGACAATGTAACCCCATGAGATTCTTCAAGAATTTTCCTCAATTTATCATCCTATCCATATAGAATAGAGGGCAGGACTTTCCCAGTTGGTGGAAGATACAGTTCTATGCAAATGATGCTAGGAATGAAGTTATTCAAAAATTCTCTTACCGAAGTCTGAAGTCACATCATTTATTTGAGTTAAGGCTCTTTATCCATCAATATTTAAAAGAACAGAGTTCAACTCATAACTCAGTGTGAATGAAGTTTCTCACCTGTTTTACTCCTTGTGAGGAGAGGGTAGAGCAAAGTTACAGTAATAGTCTTTCATGTTTTCTCTGAGTTTTAAAAATGATGTAAAGAGATCCATTCATCGAACAAGTAAGTCTTTGGCATCCCCTATACTGCAGTGTCCCAGGCACTGCAGATGTAAAGAAGACAGAAAAAAAGGGAAAAAAAATTGAAGTCCTCTAGGAAGAAGACAATATAATAATTGATTATTGTGCACACAGATTGTAGAGGATATATGTCAGCCACTATGATCAAAATATAAGCATGGTATTTGAGAACAGGGAAGGATGTGTATAACTCCTGGCTGGAGATATCAGAAAAGGCTGACTTTGAATAGGAATTATTTAAGCCAAGTCTTGGAAAAGATGGAGGAGTACATCAAGCAATAAGATGAGGAAGAGCTTTGCAGGCCTATGAATCAGTATTCCAAATGATGAAGGCTAAAGGACAGCGGAGGAACCACAGTAGATCATCACTGCAGGCAGAAGGACCACATTATGAATTGATGGGAGGTTCCATGGAGAAAGTTGTCCTGAATCTGATCATGAAATGCTAAGATTCTGTGCCTTAGCCTGTAGATCACCAGGTCTCATAAGAAGAATTCCCACATGCCCCATCTTGCCACAGACAGATCCCTATTAATGAATAACTCCAATGGAGCTAACTTCATCTCACTTTCTCTTTCTTAATCCAAATATGTCTGAAACCCAGGGAGTTAGGGTAAACAAAAGGATAAACTAGAATCCTTTCTTATTCTTTAAAAAAAAAAATTCTCAAAATTCAGTTCTTTAATTTCCAGAGAGACCTAGCTATCTCTTTAAAATAAACAAGCATAGAACATCTCTCCTCGTTATCACAATCACTTGGTTAAGAACTACTCTTTGAGATGATGAGAAGCAATCAAATGATTGTATGAACCAAGTGATACGTTCAGTTTGCATCCCAGTGAGATTGTTCTATTTATAAGGAAGGGGATGAACTGAAGAAGGTAAAGCAGGGGAGGAGATAGACTGTATTAGAGGTTATTACAATAGTTTCTAAAAGGAATTGAAGTTATGCTCATTTGAAGAGAGAGAAGAGACAGCTGCGTGGGAAGTGGGATGGGGGCAGAGGATGAGTTGGTGAGACTGCATCACCAACTCAACCGACATGAACTTGAGCAAACTCCGGGAGATGGTGAAGGACTGGGAAGCCTGGCATGCTGCAGCTCATGGGTCGCAAAGAATTGGACATGACTTAGCGACTGAAAAACAAACAACAAATAGTGCATTAAGCAACACATCTTAATAAGCAGTCCCCAATAATGAATAACCATGGGATATCATGCTGAAGTTCTATTTCCACTAGTTGTATTGTCATGGGTTCCTGTCAAAAGATGGAATAAAAACAATGAGTAGATAACAATACTTCTTTTCTCGTTCGTATATAGCTTTTAAAATATATAACCAAAAATAGAGCCATATAAAAGAAAAGAATGCAGAATTGTATGGAAACGTAATCTGAGTGAGTCCATATTTCCAACTTTCATAAGACCTGCTTAAGCTTATTAGCATGAAGAAATATGCTCAATAGACCTACAGTTCATTTTCATTGAAATATAGTTTGGTTTTAAGGTTGTTCTTTTGATCTGTAGTTGGTATCTGTCTCCATAGCAATGGTACTTGTTCACAAATATTCTTGCCACAAGTTTATCTGATTTTAGTATCTGCAATTATATGGTTCCTCTTGACCATTCATGATTTCTCTTTGGTACAAAACTTTGTTTTCTTTAGCATTAGGAACATGCTAATTCTAGAATCTGGTGATTTGCTGGTTTCTTTACAAGAGTGCTTTTAACCTATGATTATTTCCTTTGTTTTCCCCCGTCTAGGTCTCTCTTACAATCATCTTACTTGCCAAATTTTTGTTGATTTTCAGATGTTTTACGTTATATCAGTTTGAAAATAGAAACTCCTCCCAGTTATTTGAACAAAGGGAATTAAATATTTTTAAAAGTTAACTAGATATAAAGTTGTTAACTAGGTAATTGTAAAGGTTAAAGGAGAACTGTAGAAATCAGCAAATGCTTTCTATAAAGGACCAGAGAGTAAATAGTTTGGATTCTCAGAGAACGCAATNCACTATTTATCAACTCAAAGGGCAACTGTGATATATACACACATAAGTGAGCACACACACACGTGCTATAAAATTTAGTAGGCAGTAACTGCACATTTATAACACTTGATGTGAATTGCTCATGGCAGAGTAGGGATCATTTCAAGCTACCTGATGAGGCAAGACATCAGAGACATTGTCTTTTTAACCCGCCTGTGAAGGGTTTCCCTGGTGGCTCAGACGGTGAAGAATCTGCCTACAATGCAGGAGACATGGGTTTGATCCTTGGTCAGAAAGATCCCCTGGAGGAGGGGGCAACCCACTCCAGTATTCTTGCTGGAAAATCCCATGGACAGAGGAGCCTGGTGGGCTACAGGCCATAGGCTCGCAAAGAGTTGGACATGACTGAAGTGACTAGCATGCATACAAGGGAACACAGTTAATAAAATTAATAAGGTTTACTTATTTATTTTTCAACTGTTCAATTTGGGTAAATACTCCTAGAGTTTGGCTTTCTTTATTCTATTTTCCCCTATCCAACTGTCAATTTATATACTATATATCATTCCAGTGAAAATTATGCTATGGAATCTCCCATTCTTTGTCCATCTCTATAAAAAATATTTTAATGATAATCCCTGTTATGATTTCCTTTAGCCCTCATTTTATCACTCCAGTTCTTGCTATAGAATTAAAGGAATAAGAAAGCCCTGGAAAAGTCATTAATTTCTTTTTCGTTACCTCTGCCACCCACTTTCAAGCTTGACCACACACATAAATCATTGCAGACTTTTTCTTCATCACACCGTGGTTTCTATTCACATTTACTCTATCCTAAGGGAATAATTTTGCTACAGGTGGGCAAATTCAGTACTAATGGTATTACCCTATGTTTTCAGGGAAACTTTTGAGGGCAAAATAGCACCATTAACATTGCCAGTTTCACATGACTCTTTTGTCAGTGATCAAGTTTAATTATTTCCTGTCCCATTATTGAAAACTCAGGAATCAACTTCTTATTAACAGTTCATGTTCAGATTGAATTATCTCATAGTAAATTTCTTAAACTATTTCTACAATAGGCTTGCCCTCCCTTTTTTAAAAAACAATAACTCCCAAGGTGAAAACTTGCTATTTCATTGCTACTAGGTCATGAGCTCTAATTAAACTCTGTGACTGCATGAGAAAAATAAAGCTAGTCAGTTCAATTTAAAAAATACGGGGATGATCCAGAGAGACAATGTGGGTTGGGAAGTGGGAGGGGGATTCAGGATTGGGAGTTCGTATACACCTGTGGTGGATTCATGTCGATGTATGGCAAAACCAATACAGTATTGTAAAGTATAATAAAGTAAAAAATAAAATTTAAAAAAAAATTTTTAATAAATAAAAAATAAAGACAGTCATATAAGATTGTAGTATATAAACTTGCTTGGAATTTTCATTATTCATTGGTTGACTTAATAACTATGAGGAGTGACAAAACCTCTGGTTTAAAAAAAATTCCTGAAAGCTCAAAATACTGGCTTGATATTGGCTATATGCTTTTTAAGCATTACATTTTCACCAGCTGATGTATGCAGGATTAAGAAGAAGGTGATGGTGTTTTTTATTTCAGACCACCTCTCAAACTTTTCTTGAGAAACCCTTCTGGTATATCTGGCATCTGTTGTACTTTAGAATTTGCATAAATATGACAATGTAACCCCATGAGATTCTTCAAGAATTTTCCTCAATTTATCATCCTATCCATATAGAATAGAGGGCAGGACTTTCCCAGTTGGTGGAAGATACAGTTCTATGCAAATGATGCTAGGAATGAAGTTATTCAAAAATTCTCTTACCGAAGTCTGAAGTCACATCATTTATTTGAGTTAAGGCTCTTTATCCATCAATATTTAAAAGAACAGAGTTCAACTCATAACTCAGTGTGAATGAAGTTTCTCACCTGTTTTACTCCTTGTGAGGAGAGGGTAGAGCAAAGTTACAGTAATAGTCTTTCATGTTTTCTCTGAGTTTTAAAAATGATGTAAAGAGATCCATTCATCGAACAAGTAAGTCTTTGGCATCCCCTATACTGCAGTGTCCCAGGCACTGCAGATGTAAAGAAGACAGAAAAAAAGGGAAAAAAAATTGAAGTCCTCTAGGAAGAAGACAATATAATAATTGATTATTGTGCACACAGATTGTAGAGGATATATGTCAGCCACTATGATCAAAGTATAAGCATGGTATTTGAGAACAGGGAAGGATGTGTATAACTCCTGGCTGGAGATATCAGAAAAGGCTGACTTTGAATAGGAATTATTTAAGCCAAGTCTTGGAAAAGATGGAGGAGTACATCAAGCAATAAGATGAGGAAGAGCTTTGCAGGCCTATGAATCAGTATTCCAAATGATGAAGGCTAAAGGACAGCGGAGGAACCACAGTAGATCATCACTGCAGGCAGAAGGACCACATTATGAATTGATGGGAGGTTCCATGGAGAAAGTTGTCCTGAATCTGATCATGAAATGCTAAGATTCTGTGCCTTAGCCTGTAGATCACCAGGTCTCATAAGAAGAATTCCCACATGCCCCATCTTGCCACAGACAGATCCCTATTAATGAACTCCAATGGAGCTAACTTCATCTCACTTTCTCTTTCTTAATCCAAATATGTCTGAAACCCAGGGAGTTAGGGTAAACAAAAGGATAAACTAGAATCCTTTCTTATTCATTTAAAAAAAAAAATTCTCAAAATTCAGTTCTTTAATTTCCAGAGAGACCTAGCTATCTCTTTAAAATAAACAAGCATAGAACATCTCTCCTCGTTATCACAATCACTTGGTTAAGAACTACTCTTTGAGATGATGAGAAGCAATCAAATGATTGTATGAACCAAGTGATACGTTCAGTTTGCATCCCAGTGAGATTGTTCTATTTATAAGGAAGGGGATGAACTGAAGAAGGTAAAGCAGGGGAGGAGATAGACTGTATTAGAGGTTATTACAATAGTTTCTAAAAGGAATTGAAGTTATGCTCATTTGAAGAGAGAGAAGAGACAGCTGCGTGGGAAGTGGGATGGGGGCAGAGGATGAGTTGGTGAGACTGCATCACCAACTCAACCGACATGAACTTGAGCAAACTCCGGGAGATGGTGAAGGACTGGGAAGCCTGGCATGCTGCAGCTCATGGGTCGCAAAGAATTGGACATGACTTAGCGACTGAAAAACAAACAACAAATAGTGCATTAAGCAACACATCTTAATAAGCAGTCCCCAATAATGAATAACCATGGGATATCATGCTGAAGTTCTATTTCCACTAGTTGTATTGTCATGGGTTCCTGTCAAAAGATGGAATAAAAACAATGAGTAGATAACAATACTTCTTTTCTCGTTCGTATATAGCTTTTAAAATATATAACCAAAAATAGAGCCATATAAAAGAAAAGAATGCAGAATTGTATGGAAACGTAATCTGAGTGAGTCCATATTTCCAACTTTCATAAGACCTGCTTAAGCTTATTAGCATGAAGAAATATGCTCAATAGACCTACAGTTCATTTTCATTGAAATATAGTTTGGTTTTAAGGTTGTTCTTTTGATCTGTAGTTGGTATCTGTCTCCATAGCAATGGTACTTGTTCACAAATATTCTTGCCACAAGTTTATCTGATTTTAGTATCTGCAATTATATGGTTCCTCTTGACCATTCATGATTTCTCTTTGGTACAAAACTTTGTTTTCTTTAGCATTAGGAACATGCTAATTCTAGAATCTGGTGATTTGCTGGTTTCTTTACAAGAGTGCTTTTAACCTATGATTATTTCCTTTGTTTTCCCCCGTCTAGGTCTCTCTTACAATCATCTTACTTGCCAAATTTTTGTTGATTTTCAGATGTTTTACGTTATATCAGTTTGAAAATAGAAACTCCTCCCAGTTATTTGAACAAAGGGAATTAAATATTTTTAAAAGTTAACTAGATATAAAGTTGTTAACTAGGTAATTGAAAAGGTTAAAGGAGAACTGTAGAAATCAGCAAATGCTTTCTATAAAGGACCAGAGAGTAAATAGTTTGGATTCTCAGAGAACGCAATGGCAACCCACTCCAGTACTCTGGCCTGGAAAATCAAATGGATGGAGGAGCCTGGTAAGCTGCAGTCCATAGGGTCGCTAAGAGTCGGACACGACTGAGCGACTTCACTTTCACTTTTCACTTTCCTGCATTGGAGAAGGAAATGGCAACCCACTCCAGGGTTCTTGCCTGGAGAATCCCAGGGATGGGGGAGCCTGGTGGGCTGCTGCCTATGGGGTCACACAGAGTCGGACATGACTGAAGCGACTTAGCAGCAGCAGCAGCAGCAGATAATCATGATTAGCTGAGACTCTGCAGTTGCAACAAGAAAGCAGGGGCTTCAGACAGAAGGATTAAGCCTGGGTATGATCCAATAAAACTTTATTTACAAAAACAGGCAGCAGGCAGGATTCAGTCACAAGCTATAGTTTGCCAGCTCCTGCCCAATCAAAGAGGTAGCAATGGTAGGAAGCAGCCTCCATTAGGATTGAGAAAACAAAAAGACAAAATTGGATTGTTACAATCTTGAAATTGGAAGAGAGGCCTCATGAGCCCGGAACTGAGTGGCCTGATAAGGGGGGGCCCAGCTGGCTGCTAGGGGTGTGATCAAGTTGGTTCTGTCAATATCAGAAAAACTGCACATGAGGTTCAACTGAACCGAACAGCCACTTACCAGCTGAAGATGTGTTGCTGGGGAGATGCTCACCAGGGGGTGAGCATGCCCATAGGAAGTTCATGGAGAAACAAATAAGAACTCACAAGTATTCTTTTACCTGTTTGCTTGTTTTGATGTTTTAGCATTACTGCATATTTTTTAATTGGGGGTATAGTTGCTTTACAATATTAGATTATTTTCTGCTGGACAATAAAGTGATTCAACTACATGTGTACACATATTTCCCTCTCTCTTGAGCCTCCCTCCCACCCTTTCCCTTCATCCCACTCATCTAGGTCACCACAGAACACCAAGCTGAGCTCCCAGATGGCCAGAAGGCACATGAAAAGATGCTTAACACCACTGATTATTAGAGAACTGCAAATCAAAACTACAGTGAAGTATCACCTCACACCAGTCAAAATGCCGATCATCAAAAAATCCACAAACAATAAATGCTGGAGAGGGTGTAGAGGAAAGAGAACCCTCTTGCACTGTTGGTGGGAATGTAAGTTGATACAGACGCTCTGTTCATTTTTTGCTTCTCTAGCCTTACAGTCCTATCCACATTTTCCCTGCCCTTTATTGGCTGATCAATCAGGCAAAGCAGAAACTCTGTTTTGCAGACACCTAGCGTAGAGTTCGGAGAAGGCAATGGCGACCCACTCCAGTACTCTTGCCTAGAAAATTCCATGGACGGAGGAGCCTGGAAGGCTGCAGTCCATGGGATCACGAAGAGTTGGACACGACTGAGTGACTTCACTTTCACTTTTCTCTTTCATGCATTGGAGAAGGAAATGGCAACCCACTCCAGTGTTCTTGCCTGGAGAATCCCAGGGACAGGGGAGCCTGGTGGGCTGCCATCTATGGGGTCGCACAGAGTCGGACACGACTGAAGTAACTTAGCAGCAGCAGTGTAGACTTCACCACAGGCAGAAGAAGGGCAGGTATGGAGCTGAGACACAATCACTTAATTCGTACACATTACCAAAACTCAATACTCTTTTTTTAGTCCATGTTTTAAGATTGAATTATGATTGAGAACCCTCTCACAGTATCATATGTCGACACAGAGGACTTTTTCAGGTTGGAATTATGTCTAGACCACTCCACCCACCATCAATAAACCAAATTTTGATAATATAAAGAATGAGCATCAGTTTAGAGTCCATACAATTTTGCTAACATAGAAATATTGGAGATGTAGAATCCATAGAATATGTATGTATGTACTTTGTGTGTAACGCTATTTGTGCACATGAGTAAACATGTATATCAGTGTAAGGTCCCAACACTTCATTCTTGGAAAGGACAATAGTTTAATCTGAAAATATTTCTATTTCTTCTTAGGCATTAAAACAGGATCTCTTATTGAGCATTGCTTAAATCCCACAATACTAGTAGTTTCTGTTATCTAAATTCTTACTTGGAAACAAAATGCTAGCAACTGTATGTCAGTTCTCAATTTCAAATGCAAAAGCCCTGGAGTGATTGTTTATGAGAATATTTAGTTCTGATTGATTGATCAGTTGATTGATTGGATGATTTATTGATTGACAAGTGATGAAGCATGCTGGAAAGAATCAGGCAGGGCTATTCTGAGAAACATTCTTTGAAGACATTTTAAAAATTAGTTTGTCACTCAAGAGAAAAATCTCTAGAATGATGCATTGAGTCTTTGTGCTCTGAACTGTCAAAATGGCTTTATGTGTGGATGACCTAAGTGTCTGTTTATCCTTAGACAATAAATAGTAGAGGACATATGAATTATTCTGATTTCAGTATGGAAAATATCAACTACTCTTGCATAAGAACAGAACTTCCCCTCAGCTCTACCACCTGTGCTATATTTCACAGTTTTGAAATTTTCTCCTTAGTTTATTTCAACATCTTGCACGCTAGTTGGGCTACATTCCTCTCTTGAATAATGTTTTCTTAATGCAGCAGACCTGTACAACATAATTGACACTCTTACTGTCACTACAGCAGAGGAAATGCCAAAGTTGGACTAAAACAAATCTTCAAGCCATCTATTATATTATGTGCCTAGTGATGGCTTCCAGATACCTATTTATATCTCCCCCTTTAAATATTTCATAGCTCCTCTATTACTGATAAGAGTTCATCCACAAGTTTCCCAGGGGGGCTTTTCATAATGTACGTAGGATATCATTTCTGGTGTTTGGAATCACCATATATTATATTTTATTGCAGAAGTTGATAGAGTCTCAAGAAAAGTTACCTGGTGAAGAAATAATCAAGAAGATTCATAATGAGTCATTCGGTGCAACTCTGCACAAGATTTTTTTTTTTTAATCACTGTGGAAAGTGTTGGATGCATCCTTCATACATTGTTTCTGGATTTTTTGAAGCAGAATGTTCCCAGTGTGTCTGCCTTAAGGAGACTGAGGATATTAATGCCTTAATATTTTCAAACCACTACATATATTCTTACAGCAAAAAAAAAACAGCCTATCTCATTTGTAAAATGTAATCTCAAGAAATAGAACTACACACAGAATAAGCCAAGCCAGAAAAAAAGTTTTACTTGCTACTATAAGAAGCCATTTTGCATGATTAACTAGCTACCAGATTGTTGGTTTTTATTAACTTTCTGTCTGCTTGGCCACGGAAAAGATATTTTGACCCCAATGTCTTCTTTCAAGAAAAGCTGAGTGTGTCTTCCATAGGTGAGTGGTTTTTAAATCCCACAGAATTGACACGTTTTTCAGTCTGTTCAGCAAACATAAGTGCCCAAAATTATGAAGATTTGGGGGGCCATAATTTTCCCAGCTGGATGAAGTGGATAGTGTTAAGAGGCCTCATAGATCATACCATGTTGTCATTTATTATAATGTTTTAACATACTACAGAATTTGTGTTGTCAAGAATATTGGGTGGGGTGATTTATTGGCTAGGATTGATTGTGTTGCTAATAGTGCAGATGGCTTGAATTTTGGAAGGGTGAAATTTCCCATCGCTGAGCATGAAGGAATAAATGCTGGGTTGCCAAGAGACAAAGGGACCTTCACTCAGAAAAGATTCATTTACCTGTCATGTGCAGACAACATTCAAGAGGTAGTTTTTGTTTTCCTTCAAACTACGCTTTAAACTCTTTTTCTTGCCTCAGGGAGCGGTGGACATTTTATATACCTGAAATGTTTCTCCGCAATGGAGCCAACTTTTGTCAGCTCTCCCTCTGGGACAACATGGGCAGGGCTTTCAGAGTTTCTCTCTGGTTTCTGCTACAAGTACCAAAACCATGACCTTGCCTGGAAGGCTTTTCGCAGCTGAATGTCTGGAGCTCGACGTCTGCCTTGACTTTCAGTGATTTTCTGTAGGCTAACACCTGGAAGCCATCACTTGCAGATGCCCAGCTGCGATCTGCTCTACCCTGCACAGCAGTGCGAGTGCTAATGGAAAGGCATTGACCTACCAGGTGAAGCAAACAAGACAGACACCAGATTGTCTCATGCGATAATGACACTGCCTGTCTGGATCTGATCACCACGACGATTCAAAAGTTCAGATGAGACTATAGGAATAAGAGGAGCAAGAAAAAAAAAAAAAAAATCCATGAATAATAAATAACTCATTTTTGCTTTTTTCTTCTTAAATGATACAATGACAAGTCACCCCGCCTCTCTCTGGTTCTGAATTCTATCAACTCAAAAGTCAGGTTTTGGAAATCAGGACCTCGGTCTTTCCCATCCTAAATCGACAGTCCTCTGGTACTGGATACTTACTCTTGCTGCTGCTACTAAGTCGCTTCAGTCGTGTCCGACTGTGCGACCCCATAGACGGCAGCCCACCAGGCTCCCCAGTCCCTGGGATTCTCCAGGCAAGAACACTGGACTGGGTTGCCATTTCCTTCTCCAATGCATGAAAGTGAAAAGTGAAAGTAAAGTCACTCAGTTTATCCGACTCTTAGCGACCCCATGGACTGCAGCCTACCAGGCTCCTCCATCCATGGGATTTTCCAGGCCAGAGTACTGGAGTGGGGTGCCATTGCCTTCTCCAACAATTAAAGGATCTAAATATAAACAGGGCTTCCTCAGTGGCTCTGCTGGTAAAGAACCCACCTGCCAATGCAAGAGGTGACACAAGAAAAGTGGGTTCAATCCCTGGCTTGAGAAGATCCCCTGGAGAAGGAAATGGCAACCTGCTCCAGTATTCTTGCCTGGAAATTTCCATGGACAGAGAAGCCTGGCAGGTTACTCTCCATGAGGTCACAAAGAGTTAGACACCACTGAGTGTGCATACACATATGCACACAAATATAAATAATGTGAGAAGGCAGTGGCAAACCACTCCAGTTCCCTTGCCTGGAAAATCTCATGGGTGGAAGAGCCTGGTGGGCTGCAGTCCATGGGGTCACTAAGAGTCAAACACAACTGAGTGACTTCACTTTCACTTTCCTGCATTGGAGAAGGAAATGGCAACCCAGTCCAGTGTTCTTGCCTGGAGAATCCCAGGAACGGGGGAGCCTGGTGGGCTGCCATCTATGGGGTCACACAGAGTCGGACACGACTGAAGTGACTTAGCAGTAGCATAAATAATGTGATAGCAACAGTGCCTGGGAAAAATAAGATGGGTATCTTAATTTGAAGAAGCCTTAATTTTTAACATATTTGAGGCTGACTTCATGTACCTTACACTAAAATATTTTACTTACAGCATTAGTCACCTATGCACTAGGGATTTATTCTTCAAACTTATTTGTAAAATGAAGCCCTCACTGTCCAAAATATTGGAGTTGTAATTAATTGAAATGATGTGTCACCTGTTAAACGCCTCTTTTTCCGAGGAAGAAAAGCACTCAACCCTATGGAAAGATACAGAGCTTGAGACATTTCTCTAATTGAGAACATCTCCTGGTAAATGAATGGGATTTTTCAGGGCTGCTCTTGTACACAATCATTCTTCTATACACAGATATATATTCTGGGCAAATTTGCAATGCTCTATTTAAAAGTTTTTTCTTCTGTACACAATAGGGATAATAAACAGACAATGCTCTTTGAAGTAGAATAGAGAATGACTCCATGAAGTCAAGGGGCAGCATGAAAGAATGTAAAGCAAAAGGTGAAAAACTTGACTAACAGCCATTTGGGGATAAAAATGTGTATTCGTGGGGATTCCATTAACTGATCAAAGAGTGATGTGTGCACAGACACACATTTATAGAGGCTCTTACACTGGAAGGTTAAATTTGCCTTTCCATGTGCTTTATCAAATGGGCGTGGCCAACATCTTATTGCCACCAGCACGCCTATGTCACATCAAAGCAGATTTGTTCAGTGCAGCTCTGTAATTCATTACCTGAATTTCCTATCTCATATGTAGTTCCTCTTGCTCGCTGGCTGATGTTTATTCCTTCCTAAGAGCAGAATTCCATTTGCAGAAGGAACAGCCTGATTCATACAAGTTCAGATGAGGACAATTATTTCCACTGGTGAAACCAGACAGGGAAGTGTTTCCACCCCAAGATAAGAGAAATTTGTCTGCAGACTTGCATCTGAGATCTGGTATCTGGTTCTAGATATTTTCAGTGTTTTATTGAGCCTAAAATCCAGGTCTACTGGACTCAACATTCACAACTAACAAAGGACCATTTATTTTTTAGTAACACTGAACTGAACATTGCTGGCATGTAAAATGGTCTAATAATAATCAATTACTAAGACTCTAGCACCTACCATTTACTGTGCTAGGAGCTGGAGATTTAGTGACAAACAAAAAGATCAGCCCTGCCCTCGTGATGTATTCTAGGTGGTCATTCACAGGAATACATCTGTTCCCAAGGCTCTCTGTTTGGCCATATTTGCAACACTCAAGTTCTTTCTGACCTAACCCAGACATGTCTGGACTGTGCTATACTCAAGGTTGCGGGACCGGGAGTCAGGGGGAGCTGCATGAAGGAGGCAGAGGGAGAGATGAATAGGCCTAAAATTACTTCTGATATCCACCCCTATTTTCACACCCATTCCTATTCAATGACACCATCCTCTGATAAATCCTAACTGAACTAAAATCAACAGTATCACATCCTTTCTACTGCCCAGGTGCCAGTGTTAGCAGAGCTTACTAATCATCTCAGCTGCCATCAGGGCCACCTGTGTGACCCATGCTCTGATGGGGGAACACCAGGGGGAGAACACGAATGGTATTTTTCATTCCATAACTTAGTGTGCCAAGATACACTTGATTACCCTAGCGATGTTTACCTTTAAACAGGATTAGGTTGACTGAGGACGCAAGTTTCTCTCTTCTGTCCTTTGATCAGCTGGAAAAAAAAAAGTGGATGTTGATCAAGATAATAAGCTAGGTAAATTCTGTAATAACTGAGTCCAGAAGTCAGTGCATAAACATGTTTGCATCCAATACTTTGACTCCAAAAAGGTAAAAAAAAAAAAAAAAAACAGAATGTTTTTATTTCTGTTTCTCTGCCTTTGCACATGGGAGCTTTGGGGGGTCTTGTTTTATAAGCGTAATGAATCAAAAATTTTTTGGTCCTCTACAACAGTGAAACCTTCGTCTGGTGAGCATTATCTTGAGACCCAGATCTTTTCAGAGAGAATTTCAATAGGTGAACTAGAAAATGATCAGTGAGCAATGAGAACTATTATAATGGCAACATCATTTCAGATGAAGCCTTCAACATCTGTTTCCCTTTCTAATTACAAATACAACACTCCTTCCTGACACCCAGGCTCACCATCACCACCATAAATCACAATCATAAAAAAGTTTAAAAATGAAGAGATTTACATGGTTTTAGGTGCTCGGTTTTCAGAACCACAAACAGGTTTCAATTATGTTCCTCTCATGTTGCAGATGAAATCAGGTGGGATGGAAGGAAAGGGAAACAGACCTCTATACTAATCATGCAATTCATTTTTCCATAGATTTTCACTGGGCTCTCATATAAACAGAAGTGGTACTGGGAGGAGAAAAAAACCACCAGATAGCAGAGAAGAAAACAAATCGGGAAAATTCTTTCAGTCATTTATTAATAAATATTTGTCCAAAAACCTACTATGCAACAAGCCTGGTGCTGGCTTCTGGGGACAAAGCAGTAAACAAATCATACTTCTAGAACTGACAGCCTAATTCTTGGAAGACACATTAATAGTGATTGCACATATAACTATATAATCACTACTGAGAAGTTACAGTGAAAGAAACCTGCAGGGTTCTATGCCAATGAAACCTGCAACAAAAATTCCAAGAAAATAGCAAAACCCCAAGGAGATCACAAAAAGACCAGGAGAAGCATTTTTCTGCTGACTTTAGAAACACCAGCAGAGCTATATTTCCAGGATTTTTCATTTTCTGAAAAATCAATAATTAGAAACAGAAAACAGCTACAGTAATTTCAATAAAATATTATAGATATAATTTATAGATTTAAATTTCCAAAATTTCAAGCTTAAAGAATGAGAACACTCTGTAATATATGTTTGCTTTTATACCAAGAAGTACTGTGTCTAAGGAGGATGGTATAGCAGTATTCTCCAATATTCTGGAGGGTATGGCGTATAGGAGGGTACTCCAGTAGTCTTGCCTGGAGAATCCCCAAGGACAGAGGAGCCTGGCTGGCTGCCACCCATGAGGTCACAAAGAGTCAAACAGGACTGAGCTACAAAGCACAGCACAGCACTACGTCTAAAGTCTCAGATTGATTAGAATAAAACACTCTAATACACAGAAATAGAGCCATGAATTGTCCTGAACTTGATGACAAAAGAAGAGGACACAGACAGGACCCAGAGCAAACACATCCCTAATCTAATATAGGGCTACCTCAATTTCTTGGAGAACAGAAAATTATCAACGGAATAACAACAATACAGGACTATGTATATAATATTGCAGGCTACCAGGCTCCTCCATCCATGGGATTTTCCAGGCAAGAGTACTGGAGTGGGTCGCTAGTGCCTTCTCCAGTACATAATATTAGATACTATTATATTTTGTGTTATATTTTGTTATAACACTTCATGTACATTTCTAAATGCATTCATATTCGTTACATATCACATTGTATATGCTGCTTAAGTCTATCATATATTGTCTTAGTAAAAGAAGGTAATGCTACTGTAACAAACAATTCTTGAGTCAATGATTTAAAATTCTATCAGGCTACCAACGGTATTTTTCACAGAACTAGAATAAACAATTTCTCAATTTGTATGGAAATACAAAATACCTTGAATAGCCAAAGAAATCTTGAGAAAGAAGAATAGAACTGGAGGAAGCAACCTGCCTGACTTCAGACTATACTACAAAGCTACAGTTATCAAGACTGTATGGTACTGGCACAAAAACAGAAATATAGATCAGTGGAACAAAACAGAAAGCCCAGAGATAAATCCACACACCTATGGACACTTTATCTTTGACAAAGGGGGCAGGAATATACAATGGAGAAAAGACAATCAAGTGGTGCTGGGAAAACTGGTCAACCACATGTAAAAGAATGAAACTAGAATACTTTCTAACACCATGCACAAAAATAAACTAAAAATGGATTAAAGATCTAAATGTTAGACCAGAAACTATAAAACTCCTAGTGGAAAACAGAGGCAAAACACTCTCTGAAATAAATCACAGCAGGTTCGCCTATGACCCACCTCCCAGAGTAATGGAGATAAAAGCAAAAATAAACAAATGGGACCTAATTAAACTTAAAAGCTTTTGCACAACAAAGGAAACTATAAGGTGAGAAAAAAGCCTTCAGAATGGAAGAAAATAATAGCAAACGAAGCAACTGACAAAGAATTAATCTCAAAAATATACAAGCAGCTCATGCAGCTCAATACCAGAAAAATAAATGACTCAATCAAAAAAAAAAGGGCCAAAGAACTAAACAGACATTTCTCCAAAGAAAGAAACATGTGTACCCCAGTGTTCATTGCAGCACTGTTCATAATATCTAGGGCATGGACCAACCTAAACATCTATCAGTAGATGATATTCCATATACACAATGGAATATTACTCAGCTATTAAAAAGAATGCATTTGAATCATGTGGGAACTAAGATCCCATATGCCATGTGGAGTGGACAAGAAACAAACGAAAATGAGGTGGGTGAAACTGGGGCCTANAACCTAAACATCTATCAGTAGATGATATTCCATATACACAATGGAATATTACTCAGCTATTAAAAAGAATGCATTTGAATCATGTGGGAACTAAGATCCCATATGCCATGTGGAGTGGACAAGAAACAAACGAAAATGAGGTGGGTGAAACTGGGGCCTATTATACAGAGTGAAGTAAGTCAGAAACAAAAACACCAATGCAGTATATTAACGCATATATATGGAATTTAGAAAGATGGTAACGATGACCCTATATGCAAGACAGCAAAAGAGACACAGAGGTAAAGAGCAGACTTTTGGACTCTGTGGGAGAAAGCGAGGGTGGGATGATTTGAGAGAATAGCACTGAAACATGTATATTACCATATGTGAAATAGATCACCAGTCCAGTTTCAATGCATGAGACAGGGTGCTCAAGGCCTGTGCACTGGGACAACCCTGAGGGATGGGATGGGGAGGGAGGTGGGAGGTGGGTTCAGGATGGGCGACACATGTACACCCATGGCTGATTCATGTCAACGTACAGCAAAAACCACCACAATATTGTAAAGTAATTAGCCTCCAATTAAAATAAATAAATTAATTTAAAACAATAAATAAATAAAACCTATTGACACAATTTGATTCAGTTGAAACTGTTTCATATTGTCCTCAAATAAGAGCTCATAAGGATGGGGTTTCCCCCAGCTGAAACACTCTGATTGCCATGGTGGTGGAAAGGATTGGTGAAGTACTGCCCACTGGTTCTCAAATGCTTCCATTTAGATGTTGTGTTCATTCAAATTTCATTGACTAAATCAAGGCATATAGTCATCTCTAGAACAATCCTCCCATTTGCCCCGAAGTACAGAGGAGCCAGGTCTTATTGTTCTACTTAATAAAACACAGATATTATATTTAATATACCACCTGAGTGTATTTCATTCTATCATCTGTATAATTTGCTGTTAGGACTTCCTGGGTGGTCAAATGACTAAGACTCTGCACTTCCAGCACACTAGGAGTGGGTTTGATCTCTGGCCAGGGAACTAAGATCCCACATGCCATGTGGGGTGGACAAGAAACAAACAGAAAAAGAGTGTGTTGTTAAAATGTTGCTTTCTGCACTAGGTTTGTCTGATATCTACAATTAAAATGTAGACATTTATATCAAGCAAATCTGATGAACAGCCTTTATCTTCCACCTCTCTGAAACTCCAGTACTTTGGCCACCTCATGAGAAGAGTTAACTCATTGGAAAAGACTTTGATGCTGGGAGGGATTGGGGGCAGGAGGAGGAGGGGGACCGAGGATGAGATGGCTGGATGGCATCACTGACTCGATGGACGTGAATCTGAGTGAGCTCCAGGAGTTGATGATGGACAGGGAGGCCTGGTGCGATTCATGGGGTCGCAAAGAGTCAGACACGACTGAGGACTGAACTGAACTGAAATAGAGGAACGTAGCTTACTTTTGTGTGAAAATACAAGTCTTTATGTCCCCTAGGTAGAAATGGAAAAACTAAAGACACCACTGCAAGAGTAGAATGTTCCTAAAAACTTCATTCATGACAGTAGTTTAACGATTGGGAAACTGCAGTAATTAAAATTTAAAAGATCAGAATTGGATGAGAGGTTAAGCCATACTGATGAGGTCTAATTAATATGAACTCAATCTGTCTGTTAAAAAAAAAAGTCTTTTTCCTCTAAAAATAGTCAGCATTTTATGCAGGAATTAATCAACAGTCAGTCAGAAACCAATGTTTTCTCAACGTGTTTTACAAGGAATGAAACATTTTAGCCTTCCTTGACAAGAAGAGAAAATATTCACTTCCTTGATGGTGTCTTTCATGTATTTTAAAAAGACTTTTGTTTATAAATCTATGTTTTAAAGACTATATATACCTTTCTGAATAGCTCCTTTATTCTTCGTCTTCCAAAGCACACACCCATAATCCTTGCCCTAGGAAATCTCTAAAGTTTTCATTCCAATAATAGAGTATAAATATTGAAACAATAGCTAAATATGAATACTTCAAAGAGAGACAATTCATACTTTTTCAAATGTTGTAGTGTCTTTTTCTGTGATTGCAAGATGCTGCTGCTGCTATATCGCTTCAGTCATGTCCGACTCTGTGCGACCCCATAGACGGCAGCCCACCAGGCTCCCCCATTCCCTGGGATTCTCCAGATAAGAACAATGGATTGAAAGATACAAGCCTTCAATTCAGCACGTTTTTATATTCTTACCCCCTGGATACTCTTCTATTTTAGAAGCTGTTGGTTAAAAAGAAACATAGTATCTTATAACATGAACAAGAAACAACAATAACATGAAGAGTTGAGTGTAATCTAAGTATGGTTGAGAATCTTTCCACTATATTTCCTTCAGTTCCATTCAGTTCAGTCACTCAGTCGTGTTCGACTCTTTGCGATCGCAATGAATCACAGCACGCCAGGCCTCTCTGTCCATCATCAACTCCCGGAGTTTACCCAAACTCATGTCCATCGAGTCAGTGATGCCATCCAGCCATCTCATCCTCTGTTGTCCCCTTCTCCTCTCGCCCCCAATCCCTCCCAGCATCAGTGTCTGTTCTAGCGAGTCAACTCTTCACATGAGGTGGCCAAAGTATTGGAGTTTCAGCTTCAGTATCAGTCCTTCCAGTGAACACCCAGGACTGATCTCCTTTAGGATGGACTGGTTGGATCTCCTTAACTAGCCAAAAAAAGTTATCACTCTATCTTATTATAGGGATCATCAAATCTTGTTTATGCAGGTTTTTTTTTCATTGTGGTAAAACATACACAACATAAAGTCTAGCATTTTACCCATTTAAAAGGATAAATTCAATGGCATTGAAAGTCATGAAACCATCACCACTACCTAGTCCCAGAATATTTTCCTTATCCTAAAAAAAAAAAAAAAATCATATCCATTAAATCTCCATCCTCCATACCCTCAGTCCCTGGCAACAACTAATCTGCTTTCTGCCTCCATCAACTTGCCCATTCTGGATATTTAATGTGAATTGACTTACACAGTATGTAACAGGTAGCCTCTTGTATCTAGTTTCCTTCAGTTACCACAATAGGTAGCCTCTTGTATCTAGTTTCCTTCAGTTACCACAATATCATTAAGGTTCATCAACTTTGTTGATGTATCAAAACCTCATTCCCTTTAATGGCTGAATGATATTCTATTGTATGGATATACCACCATTTGTGTATCTATTCATTCCAGTGGGCCTATGGGTTATTTCCACATTTTAGCCATTGTGAATAGTCTGCTATGAACATTCTTGTTTGAACACAACAACGTATATTCCTAGGGGTGCAACTGTTGGATCATATGATAATTCTATTTAAATTTTTTGAAGAATAGTCAAATTATTTTTCATAGCTGCTGAACAATTTCACATTGCCACTAGCAATAAATGACTATTCCAATTTCTCCACAACTTAACCTATACTTGCTATTTTTCTTTCTTTTCTTTTTTTGTTCTAGTCATCCTAGGTGATGGCATCAGCTTTTCCATTTCTGCAGGAAAGACTGTTGGGATGTTGATAGAGATTGTACCACATCTATAGATTGCTTGGAGAATCTTCCAATCCATGAATACAAGATGTCTTTTTCATATAAACTCATTTTTATGTTATATCAAAAATATTCATTTTCAAAATACTTTAATGATATTTAATAATACTCCTTTCTGGGACAATGCTATATACTTTGAGTCTCTTCATTTCATTATCACATAATATCTATATGATTATATACATTTTTAAAAATACATCATAACTGTGTAGAACATAAAAAATTTTACCAAGTCCATATACATGAATTTAAAAGATTATCCCTTTTATAGAGAGAAAAGAATCAATGTTTGTGATTCAACAAGAGTTATAAATGTATCTTGAGAAACTTGTAAAGCCACAAGTTTCAGAATATCTGATGACATTTGATCATTATTAATGTGTGGGTATCTTGAAAGTAAATAAATGATACTCCTTTCTTCTCTTTCCAAACTTTAAAAAATGGAAATAAGGAAGTTAAACTGATGAAGTTCATAACATTGGTTTAAGAGTATAATCTGGATTGGACAAATACCAATGGGTATCCTATTAAACCCTCTGAGTAGAATTTTTTCACTTTGCTCCAGATAACTAGACCAGACAAGATGTTGCCCTTCCTGTAGGCAAGCAGATATAAGAGGGAAGGAGAGAGAGAAAGGGAGACAGAGACAGGCTTGAGCAGATCACCATGCTCTGCTCTTTCCCCCAAGTTTACCAATAATATTAGAAATTCTTCTGGACCTGAGGCTTTGTTAAGGGGCAGAAAGTAGTTGTTTATCCAGTACTGTTCTCTCCTGAGAATGTAATATACATGATGTCTTTTCTGGGGAAAAATGAGTGAGAAATAACTCTCCCAGTGTTCATACAGCAGAAGCCCCACTCACCTTTTGACCTCACACTGACATTATGTTAATCAGACAGAAATTGTTGTCATTCAACCCATTTATAGTCGCTTTTTCTTCTTTAATTTAGGAGTATAATCTATTCATGTATGATACAAATCAAACCACCACAAACTAAAATGTATGCTCTTTATTCAAACTTCTGGTTTTGATCTTGGAATCATCAGTCTTTTATCTCTACTTGTTTTCACTTTGTCGTTCTCATGTAGGAAGCACTGTAAACTTTAAAATATGACTTGTTGACTTTGAAATATGGGTAAAAATACCTAAATGATATGAACAATTGGATAAATGTATCTGGAGCTTAGAAGAAAGAATGGTGGTAGAAGTGAATTTTTGGAGCCATTGGCTGCCCTGTGGTTAATGAAGTCCGGAGCGTGGAAAAGAGGACTGAGTACACTCCAAAAAAGAAAGGAAAAGAAGGGAAACTAAAGACAAAATCCTGAGATGTTTTAAAATCTAGGAGTAAAGCAGAGACACAGGACCCGAAATTAGTGACTAATGAGGAAATAGAAAGAGATGTTTGAAACATATGAGGAAAAATGGAATCAGGGAAATTGTGTTTCAAAAAGGAAGGTGTGTCTATCACCAGAGAGAAATCCTATACGGTGAGATGAGGTTTCAAGGTCACCATTGGACTGGGCACCTAAGATGTTGATAATCTCAGAGAGTATACTCTACTCATCAGTGGACTGATGAGAAAATATCAGGGTGTATGTTGAATCCAGGTGAGCTGAATCAGAGAGAAGACTGTGGACACAATACAAACATTTTTGAAGACTTGTCTGAAATAAAAGGAAATACAAAGAGTAATACAGTGAAAAAGAGGACTTTTTAAAAAAATTGTGTGATACTTCCCCACACTTATATATGAAGGGGAAAGAGAGCTGGAGGATAAGGGGGGTGAAGAAGCAGGACAGGATGGTGGTGGTTCCTAAAGCAAGTTCTCCTGGTAGAAAGGCTATGGTGGAACTTAGCACCAGGGGGAAAGATCCATTTTAGAGAGAATGAGGGTCACTGCTCTTTGGAGATCAAAGAGGTAAGATCTCTGCAGATATACATTTAGGAGCTGAAGGACTTCAGGATTGAGGGCATCGTTTATATTTTTAATAATAAAGTGAGATGGACAGCTATCTGCTGAGGAAGAGGGTAGCTGGGGAGAGTACAGATTCACAGAATCATGCAAGTTTTTGGTAGCAACTGAGGACAATTAAAAGAGCAGTTTATCAGGGACTATTGGTAATTCTGCTGAACAACCTGAAGGATACCGATGATTCTAATGCATAGTTCTGTGTACTTGCAATACCAAGCCAGAACAGCTTTGGGGGTTCTGTCAGAGTGGCTGCCAAATAAGCTAGGTAATGATAAATATTAGGAAAGTATATTCAATTATTCAGTGTACTTTTCTTCCAAGAGGGACAGGAAGATGATAGAGAGACTATTAGCAGAATCACCTATAAGCCTATGGAAATTAGATGCTGGAAGATTCAATGCCACTGAAGACTTGAGAAAAGCTCTCTTATGTGAGTGGATGAAACGAGCCTGGCAAGGAATCATTCGATATATATGCTATTGGACCACGTCTGTAGATGGTATTTTTTCATTTTTATACAAATATCACTACATAATATCCATCAACCCTGACTGCATGACCTTACGCTCTGGATCTGATTTGGTAAGATGCTATCTTATGTGACCTGATTTTCTGATTTGGATGTTCCATGGTTCCACACACCACAATCGCACACTGAAGGCATTGCCTCTGGATGAGGAAGGCAGCATGATCTAGAATTTGGAGTCCATATCTGCACACTGTTGGAGGTGGCTCATCTTATGTTGAGCCCTGGTGCCTAGGACTCCTGCCACACATGCTGGATTCCTCTCAGGAGGTTGGTGGTTTAGTTGCTAAGTTGTGTCTGACTCGCAACACTCATATATATTTTATACATATATTATATATTATTTATATATTCTATATTATTATTAAATATTATTATATTATATATAGTATTATACATTATATTATTTAACAACATATTAGTATATA
>SJYV01015508.1:301597-337833 GCA_006410875.1 Neotragus pygmaeus | reverse complement strand
CCATCCCTGGGATTCTCCAGGCAAGAACACTGGAGTGGGTTGCCATTTCCTCCTCCAATGCATGAAAGTGAAAAGTGAAAGTCAAGTTGCTCAGTCGTGTCCGACTCTTCACGACCCCATAGACTGCAGCCCACCAGGCTCCTCCGTCCATGGGATTTTCCAGGCAAGAGTACTGGAGTGGGGTGCCATTGCCTTCTCCGAACTGAAATGCTAGTATCACCCAAATCTGTAATTATACAAGAAAGCTGAGTCTCCAAGTGTTGCTTGCCTGGTTCTCATCTCTTTCATTTTTGGTCTTCTAAAATCTTACCATTCTTCCTCACATATGTGTCACCATTATCCACAGATATTTTTTATTGCATTTTTACCCCAAATGGCTAAACACACTTTCATTTCCCTTCAACAAAGAGAAATAGAAAAATGGCAGATTTCTGTTTACAAACCATTTCTGTGCTGTTCCCTAAATGTCTCCTCTCTGTATACTCCATAAATACATAATGATACAAATTATCTGGTGGGAATAATTTGTCTGTAATCTAGAGACCACCATAGACTCTGATCTATCTTTGAACACCTATTTGCATAGCCAGTTTTTACTAGTTTCTACTAACATGTGAGACCAAATGACAAAGCATTAGGTCACCATGAAGTCATAAAATTTCCCAAAGGTTGGTCAATACTAATTTATAAATGCATGAGTAATGCACATATGTCATTTTTCAGCTGATGATTTCTATTACCCGGAAAAAGCCTCATGGAAGAGAACTGGAAAAGTTCTTTCCTATAAGCCTTGCAGCTGAAGAACAAGGAAAGCATATATTTTAAAAGGGGGTCACTTTTTATTATTGTGTGTGACCCAGGACAGCGTCTTCATTTCCACTCTAAAGGACAACCCATTTGAAACTCATGTAGTGACCCTCAAGTATCAGATGAGAGCAATACCATCAAAAAACCTGAATAAGAAAAAGCTTGAGAATTGATTTTCTACGACGCTGTGACCAATCTGCTTTTTATTAGTTCCACTAACATCAGTACTAAATATATAAAAACAAGATATGTGTGTGTGTGTNAGTATCAGATGAGAGCAATACCATCAAAAAAACCTGAATAAGAAAAAGCTTGAGAATTGATTTTCTACGACGCTGTGACCAATCTGCTTTTTATTAGTTCCACTAACATCAGTACTAAGTATATAAAAACAAGATATGTGTGTGTGTGCACACACGCTCATGGCATTGTTTTTGTTTGATCCTAAGATCACCTCTACAAAGCTATAGCCATCTGATGAAAGAAGGGGAGAAATATAAAATCCTCATCATCCTCCTATTGGTCTCAGACCTAAATTACTCTGTTTTCCCAAGTCAGCCAATGCCTTGTACAGCTAAAGCACTAACCTTGGTTCCTGAAAATATTGTCTCTTTGTTAAATCACCCACTCTGGATAGGCCCTTAAAGAGCTCAGCATGCCTTGAAATTTATTGCCACAGCATATGTATTTTTCTAAGGCCTGCAATTCTCTTAAGTCTTTTCCCCAAACAAGCCTCCTGATATTTATCCCTGCAGAGGGCAACCAAGAGCCATACTACAGGCCAGATACATCGTTGTACTCTGAAGGAACAGTGAGCAAGGATTCCTTAGCTTGGGCCTCTGTAGGACCTGAACAGCTAATCTGAGTCATGTGAATGGCTTTAAGCTGACCCATCTTTCCTTTTTAATTGAACAGTATGCATAACTGCTTGGGAAAGCCCAATTAGGCTGACCTATCCTCCCTTCAAAGGCCCGATTGTTCTGATGCTTAGTCAAAGACACATGCTACACACGGAGACATGCTCCAGATTCACAGACGGACCTACAGGCATTCTGAGTTTCCCTGACATCCAGCCAGCTCCTTCTCTGCTTAGGTAGATGTAATCCCATTTGGCACCTTAAAGGTTATCCTAAACCATCAGATTTTCCTTAGACCATTTTACAACAGGTTTGTTTCATTAATTAACCTCCTTTTGTGAGGTCTAAGAGCTATAAGCCAGAATGATGTTGGCTTGGCAGCAAAGAGTTTTATAGCTATGTCATGACATATTTTAATTTTCCAGCTAGAATGGTCTTGCATGCTCTCTGCATGACCATTTACAGCATAGCACATTTACTTTGAAGTTGATAGTGCCCTGTTCTTCTTCATTATATTCACTCAGGACTGCACCGTTAAATGTGTAGGCAGCAGAAAGAAGCTAGAGGGGTCCCCACTCAGATGCCCCAACTGGGCATATCTGCCTTCAGCCCAAAGATAATACTGGCCACTTCCATATCCAGAAAAATAAATTAACTCATTATCTGAGAAAATACAAAGTTTAAAATAAGATTTCTTAGAGATTTGTGGCACTTCCCCAGTGACATCTGTTTGTTTGTTTGTTTTGCTTCTAAGGCACATTTAGTAAGTACTTTATGAAGACCTACTAGTCAACTTTCAAACTACCCTTAGCTCACTTTGATACCATTAATGGCATCTCGGGATTTTAGATCCATTGGGAAACACAGAGAATACGTGTAAACTGAAGAGATTAGACCATTTTATAATAATGCCTTAGACCTGTCTTCTCAAAGTGTGATTCTGGAGCCAGAAACATCAGTGTCCATATATCCTGGAACCATCTAGAATGGCAAACTCCCAGGCCCTCCTCCAGACCTGCTGTATCACAAAACCTGGGGGTGGGTTTCAGCAAGGTCTTCCTCCAGGTGAGTCTGATGCAAGCCAAAGTTTGAGAACCACAGCCTCAGTCATTTAAAAATTATTTTGACACACAGAGCATTTCACTTCTTTTCATGATTAGGTAGGAAGAACAGATATTAGTTTCTCCACTTTCCGAAGAAGAAGACAGACTTTAGAAAGAGAACTTGTTCAAGATCATTCCGTGGCTAAATAGGAAAGTGAGACTAGATCACAGAGTTTCCAGTGCAACATCCATTCCATGACAACCTCAGCAGAAAAACTAGTACTGAACAGACAAGCCTCAGGCTCACCTGGACCTAGAGATACATTGGCTGGGCTGGCCAGGTAGAGCCCCTAAAGGATGGATATTAAATAAATAAATAGGATTAAGCGTGGGGACAAAGCTAACAAATGAGGAGAATCCAAAACTCCAACACAATACAGTATGGATGGTGAGAGAAAAGCAAATGAGCCATGAAAAGCTAGGGGAAAAAAAAAAGAGAGAGATGAAGCGCCTACTTCAAAGATGGAAGAGGGCCCTGCTTGGACATTTTTCTTAGGCCTTGTGACAGGAGAAAAGTCATTGCAGTTCAGAACAACATCTATGACAAATATGGAAGCCAAAATAATTGTTTCAACTCAAAACACTTCTAAGGCNCACTTCTCAGTAAGGTCCATTTTACTGGTTTCTGTGAAGATAAGATTCTGAAGTGAAATATTAGATACACTACGAAGAAATTTAAAAAATATAATGACTTGTTACACAAGTGATGAGTAAAAAGCAGAAAGGGGGAAGATAAATGTATAAAGAATATTGACTATATTATGTAGAAAAATTATAAGTGTGGAAAAGATATTAGGAATCTTAGGAGGCAAGATTATTGGCAATACAGATGGAAAGGGGAAAGGAGATTGGGGTGTTGGGTTTTAGGATGAACCTGTCTTTGTTCTAAAGATAAAGCGTTTCAAATACCTCTTGCATAACAAATCATCCTAAAGCTTAGTGGATTAAAAAAAATAATTGATTTGCTCATAATTCTGTAACTTGGATTGGATTGTCTTTGATATGGTGTCAGTGGGGGTGGCTTGGCTGGGGCCAGAGGCTCTGCTTCCATAACGGCTCACTCACTTAACTGATAAGTTGATGCCACTTGTCAGCTAGGAGCTCAGGGGCTGCCAATGAGGGTCCCAGTTCTTCCTCCCAGATTCTCTTCCTGCAGTTAGGTTCATATGGCCTCTGGCCCTCAATGATTCAAGAGCCACATACAAAATATATGTATTCCCTCCTATCATCCCACAAAGCTACATCTCATTATAGCATACTCTTAGTCTTATAAGACATGGTTCCTCTTGATTTGAAGATCTGTGAGAAAATGAGACAATTTATCTCTTCCTAAGCCAGGAACAAGAAAAATCATGATAAACATTCCCATTCAAAAACAGGGAATATGGGAAGCACATAGTAATTACCAATTCAAAGAAATTCTGCAATCCATTAGGGTAAAAGTAAATAGATCTTTGAGGAGGACTGGTAATGGTTTCTCCATGAGAAATGGTTCCAGCCTCTGATCTGTCCTTCCCTTTCCATCTTAAATAGCTGATATTTATAAATGAGTAACTTTCTCAGCCTACTTCCTGCCGGTAGAAAACTGTTGATTTTGAAATGTGTCTGTTTCTTTTAATCCAAATTGGCAATGCTTCTGTTAATACAATTATCTTAAAAGCTTTATAGGTTTCCAATGAATCTTATTGGAGCTTATCCTATTACTACAAAATAGAAGAAAGTAACAATACCAAATCTCTTCAAAAAAGACTCCTCTCTAATTTTGGGTGCAGGATAACATCCTATGATTCTTCAAAGTCCTTTTCTTGGCAGATGAGTTCTCTGCTGTAGACCTTAAAAGTCTCAGAAACACTACTGCCTATTAGAGAGGGTCTAGCTAACATCACCTTAAGTCTTTTGAAGGAATTAACAGAGTGTCTTAAGACCTGACCCTAACCCAGACACCACATTTTACTCAAAGAAACTCTTAGGATCTTTGCCCGCAGGTCATTTATTATTTTGAGAATTATTCAATTTCAAAAAGCTGAGAATGATAAATAGCTTAATATTTGAATGAAATGAATCCTGGTTTCTTTGTACTTCTTCTTTATTTCAGTTGAAACTAGAACTAAAATTATTGTGTCTCATTCCTCCTATCTTTATCAGGGAAAGTAAATTTGAACTTTCAACATTGTGCTTGGAAATCCCCAAACCCAAAATTTTATTAAATGCCCTTTTATCATCCACATTACTGTATACAGGAGATTCACTGATTTTCCTACCAATCCAATTTTCTCCAGCTACAAGTAGTAATATCCATCCTATTCTTCCCAGCCTTCAGTAAAATTCTCTGCGGGGGGCGCTCCGCAGAAAGAGAGAGGCAGTGGAACTTCCCTCAACAAAGCTGAGAGGTCCCGAGGAAAGGTGAGTCTGCTGTCCGCCACCCAGCCCCTCGGCAAGGGAGAGACAATCAGACACGACAGGGGTTCTGTCTAAGCAGTTCCGCTTTATTGTTGCAGGCTCCCAGCTTATATAGACAAACAGGGGGGTTTTAGGAGGGACTTTCCATAGTTGCACCAATCACGTTAAAGATCAAATCATGCACCTTCATTGTAACAGGAGTCTAAGGTGATTGCTCACTGTTTACGTGCACGGAAATCAAGAGAGCCAATCAAAAACTTTGACAGACAACATGGACCACGCCCCCATCTCTTCCGCTAGGCGCCATCTTACTTTCCGAACACAAAGCTAGCCCCTTTCTTTTCAAGGTTTCCCATGTAGGGCCCCACATTCTCCTTGAAGCCTTTTATTTTTTATTGCTGCTTAAAAAAAATCACATGAAAACTTAACAACTGTTTATTATTTCTCACAATCATCAGTTGTCTTGGCAGGTTTTCTGCTTTACCTTATGTTGACTGATAGCAAGCAGGCTTAGAATGCCCTCACTCATAAGACAAGTTGGTGCTAGCTGGCTGTTGGGAGCCCAGCTGAGGCTGTCAGCTGGGGAACTTGGGTCTCTCTGCTGGCTGGGTTCCTCTATTCTCTTTCATGTTAGTTCTCCATGTGCTTATCTTGAACTTTCCCAAACATGTAGGTCTCAGGGTAATTAGACTTCTTACATAGTGGCTGGTTTCCAACAACACAAAAGTAAAAGCTGCCAGGCTATCTTAAGGCTCAGGTCCAGAACTGTCACAGCATCTTTCTGCCTCTTTCTACTATTTAAAACAAGGTGCAAGCCCAAATTCATGCAAAGGGAATTGTTGCCAAGAGGTATGATTCACAGGGGGCCAAAAAAGTTGACAGTCTATCACAATAAAATTCAGTTTCCTTTGTTCCAGGAGAACTATAGGATGGTGGTGCTCAAAGTGTGGTCCCCAGACTAGCAGTATCAGCATAGCTGGGAAATATTTGCCAAACACAAATTCTTGGGCTGTACCCCAGACGTAATGAGTCAGAACTTCTGGGCATGAGCCCATAAATCTGTTTATTGAGCCTTCCAGGTGATACAGATGCAGACAAAAGTTAGAGAATTCAAGGGCAAAAGAAACATATTAAATTGTATTTGTGTCATACGTGGAAAATATTAAAGCTTAATTAAGTTAACTCAATATGAATATCTATATATATAATATATAATTAATATCTTTTAAACATGATATTATTTATAAAAGATCACTTTCATTAACAGCCTTCTATGACTATTAGTATAAAATATCATTTATAATATGAAAATGGCTGAGAATTAATTAACAGTTATTTTTGTCTCCATACACACAAACATACATATACAGGCATATGCACTTCTCTTTCAATTTCTTCTTTTTATTTTTGCTCTTATTGGGGGTTTAATGATACTTTTTATTTGAATGATAAATATTTTGTCTTATATAGTTGTTTATTCTCAGGAATGTGAGCAAGGAGGTATAGTAAAGAATGAAGTGAGTATATATGATAAATATCACCAGAGCCATGAACAACTTTTCTGCAAAATTATTTTTGAAAGCAGCTTGGAAATGTAAGTTTAAGATGAAGGTACCAAGGACATTTAATGAGAAAAGATGATACTTACATATTGATCATTCTCTTTTCAGTCCACTGAGATTGAGCTTGCACCATAACTTTAGGCTTCTCCATAATCCTCCAGAGTATTCAGGTGTTTGCAAGATTAACCTCTCAAACTATTGCAACTGGAAAAATGACCTGTTGAACTACATTAATTGATTAAAGTCTACATGCATTAGAGCAGTGCATGTTTGATTGCCAATAAAAAGACTCATAGGAAGTAGTTTATTGATGGTGAGAAGGCAAAAATAGAAATGATTCAAATACCTTATTGAAAGCATGTGAAACTTGCAAAGTGCATCTCTACACAAAAGTTCTAACATCAAATAATATTTGAGCCTTAGATACTTTTATTAGAATGCCAGTGAGAGCAGTTGTGATGATAAAAGCCTTGAGTACATTGTATTTTTGGTTCAGCAAATGCTTATGAAGAACACAAGCACCGATCTGTATCACCAAGTCCCCAAATCAATCCTGGGCTGGAGATTGTAGAATTATGGACATTTTATTAAAAGGGGAAATGGAGTCAGATAGCAAAGTTTGGACTTGAACTACAGTAGACAATGGTGCTAGTGGCAAAGAACACGTCTGCCAGTGCAGGAGATGTAAGAGATACTGTTCAGTCCCTGGGTTGGGAAGATCCCCTGGAGGAGGGCAGGGCAATCCACTCCAGTATTCTTGCTTGAAGCATCCCATGGACAGAGGAGCCTGGTGAGCTACAGTCCATTGGGTTGCAAAGAATCGGACATGACTTAACGACTGAACAAGAAGAAGAATGGCTATGGAATTCACGCTCCTATTCACAGATGTGCCATGGATTATTTACATTTACTTTAGATTCTCACCTTGAAAATTTGGCTTATGAACTCATATGATGAAATCTGAAGAAGTTAAAACAAGTCTCAGTTTAGCCATCTGAAATTGAAGTGGAGGCTAGCATCGTAAACCAGGTAATCACCTTCTCTATTCACGGCTGCCTAATTCTTAAAAGTCTTGAACATACTCCATCTCATTTGATTCTCAAAATTCTTAAAAGGGATGTTCCCCAATTTTACTATTAAAAAAAGCAAGACTTAGAAAGGCTAAGTAACTTCAACAGTTCCTACAACTAGTAGGTGCCAGTCAGAACTCTTTGTCAATATCCTGATGTCAATTCTCACACTTTTCCTGGAAACTCCAGGAATTCTTAAAAGTCAAGTAATGATTCTTGGTTTTTTTTTAGATGAATTTGTCAAATTTGTATTAATATCACATGATCACTAAAACAACAAACTTTTCTACTTCTTGCTAAAAGTCAAGTAATGATTCTTAAAGAAAGAGAAGCAATAGGGATTGTAACATTCTCAGCCTCATTTATACATCTAAACTGCAAAATTCCCCAGCAATGCAGCCTTTAGATTGCAGGATGAAGTTTTATTTTTCTTTATTCTAAGCAAATTTCAAATGTATACTTGTATACAATACAACTTCTACTGTTTACATTTTAATCTCTTTCTTTGAGTTGGAGAGAAAGTTATAGATATAGAGACAGACAGCTGGGGAGTAATCCAGATGTGTTTTATGGGTACACACATGCGAGCATGCAATGCATAGGAAAGTGGTCTTTCCCAAGGGTGTCCCAGCAGACATCTGATTGCCCATTATAACGATGGTGACATGGCATGGCTTTTCTTTCTTTAGAATACATGGGTTGGCACCTAAAGATAGGTTGCGCCTGGTGGTTTTGTCTCTTGGGTATCACTGTATTTTAAATAAATACTGAGTTCCAAAACCCCATTCCCACTTTGCCTTCCTTCAACATCCTTCCTAAGCAGCTGCTAAGTGTAAGGAAACTTAGAGAAAAAATGTAGAAGAGAAGAGTGCACAGAAATAAAAGATGGAATATTTGGAAAGGGCAAGCAGCAGAAAGAAAAGCAGAAAGGCAGGAAGCAGCGTGGGTGAGAGGAAAACCTGGTGGGTAGGGTTGGAAGAAGGGCAGAGCCTGAGAGAATTCACATTACATGGTGTCAAAGGAGACAGATATTCTATTCTTTTTGACTCAGTCCTGGCTCTATGGAAATGACCCACTGCAGTCAGCTTATTTCTTGGCCGAAGCTAACGAAAGGCTTATCACCATTTGCTGTGTGAATCCGTGTCTGTAATTTCTGTGACCTGAGCATTCAGGACAAAAATTTTTTCCATTTTTTCCCATTTCATGCATCATTTCAGAGTTCTGTAGTCACTTTGTAGAAACTGTGGGTGCCCGTTTTAACAAGTCGCAAAACAAGAAGCATAAAGCCTGCATGGCTTACATCTGCTTCTTTCGTTTCTAAACGAGAGAGGGTGGGAGTTAATGAGAACAACTACAGTGAACAACAGTGGATCCTGTGTTTGCATAAGTGTCCCATTTTAACTAAGAGGCAACTGTGCGTAATCCCTTCAGAGACTCGGGTTGCTGGTTGGCAGGCCTCTGCAGCCAGAACACCTGCGCGGTGGAGATGCAGGACGTTCTGTGAAGGGTGCCAGCCACGGGTTTTCCACCTCACATGCTCAGCATCTGACTAAGGATGTCAGTTGCTTCTGAAGGCCAGTTGCTCACACAGAAAATAACTACAGCTCTGTTGAAACTCTGTTTCTCTCTTTGCTTTTCTCTCTGGAACTGACTACCCTCTTTGATACATGGCCCCATGTAGAATGGCTTCCAAGCCAAAGCCTGAGACATTGAGCCAGTTTATAAATATTAAATACAGATGCCCTGAAGCATCAGGAGAGCTGTATAGATAAAAGATACTGGAGAACACTGCATGGAGATCATTTTGCTGACAGTCAAATACTCCCAAAATACCAAGGTCCCTGCTGTGGCTTGAAACCATTGCCTTATCTGGCAAGGTCTTTTCTACCATTCTCCCCCTGGCTCTTTGCACACACCTGGAAGAAATGATTGAGTGATAGAACTAACCAGTGAAGTTACCAAGGACTGAATGCAAATGTATGTAAATGTGACAAGATCTGGACCTTCATTTGCTTTTATAATTTATCTATTTGGATAATACTCAGAAAGTAGCTTCTTCTTAAGTACTCTTTCTCCCTTTCTCCTTCTTCCTCTTCCTTCTTTCCTCCCTATTTCCAGGGTAGGAGTAGAGAATGGACATGTGTTTGGGGTGGGGGGTATGAACTGAGAGATTAGAATTGACATATATCCATTGCCATGCGGTAGTGGGAAGCTGCTATCTAGCATAGGGAACTCAGCTCCCTTGCTCTAGGAGGACCTAGATGGGAGAGGGGGAGTGAGGGAGTGGGAGGGAGGATCAAGAGGGAGAGGATATATGAGTATATTTAGCTGTTTCAGTTGTGCAGGATGAATTAACATAACACTAAGGCACGACTTCCCTGGTGGCTCAGATGGTAAAGCNGGAGAGGGGGAGTGAGGGAGTGGGAGGGAGGATCAAGAGGGAGAGGATATATGAGTATATTTAGCTGTTTCAGTTGTGCAGGATGAATTAACATAACACTAAGGCACGACTTCCCTGGTGGCTCAGATGGTAAAGCACCTGAGTTGGGAAGATCCTCTGGAGAAGGAAATGGCAACCCACTCCAGTACTCTTGCCTGGAAAATCCCATGGACGGAGGAGCGTTGTAGGCTACAGTCCATGGGGTCGCAAAGAGTCGGACACGACTGATCGACTTCACTTTCACTAAAGCAATTATACTCTAATAAAAATTAAAATATAAATAAGATAGATCAATGAAATTATCCCACATTTTTATGCAGAATATAATTTTTAAATTTAAAAAACAATTGCAAAGTTTGGGGCTGATCTTTAGAAGCTATGACAGAGATTCATGTGACTTGAATGTTGCAGCATTATCATTCCCCTTGAGAATGGCCACCTCCACCACCACTTCTCCTTTTTCCTCAATTTTCCTCAATTTTCCTTCTAATTACTTTACTGAATTTTATATCTATTATGGTGCCATCCTTAATATCAAAATTTAGGATGAATCCAAATGAGGAAATGATAGCAGGAAAGAGCTAAGCTTCCTTTTTTTTTTTTTTTTTTTGGAAACACTGGATCAATTATGCTTGTGAAGAGTTAGGTTGGGAAGTTAATTAAGTTGATACTACAACTCAACTGATTCTAAAAATTTCAAAAGAATAATTGCAAAAACTTACCAGCAGCTTACACAATGTTACCTTTAACTATCCTCCATTTAGTGGAGGTTTTTAAAGGTTGATAGAACACCAGAAATATTGAGATCATAAGAACTGAAGCTCATAACTCTCAAAATTGTGAATCTCAAGCTTGTCTTCTTGCTTGTGCGATGCAAGGTTTTATTTTACAGTTTTGCATATGAGATTAATGGGAGAAGATTGTTGTTTTTTCTTTTTTAATCTCTCCAGCTTCTACTTGGCATGAAAATCTTTCAAGTCATATTGGTTCAACAGATATTTCTTTAGAAACACCAGCTACCAGAGCAATCATAACATATTTAACAACATGATTAGTATTATTTTGATGTTTTAAGTATAAACAGCAAGAAGAAAATGTTTTATTGTCTATGGTGTTTTGTATTTTGAAAAGAATTTGGTAAACACGGTATCTAGAATACTAATCAGAATGTTTGCTACCCATGAAAACAGCAAGTCAGCCATGGAAATGCCTGTCTTATTAACTGTGAAAACTGAAACACAGGGGGGAAAATATGATCTGTTTTAAATATACTCTAGCCTACAGAGAAGGGGAGTGTATTTGGAGGCTCACAACTGGCATATCCTCTTGCTCTTTTCTAGGATGTGTTTATGTAGAATTAACACAGAATGAGACGCAGAAAGAACTAGTGACCTGATATTCTTATTTGGAGATCCTGCAAGAGAGAAATTTCAAATACAGTCTTATTTGTATTCCTTGGTGTTAAGGCAATATCTATTTTAAAAGTTTTTTTTCTTCAAAAACACATGCAAAAGGGTTACCATTAAACTTCCTCACTATAGAAGTGTGTAAAATTTTCCACCCTTGAAGCTACAGCATATGTATTTCTTAAAAAGACAAAAAAAAAAAAAAAAGGCAAACCACAAACACATGTGCACACACTGGGAAAATTGGTTTTCTCAACTGAATGAATAGATGCATTTACTGACTTCTGAGTCTCTATTTGAATATAAACATGTGAGAAGTGATCATTTTTATTAAACACAAACAGACAAAACCTGCAGAAATAAGAATGGCTTAAATTTAGGACTACCAGCTAAGTCACGTTCTGCTGCTGCTGTCAGTCTTAAACAGAGTAACTCATTCTTTCTGTCTTTCTTCGAGACCTAAAATTCTATAGCATATTCCCACCCATTGACTGATATAGTTATGTTTCTGGCATGAGTTATTCTACCCTATTAAGCAGAATAATAACGAATCGTGGCACTAGAGATGACCTGAGTTCCTTGGACAACAAGGAGATCAAACTACTTCAATCCTAAAGGAAATCAACCCTGAATATTCATTAGAAGGACTGATGCTAAAGCTGATGCTCCAACACTTTGGCCACCTGATGTGAAAAGCCAACTCATTGGAAAAGACCCTGATACTGGGAAAGATTGAGGGCAGGAGGAAAAGGAGGCAGCAGAGAATGAGATGATTGGATGGCATCACTGACTTAATGGACATGAGTTTGAGCAAACTCCAGGATATAGTGAAGGACAGTAAAGCCTGGCATGCTACAGTCTATGAGGTCTCAAACAATCGGACATTACTTAGTCACTGAACAACAAGAATAACCAGAATAAGAATATCTGAGATTTTGAAATGTTATCACACTTTTACATAACAATAAGAATGGGAGAAGGATGTTGGTGCAGGACAGTCTTTTTGGTTTTACATTTGGGCATCCACTGACGAGGAGAAATCATTCCACAAAGGTACCTCCAATGCTTTGAATTCCTGTGTATTCTCTGATCCACTAACTTTGAGAGTGAACTGTTACACTCATTGTTGTTGTTTAGTCTCTAAGTTGTGTCTGACTCTTTGCGACCCCATGGACTGTAGCCTGTCAGGCTCCTCTGTCCATGGGATTTCCCAGACAAGAATACTGGAGTGGTTGCCATTTCCTTCTCCAGGGGATCTTTCCCAACCAGGGATTGAACACATGTCTCCTTCATTAGCAGGCAGGTTCTTTATCACTGAGCCACCTGGGAAGCCCCGAACCTGCATAATTATTTGAGTTGTATTTTGCCCATGCTTTTTCCTTTAAAATATTTAAAGAGAAATAAGGAGAAAGTGCCGGGTAGGCAGTTAGAACCTAAGGAGACATTTGGCAAGATGTATGATTAGAGAGTCAGATTATGAAATATCTAAGTCTAGAAATATGACTCACCTAAGTTGACATGACTAGTGTGTGTTGGACCCAACTGGACTTTAGGTTTCCGAATACCAATCCAGAATTTATCTTGCAAGATTGTATCCCTTGAGGCCACAGTATTCCATCATGTGCACTCAGACACTTAGTCATGTCCGACTCTTTGTGACCCCATGACTGTAGCCCACCAGGCTCCTTTCTCCATGGAATTTTCCAGGCAGGAGTCCTGGAGTGGTTTACCATTTCCCATCTTCCCAACCCTGGAATAGAACCTGTGTCTCCTGCATTGGCAGGCAGATTCATTACCACGTGGCCACCTGGTTCTATCGTGTAGTAGACACAAATAGTTAGTCAATAAATATTTGTTGACTAAATGAATCATTTTCAGTATCCCTTCTTACTCTACACATTGATCCAAATATGTGGATTTTTCTACACTACTATATATAGAATATGAGAGCACACTACTTTGTCTGATTGTTTAAAGAGGAACAAATAGATAGAAAGATAGATACAGCTTTTTTTCAACAGAGAACACTCCCCACTCCAAGCCAAATTTTACACAGAACAGGAAGATATAAAACATACAAGAATAAAGCTTGTGACAGTTAAAAAAAAAAAAACAACAACTAGAAATTCTCATACTGAGTGAAGTCAGACAAAGAGAAACATTGTATAATATCACATATATGCTCACTGTAAAAAGAAACGATATAAATGAGCTTATTTACAGAAAAGAAACAGACTTAGAGAAGGACCTCATGGTTGCCAGCCAGTAAGAAGCCAGGAAGGGGTAGCTAGGGAGTTTGGGATGGACATGTACACTCTGATATATTTAAAATGGATAACCAACAAGGTCCTGCTGTATAGTACAGGGAACTCTGCTCAGTGTCCTGTGGCAGCCGGGATGGGAGGGGTTTGGGAGAGAATGGATTCGTGTATGTACAGAACTGAGTCCCTTGGCTATCCACCAGAAACTATCACAACATTGTTAATCTGCAGTGCCTGCATTTGTCTAAGTCTCTTCAGTCGTCTTTGACTCTGCAACCCAATGGACTATCACCTGCCAGCTTCCTCTGTCCATGGGATTCTCCAGGCAAGAATATTGGAGTGGGTTGCCAGGCACTCTTCAGGGGATCTTCCCAAAGCAGGGACTGAACCCACGTTTCTTCTGTTTCCTGCATTGGCAGGCGGGTTTTTTACCACTAGCACCACCTGGGAAACCTGTTAATCTGCTATACTCCAATATGCAATAAAAATTTTTTTTTTTTTAAGTGTGCATGATACATAGTTTCTTCTATTAGAAAATCCTACAAAAATGTTAGGTAACTATTGGAAATCCATCTGTTGTTTAGGCTCAGTCAAGCCCATTTACAAGAAAAAGTCACCAAGCCCTCAAGCACTTTAACCTAAATCCCCTTGGGAATTTCTAAATTGGGGTAGGAACACATTTCTCCAGATTTTGACCTTTCTAGTATGTTATATTGCTTGTTTATATGCCTCTGAATTTAGTTCTTTCCTTCTATTTCTTTTTGTTTGTGTGCTTTTGGTTTGTTTATGTGTTTACACAGTCAAACATTGATAAGCTACAATAGTATACTTCCTGATTTAGTGAATTTACCAGTCTTTATTACTATCCCTAAAATCTAGTTATGCTATGACTAATGAACTTTTGGTCAAATGTAGAGCAAAATAAATTTACTGAATTTAGTCTATTTGACCAAAAGTTCAGACTAATGTGGTTTGATACTTCACAACAAACCATGAAGTCACAGTCAATTTTGAAGACAAAAATCCTATAAAAAGCAATTTACTTAAAATATTCCATACTTCATTTCGTTGTTTTATAAGACTGAAGTCAGTACTAGTGACAAAATTGCTTTTTTTGTAATTAATTACAAGTTTACAATAAGGTGGTGGTTTTCTGATGCCGGATTCACAGATTATGAAGGAAATAAAAGGACCTCTAAAAAATTTTAGAGCTCTAAAATGAACTTTAGAGAGAGAAAATAGTGAATATAGGTGGAAAACATGCAGCTTTAAAAAACTACACTCGTAATGAAGACAACATAAAGGTCTGGTCTGTTTCTGTTCAAACAACAAAACCCACACTTTTTAAATTACTAAAAGTAACCTCCAAAAGATTCTATCTTCATGTTTCCAAAGTAAAGGCTTGAATTAACATCCTGTCACATGAATGAATTCAAACTTGACTGTCAGTGTTGAATCTGGAGGTTGCTGTGAAACATCAAAGTCCTAAGCACAGCATTACTTTAAATTATTACTATATACAATTTATCACTGAACTTTGTTGTGTTATTGTGATCAAGAGGTTGGTTAGCTTTGCTTGATTCTTAGGGAAAAAGTGATAGAGCAACACTAATGGATACTTGAAAATTAAAAGTTCAGCAAATTAAATTTCCAAAAGGCTGAAAAAAATGCATATACATATCTGATAAACTATATTCTTCATTTTGGTTCAGTCGCTCAGTCATGTTCGACTCTTTGTGACCCCATAGACTGCAGCATGGTAGGCTTCCTTGTCTATCATCAACTCTCGGAGTTTACTCAAACTCATGTTCATCAAGTCGGTGTTGACATCCAACCATCTCATCCTCTGTCGTTCCCTTCTTCTCCTGCCTTCAATCTTTCCCAGCATCAGGGTCTTTTCAAATGAGTCCGTTCTCTGCATCAGGTGGCCAAAGTATTGGAGTTTCAGCTTCAGAATCAGTCCTTCCAAAGAATATTCAAGACTGATTTCCTTTAGGATTGACTGGTTTGATCTCCTCGCAGTCCAAGGGACTCTCAAGAGCCTTCTCCAACACCAATTCAAAAGCACCAATTCTTTGGTGCTCAGCTTTCTTTATAGTCCAATTCTCACATCTGTACATGAACACTGAAAAAGCCATATTTTTTATTAGATGGACCTTTGTTGGCAAAGTAATGTCTCTGCTTTTCAATATGCTATCTAGTTTGGTCATAGCTTTTATTTCAAGCAGCAAGCGTCTTTTAATTTCATGGCTGCAGTCAACATCTGCAGTGATTTTGGAGCCCCCCAAAATAAAGTCTCTCACTGTTTCCACTGTTTTCCCATCTGTTTGCCATGAAGTGATGAGACCAGATGCCATGATCTTTGTTTTCTGAATGTTGAGCTTTAAGCCAGCTTTTTCACTCTTCTCTTTCACTTTCATCAAGAGGCTTTTTAGTTCCTCTTCACTTTCTGCCATAAGGGTGGTGTCATCTGCGTATCTGAGGTTATTGACATTTCTCTTGTGCTCTTCCAGCCCAGCGTTTCTTATGATGTACTCTGCATATAAGTTAAATAAGCAGGGTGACAATATACAGCCTTGATATACTCCTTTCCTGATTTGAAACCAGTCTGTTGTCCCATGTACAGTTCTAACATATTCTCCAGATGGCCATAATTAAAAGGATTAAGCTGGTGTCAAATTGAGCAAATTCCAGTTCTTGGACTCAGTGAATTGATACATAATGAGCAGAAGGCTTCAGGGGTCACAGGGACTGTTTGAATCTCTGCTCTATTGATGTGACTCTGGATTAGTTGCTGAATCCTCTAACTCATGGCGTCCTTATTTATTATACACTATCGTGTGCATAGTATATACACTAGTATAATAGTGTAGGACACTATTAACAATAGTGAGGACTCTCTTTCTAGCTAATAGAGTCATCATGAGTCTTTGAATGGCATTTCTTGGTAAAATAAAGGGACTGTGACATTCAACATCATTATTTAACAAGCATTCGATTTCCAAAATAATAACTAGCATGTATGAAATAGGCTGGGCTTCCCTCATGGCTCAGTGGATTAAGAATCTGCCTGCAATGCAGAAGTCACAGGAGGCGTGAGTTCAATCCCTGGGCTGGGAAGAAGCTCTGGAGAAGGAGACAGCAACCCACTCTAATGGACAAAGTAACCTGGCGGGCTACAGTCCAATGGGTTGCAAAGTGTTGGACACAATTCAGTGACCGCGCATATAAAATAGGCTATAAGATACTAAATACTTTCACTCCATCATTTAATTTGAATTTCAAAACAACCCCCAAAGCTGTAGGTTAGTTTATATGCTTTTTATGTACAGTTAACCCTTGAACAAAGAATGCAGGAATTAGGAGTGCTGACCTGCTATGAAGTTGAAAATCTGCATATAATTTTGCAATGGGCCTTCTCTATGGGTGTTTCTCATCCTCTGTTCCAACCAACCTTAGATCGTGCAGTACAGTAGTAAGTATTTATTCAAAAGAAATCTGCTTATAGGTGGACCATGTGGGTCAAACCGATGTTGTTCAAGGGTCAACTGCATTTACTTTTTTTACAATTAAAGATTATTGACTCATATGAAGAGCAAAACAAAAATACTGACTCATCCATCATGGAACACTTGCCCAAAGACCCTTTATGTTGTTGCTGTTGTTACTGGTGTGCTCTCTTGTGTGTACATGTAGGCAGGGGGAATTAAAAAAACAGTTTGACCTGAATCCCAGCAACATAAACACTTCTACAGTTTTATTATGCTAAATTCCACATCTTCCACATCATAAAGTTTTCATACATGCAGTTATTACAAACAATCATCCTACTAAGTCTAGATGGTATCACTGCCTTCATCTTCCAGAATACAGAGACTAAAAGAAGATCAGGGACTTGTGCAAGTACATTTCATTCCTTGGTCGTTTTCCATGGTCCAGTTTCTCTTCATCACATCACCCGGCATCATTCCCCCAGGGCCAAGGGGTAATGAAGGCAGAGGCTTAAGGCTAAGAGTTGGCATAGTGACACATTAACCCAGCTGGCAAGGAAGCACTTTGTTAGAATGAGTATTCGCCCATACCCTAACCCATTAGACATTTCTCCAGGGAATCCTGGAAAGACATGAACTCGACTCCCACAGGCTTGGAAATGGAGTGTCTCTCCCAGTGCTTTTGCCCAGCAGGGTGAGCAAACCTGGTCACAGTCTAGGCCCATTACTGCCCAAGGGAGCAATGCATGGAGTCTGACCACCAGTCACTGAGGCAATATGTTTTAAAAGGCCACTGCTGTGAAAAGGGGATGGAGAGCAGATACATTTTTATTCTCAAGGAAAACAGCTCAGTACACATTCCATCCTATTTCACAGCAAATATGTTCCACCCACTTGCACACAACCCTAGTCCATTCTCCTCCAGAGTTCTTCTAGCTTTTAAAAAACTGAATAAAAATAAAACAACAAATAACCCCTTTCCTTCCCTTCTTCCTTCCTCTCTTTCTCTTTCCTTCTTTCTTTCCTTCTTTTGAAAATTCCATATGGCTAGGGTTTCTTTTAATATTTCTAGTTCCATTAAATCCAGTAATATCTAATGGAAAAACAGCCACTCTCATGCTGGGAAAGGTAAAACTCAATTCTCTATTAATGCTTTCAAGACACCAGGAAAAAACAAAATCAAGGTTATTACTAGAAAGTCAGACAAGTCCCTTTGTGTTCATTCCAACAGCTGTTTGACATGAATGGAGGCCAAGCAAGGAAAGTTCAGGTAAATATCCCAATTTAGTGGAGTTATTCAGAGGTCAGAAAGGGGTTAGGTGCTATTGGGGGGAGGGTGTTAGATGTACCCTTAAAAGGCAATTTTTAATGTAAGAAATTAAATTCCTTGTTTTATAGATCTTTAACATATTTTAGACACAGAAAAATGTGACCATGTTATGCTTGCATTAAAACGGAGAATGCATGACTAAATTAAGAGTCTTGTTTGGGGTCCTGACTGGCCAGTGAACCCATCACAGAGGACTGGCCCCTTCTGCTTCCCCCTCAGCCTCCCCACACCTCTGAGTCCACTTGCTGAAATTCTGTGTCACTAAATAATATGTTTACCAGGTCAGTGATTTTACGTTGATTGCAGAGATTATCCATAGCTATTTACCCTTCTGTACTCAAAAATCATCCAATCGGCCTATTTAGGAATCGGATTTCGAAGATACAAGAAGCAGCACCTGAATGTAACAACAGAGCTCATCCTCCTCCACCTCGACACATACAATTTTAGACAACCAAAGCAATCATTATCTGAAAAAGTCTTGTTTCTGGCAGGAAAAAAAAAAATCAATTTAATTATATGAGATGTGTCTCCCATTTTAATTGTTGTTAAGTATAGTGCCTTATCGACAGAGCTTCTCTGGATCTCAGTTTATGAGCTTTTTATGTTACTCAGATAACTTGCCGAGGAGAAAAAAAAAATCCATCATGTTACTTAAAAGAACTGAAGCGCCACTGTGCCCCAGCCATTAGGCCCCTCGACTGCGCTCATAATGATGAATGCATCATTTTTCTTGCATGAAACTTTGGTAACAAATAGCACAGCCAAGTCTTTTCCAGCACTGTTATTCTGTTTTAAAAAACACTGACATTTTCTTAAACAGACATAATTTACAATTTTAAGGAGCACAACAGTGCCTTGGTGTTTGAGGGCCAGAAAGCAAACAACACTTCTTTCAGTTCTTTTTTTTTTTTTTCAGGGAATCTCGTGCTTAGTGAGTTCATTCTCGCTTAAGGCCAGAGAGACAGGAGCTGAGGGAGAACACAGCGCCCCTGCTGCCCGTGAAGGTCATGACTCAGTGGTCACGCTACATTCAGGGTCAGAGCAAGACAGAGAGCAAGGAATGACAGGACGGCAGAGCGCGCCAGGCACGGGAGCCTGAGAGGGAGGCATCGGCGAGGTGCTGCTCCCTTGCAGGGACAGAAGAGGCTCAGAATTCCTCTCTCCCAGCCCTGGGAGGAAAGCAGCAGCCTCTGGGATGCCCCTGCACTTCAGAACTGTCTAGCAAGCCCTTCTGTAAATTTCACACAAAGGGGCCACACCAGTGTCAGAGTGTCTGGATCGATAGCTGGAGCAATGTTCGATTTCCAGTGGGGTCAGCTCAGCCCACGCAGATAAATGGAAATCTGTGCAGGAGACTGCAGGTCTGTTGTTTGGAGGAGACCTCAGAAGCGAAGGTTATGTGTAAAGATTAAAATTCCCACGGTGTTATTTCTAAGACAGGGGACGTGTTTCGTTGCCCACGGTGAAGCTTCTTTTCCTGAATTCCCTAATAATCCTTTAGTAAACTGCTTTGTTTAATGGCTGAAGAAAATGTCTAGGAAGGCAAAGCGTGTGCTTGTGACTGTCCTTTGTGTGTGTGCTCCGTCATGTCTGACTCTTTATGATTCCACGGACTATAGTTCACCAGGCTCCTCTGTCCTTGAAATTTTCCAGATGAGAATACCGAAGTAGGTTGTCATTTCTGACTCCAGGAGATCTTCCTAACCCAGGGATCTAACCCAAGCCTCTTGTGTCTTCTGGCAGATAGATTCTTTACAACTGTACCTCCTGGGAAGTCCTGTGAGTGTCCCTTGTGAATATACAATTTGTGTTTGAGAACTATATACATGCACAGATCTGTGTGTGTGTGTGTGTGTGTGTGTGTGTATGCAGATGTGTACACACATGCAACTCATATATCTCCTTTCCCTATGAGGAAATTGTTGCTTTTTTTCTTGATATGTTATCTAACTTAAGACAGCAAATGAACAGAAGTTCAGAATCCAGAATGCTGTTTCCCGTGTATGGTATACAGCCATTCATCTGTTCTACAGACATCTATGTTCCAGGCGTTATCCTAAAAACTGAATACAGATTCAAACTCTTTTCATTAAGTCACTCTTAGCTATCTCAACACCCTAGACCCACAAACACAATCCTCAGCCATTACATGATTTCAGCCAAAATGTGGAGGGGAACAGGCAGAGCAGTAGAACTAAGGAGGGATTGATTAACTCTAATGGGCAGGAGTTAAGAAAGAATTCCCCTTGCAAGGATCTATTTTGGATTTGGAAAGATAGGGAAGGGAAACTTTACCATGCAGACAAGGGAAAGAAAATCACTCTATACAGAGAGACAGGCAAATGTAAAGAAACCAGCTAAAAGTGATCCTTCGTGCTCACCTTATTTGGGTAGAATGCATATAAAAGGGCAAGGCATCCAGAGATGGAAAAATCAGGCAGGATCGGTAGATAGGAAATAACATGCTATGAAATGCCCAGGGCTACAAGGTAAGCAGTTTGTCTTTTTTTTTTTTTTTTTTTTTGGCCAGTTTAAACAGAAATTTATTTTCTCACAGTTTCGAAAGCTGGAAGTCCAAGACTAAGATCCCATTAAGGTCAGGGTTGTTTTCTGGTGAGGGCTGTTTTCTTGGCTTGGAGATAGCTGTCATTAGGGTAGGGGCGTATTTCAGTATGACTCGTGTTTTTATAAGAAGAGGAAGAAACACAGAGGTACATTTACAGAGCAAAAGCTACATGAAGACACCGCAGCTAGTCTTTTATTCTAGAAAGCATTACTCAAGTGTCTTGTGGAAATCACCATTATAGATATTTATTAGGTAAAACTGGAAAAGGAATGTCATGACTACATACATTAAAAAAATTCTGAACTGAGAAAGTTTCTTCACTGTAGGATTCTTCAAAACTGCTACAGCTCTGAATTATGAAAGCATATGGAGTCTCCAAAAAGGGATTTCATGATATCAAATTTTAGAAAATATATCCAGCCATTTATTTATTTGCTGAAGTTTCTCTCTGATTCCCTGTCCCTTTGGAAACATTGATGTAAATGCTGGATAGGCAGCTAAATGCTTTAAACAGCAAAGCAGAGGCCAGACCTTACCAGTCTGTAGTCTCAAAATTTTTAGTTTTTTTTTTAATTGGAGTATAATTGCTTTAAAATGTTGTGTTAGTTTCTGCTATACAATGGCATGAATCAGTCCTAAGTATACATATATCCCCTCCCTCTTTAAATTCCCTCCTCCCACCCCCATTTCACTCCTCTAGGTCATCACTCTTTGCGGACAAGACTGAGTGACTGAATTGAACTGAACTGAGGTCATCACTAGTCTCACATTTTTGACATTATCCTCTGGTGACAATGTGAACAGGACTAGGCCTGGCAGCAAGGGGACTAATTAAGAAGTTACCAGCAATCAAGAATAAGGTCCTCGTTGAAGGCAGAGGGAATGGAGAGAGAAAGCATAGAACAGTTTCAGGAAATAACAGGTTGTCAAATTATCTTTACCAAGTGACTGAGTTGCAACTTAGAAAGCCATAACATGTCCCAAATGTATCCTGAAGATCAATGATAAAATTAACTCACTGTTAGTTTGTGCTTTGTCAACTTTTCTTCTGGAAAAGTCAAATTTGGGGCCAAGAAAATCAATCTCATATTGTTACTGAGTCCACACTCTCATACAGCTCTCTGCATGACAGACCAATAAATCGGGAGATGAGTTCTTAGGGCAAGGAACAGCAGCTTTATTCAGAAAGGCAGCAGGCTGCGAAGGGGGTGGACAAGTGTCCCAGAGAACCGTCTTACTCGAGTTAGAATTCAGACTTCTTTTATACTAAAAGGGGAGACTCGTGGCTGCTTATAACAAACTTCTTGGTGCAGGAATGTTTTGTTCTTATAGGTGTCCACATGGGTCTGTCACAATATTCCTAAAAATCTCCAACAAGACAACTGTTATTTTCTATTCTACAAATTTGTATCTCTAAATGAATGGAAGCGTGTTGCACTTTTAAAGGTTAGAGCCTTGAGAAGGGTATATTCAGGCTATAGGCAACATCCTTTTACCAAAGGTGCAAAGCCAGCATGCCTAAACTCAGGAAACAGTGTACAAGGGTTAGAGGTAAAGGATGAGCTCCAATGTGGAGTCAGGCTTCTTCTCTGTTACATTATTCTCCAAAAAGTGCATTATGAAAGGAGATGTAAAGAGAATGAAGATCACTTCCAATCTCAGTGGAGAAACCAATGAGTCAGACAAAGAAAAGAACCCTTGGGTTGGTGTTCACTGAGTCCAAGGAGCAGATCACCAAACCAGAGAGATTAGCTGAGATGCCTTTAAGTGCAAACATGGAGTCACCAGACATTACCAAATCCAGCGTGGAATGGATCAGGGCACAGAGAGGTGGGAGGGCTCATTGAAAAACCAGGAGTACCTGAATTGTATAATTAAAGAGGCACATGAGAGATCAGGCCCATCTCTCTGCAGCCAGAGATGAGAAGCAGGAAAAAGATTTCGAATTTCCTGAGCATCTCCTTTAAAAAAGGCGAATCTGCTGTCAATGCATATAACTTAAATATCTTCCAGTATCTCAAATATAGATAAATTCCTCAAATTACCAAGGACAAGAAGAGGCTTTGGAGTATTAATTTGGAAGAGGCTGTGGGTAGAGAGGTGGAAAAGCAAAACCTAACAATAGATTTTAAGAATGCCCACAAAGTGAACCCAAACAAGGGATGCTGCCTCCCTCAAACAATGCTTACTGCATCAGCCCTTTTATTTCTATTTTTACCCCAAAACATGCCCTAAAAACTTTCAGAAATCTTGCAAGACAGCCTGATGTTTAGAAATATGTGGTTACTTTTTTGTTCTGATTTGCAGGGTTATGGAAACCTTCAGACACATGTTGCAAGTTTATTTGAACTGAGAGTTGGTCAGAAATTCTGGTCTCATAGGCATACAGCACACAAGTATCTCGCTCTTTTCTTCAGGGATTTCTAGTCTTTTCTTGATGCCTAGATGCATCCATTTGATCTGAAGGTCTTGTAGATCCAGAACAGGCATCTTACTTTGCCTTCCTCACTCTATCTCTTGCTTGTTGAAACTATGAGGAATATGAATTTAAATGAGAATTTTTAAAGTGGCTGAAGCTGGTTGGAGCTAGAGTTGTTCATGGGAATGTCAGCCCTCAATAAGATTCTGGATCAAAGCCACAATCTGTATTTCACCGGAGCTTTTGAAAACTATTTGGAATAACACAAGTGGAGGCAAAATTCACCTTGTGCGATACTGCAGGCTGCTGCTTAAACAAACATCGAGCAAAGCCATCAAGTTTACACTTAGTCAGTATATTTGGCCAAGAGTTGCAGCCTTTCTGAATGTAAGTGTTATTTTTATCCTTTCCTTCCCAAAAGGAATTGAGGTCACCAACCAAAACGTTACACCTGATCCTCTCAGGTTCCTTTGAAGATTACTTGCTTGCCCCACTTATCACTGCCATCTTCTATGAAAGCTGCATAGAGAAGTAGTTTAGGATGAGGAGAGGGAGTTTAGGAATGAGTTAAATTAGGAGAAAGTGTTTCATGACTGAGTTTGGTCATCACCCATGATGGGAACATGATACAGCGGAAGATGTGCTGCTGCTGCTGCTGCTGCTGAGTCGCTTCAGTTGTGTCCGACTCTGTGCGACCCCATAGATGGCAGCCCACCAGGCTCCCCCATCCCTGGGATTCTCTAGGCAAGAACACTGGAATGGGTTGCCATTTCCTTCTTCAGTGAGTGAAAGTGAAGTCGCTCAGTCGTGTCCCCATCGACTGCAGCCTACGAGGCTCCTCCATCCTTGGGATTTTCCAGGCAAGAGTACTGGAAGATGTAAGGGAGATATTAAGCCAAGAGTGACTGGTGACTCACCCCCACCACCACCCCTTTTCTTCTATTGGTCAAGTGTTTGCAAATGGTTTTCTCCACCACTGTAACCCAGGGAGCCTTCAGTAACCTGGATATTAGTGAATCGAAGAAGGCTAGAGGAAGTGTTTTCTTTCAGGTTAAACAGAGACTATAAAACCCAATAGATTCTGTTCTGCTGTAACGTAGGCTTGGGTAACTAAAATTAGTAACTAGTTCTGTAATATAGTTTTATAATTGGAATGATGTAAGCGAAATGCAGAAGTTGACTTGTTCTGTATGTGATTCCTGCCTTCCCTACTCCCAGGCATGGTTGAGTGCAAAATAGTCGGATAGAACTATAACCTTCAGGAGGAAAGAAAACAAACAAACAAACTAGCATCAGTTCAGCTGTCACTGTTTCAGCAGGAGCCGATTCAACTGTGTTTGAAGGAATCTGAAAGGCAATGCCAGTCTTTTGGGCTTTTACCTCAAACAGCCTTGGACTGCCCAACCTCCTTGCTGACCTTATTGACAGCTCTACTATCCCAGACCTCTCCACATCCACTAGTGCTGTGCTCATTGCACTGTTGCTGTATTTCTTTTGTAATGATTTTTTTTTTTTGGCTTATTTGTAACATCCACAGTGGCAGCTTTCAGCAATGCTGAACTTCTGCTGTGACCATCTAAATTAACTCCTAAGCTATAAATCATTATTTCGTTCTTTTTAGTGCTTCAATTACACAGATGCACTGGATGGGTCTGTTTCCCTGAACTTGTTTTTCAGTGTGCAATTTTTTAGGAAAACAGATGGTATTATGAAAGAAGGCTTATTTAAGGAAAGTTGTATAAGATGCTGGTGCAGGTGTGGAGAAAAGGGAACCCTCCTACACTGTTGATAGGAATGTAAATTGGTGAAGCCACTATGGAAAACAGTATGGACGCTCCTCAAAAAAATAAAAATAGAGTTGCCATAGGCCCCAGCAATCCCACACCTAGGCATATATATTTAGACAAAACTATAATTTAAAAAGATTCATGTACCCACTATGTTCATAGCAAGACTATTTATGGATATGGAAAAAGCATAAATGTCCATTGACAGATGAATGGATAAGGAAGATATCAATAAGTATACACACATATATATATATCAGTTTGTATACATACACACACACACATACACACACACACACACACTACATTTGGAATAATACTCAGCCATAAAAAAGGATGAAATATCACTTGCAGCAACATGAATGGACTTAGACATTATCATAGTAAGTGATGTAAATCTGAAAGAGAATGAAAAATACCATATGATATCACTTATATGTGGNCACACTACATTTGGAATAATACTCAGCCATAAAAAAGGATGAAATATCACTTGCAGCAACATGAATGGACTTAGACATTATCATAGTAAGTGATGTAAATCTGAAAGAGAATGAAAAATACCATATGATATCACTTATATGTGGAATCTAAAACATGACACAAATGCAACCTATCTATAAAACAGAAACAGATTCTCAGATATACAGAACAGAATTGGAATTGCCTAGGGGGAGAAGGGTGGGAGACAGAAGGCTTGGGAGTTTGGAATTAGCAGTTGCAAACTATTATATATATAGGGTGGATAAACAAGGTTCTACTGTATAGCAGAGGACTAAAGTCAATATTCTATGATAAACCATAATGGAAAAGGATACATAAAAGAATGTATGTATACATATATACATATATATATATATCACTGAATCACTCTATAGCAGAAATTAACATTGTAAATCAACTATACTTCAACAAAATTTTAAAAAGAAGGCTTGTATAAGAAATTCACTTACTTCTCATCATCACTTGTACATTCATTGTAACTAAAATAATCAGTAGCCATAAATCATATATAGAATGATTGCTATATATCAACTACTATGCTAAGCATTTTACTTGCATTTGTTCATTTAATCCTTAGGTGTCAATCTCATAAAGGAATTTCTTCAAGATCACTCTCCTTGATAAATGGTAAAGCCAGAATGCAGAAGAGGACAGGGGACTATGCTATATATTATCCACAATGTTGGATGTGGATAAAGTATAAAACTCATGATAAATTTTGAACCTGGAAGATACTTTATTGCTACTCAAAATGTGATTTGCCTTCGGNTCCATCACCTCCACTAGCTTTGTTCATAGTGATGCTTTCTAAGGCCCACTTGACTTCACATTCCATGATGTCTGGCTCTAGATTAGTAATCACATCATCATGATTATCAGGGTCGTGAAGATCCTTTTTGTACAGTTCTCCTGTGTATTCTTGCCACCTCTTCTTAATATCTTCTGCTTCTGTTAGGTTCATACATTTTCTGTCCTTTATCGAGCCCATCTTTGCATGAAATGTTCCCTTGGTATCTCTAATTTTCTTGAAAAGATCTCTAGTCTTTCCCATTCTGTTGTTTTCCTCTATTTCTTTGCATTGATCAGTGAAGAAGGCTTTCTTATCTCTTCTTGCTATTCTTTGGAACTCTGCATTCTGATGCTTATATCTTTCCTTTTCTCCTCTGCTTTTCGCCTCTCTTCTTTTCACAGCTATTTGTAAGGCCTCCCCAGACAGCCATTTTGCTTTTTTGCCTTTCTTTTCTTGAAATGCATCTTGATCCCTGTCTCCTGTACAATGTCACGAACCTCATTCCTCTTTACCAAAGAAGCAACATAATAAGCAATGCACTTAAGAAAGATCAGTCCAGTGGAGACAGAAGATATGCTGGGAGGTTCATTTCTCTCCACATTAGTAGTGTTTCTCTAGCCTGAACCTCTGAAACAACCCCACTCGCTTCTTTCCATACTGCATCTTTGGAGAGGAGCTGGATCTACTCACTGGCCAGCAAGTCCCCAGCTATAACCTCCCCATTTTCGGAGCAGGTGTTTTTGACAGCTCAGCCATATAGATGGAAGGGTGAGTCAGAAGATGCCAGGCATCTTGAAACCTAAGCTCTGAAATTCAGAGTGTCACTTTTGACACACTCTACTGGTGAAAGCAAGTCACGGGGTTAGCTCGTGTTCAGAGAGTAGGTCAATAGATTCCATCCTGGAAGGGCAAAGGGACCAAGTCAAATACATAGGAATACATAGAAGGAGAAGAGATCATTAGCAAACTACCAAGAAGGCTGATTTCATGATATTTCACATCTTTCTTGGAAAGCATTTAGCATATTATGGTCTTAGCCTCTTCTAACCACATGATCTAGTACAGGTGCTCTGAGATGAACCATCAGTTGAAATAATAATGGACATGATAGGGGTAGACCCTAACTCAGAAATAAGGGCTTCCCTGGTGGCTCAGTGGGTAGAGTCTGCCTACAATGCAGGAGAGCGGTGTTCAATCCCTGGGTTGGGAAGATCCCCTGGAGAAGGAAATGGCAATCCACTCCAGTATTCTTGCCTGGAAAAATTCCATGGACAGAGGAGGCTGGTGGTCTACAGTCCATCGGGTGGCAAAGAGTCAGACAAAACTGAGTGACTAACACTTTCACTTCACTTTCTAACTCAGAATTAAACACCAGGTATCTGTGCAATCCTTGGCAAAGTTTTAATATGAAATGTCATGAATTACAAACAGTACTTGACAATGAGCCAAAAATAATGGTTTCTGCGTTTCCCCCAGATTTCACTAGATATGCATCAAGTTGCCAGAACTTACTTTACATCAGTATAAAACACATCAGAATAATATGCTGGGGGCAGGATGGGTTTCCCATTCAGTGCAAATTACCAATTGTTGTTAGCAAGAATCCCTTAAGTGTTCAAAAGTACACGTTCCACTCAGTTTATATTTCTGTCCACCATAGTCATTTGCATCTGTGACCAAGAAAGAGATGGAGCCTCATCACATCTCAGTTGGAAAAGACCTTTACATGGGAAGGTATATCTTTCTGGGGAGTTGCTATCTTCCTATTAGATGAGCTGGAAACAAAATGAGAACTCAACCTCTACTAGGGCTATATGATTTAGAAAAAAATACAGAACAAACATACTTAAAATCATTTGTTTACTTGAAATTCGAATTGAACTAGGTACTGTGTTCCTGCCTGGACCCCTATCCTATAAGAACTTGAAGATGGAAGGTACATATATTTAAATGTTATCTCTTTTACTTTATTGCCAGAATTTTCCTGGTTTTAGCTCTGAAAATCCTACATCCAGAAAACCCCACCCTCCGAGCCGTAGGCAAATCGGTACAGTTGGTCCAATAAACTCTGACTCTTTAAAAACAGTGCTTTTATTTCCATCACCATCATTATTATTCTTCTATTTTACTGGTCAAGCAGCTGGTGGGATCTTAGTTAAAGCAGTGTGAGCTTTAAGTCTTAACCCCTGAAGTGCCAGGGAATTCCCTCCATTATTATTATTTTTTTTGTATCCTCAATATTAGCCCAGTGTCAGACACTTAGTACATACATAGTAAATATTCCTTGAATGAATATGAATGAGCGCATTTGAGAAGGTTATGGAGGGCAGAGGAAAGGGAGAGGAGAAAAGAGAAGGACAAGTCAAAACATGAAATACACTGCAGACCTTTGGCAGAGCAGAGTAATAGAACTGCTTAGTCAGGGCATAGAGGAGTCGCTTCAACCCTGCATCACCTCCAAATCCTCTTACAAAGCTTTTTAAAAATACCAGCACTTGGGCTCTACCAATTGAATGAAGTCTCTATCAATACAGCCCTGAAACAGTACTTCTTAAAAGCTCTCTCCAGGTATTTATAAAATGCTGCCAGGGTTTAGAATGTCAAGGCAGGCAAAAACCCTGCAATGGAAGGAATCGGGACGGGGGGCGGGGGGGGCAGCTAAACTGAAAAGATAATTGAGAAGTGGTGTGATTCTAACACACCTCTCTAGTGACCTCACTTGCGTGAGTTTCTTATTTGTATGGCTGTATCTGCTGCCACTTCTGATACATAATGATCCTCCGAAGTGTGTGAATTCTTGGCTAATTCCTACAGAGAAGAAGCAAGGAGCCAGAGGAATGTAGTGTCTGAGTGTCTCTACTATCTCTTGTGTGTATAGGGAACCTGCCTCCAAATAGCCGTTTGGAAAAAATAGAGCCTTCAAGGCCAGGTAAAGAAAATAGTCAACGTTAGCAATTTTGTTAACGCATCCAGGAAATAGACTAGCTACTGGCAGGCTAAATAAATGTGTACCACTCATGACCTTCAAAATCATTGATCTTAAAGGTTATGAACAATACCCAACTGACCCATTGGTCTGTGTTCTCGGGTTAAGAGATCCTGCCATGGAGATTCCCTTTTGCAGTGTATTGCTCCCAATAAAGAGGAAGACTTAAATATATATATATATATTGAACCAGGTTATATGTGATCATTAATCACCAAGTCTCCCCAGCTCTACTGTCATAAATACTGCATCTACATAAAATCCCCTGCTGAAATTACCTTGACATGTCTTTTCAGCCTTCTATGAAAAAGCAAATACATTTGGAGGAAAGAGGAAACAAAAAGGCATGGAGAGAGGAAACAAAGAAGAGCATATAGACTGCCTTTTAAATTTTATTTTAAATTATTTAAATTAAATTACTTAAATTATTTTAAAATTTCTTTAAAGTTGCTTTTAAGTGTGCTAGCATTTTGTCTCATAGCACTGTTTGATGGTGGTATTAAATATAACATTTAACTGACTCTTTTATATTTTAGTATTTCTCTGTTACCAAGTATGTCTTCATAGAACAAATTTCTGGCACTGAAAATCTGCGTAAAATTAAATATAGGGGTCTGGGAAGGGGCTCTGAAGCTGAAGTTTCACTAATGTAATGGTAAATTTGCTCTGGACAGCATATTAAAAAGCAGAGACATTACTTTGCCAACAAAGGTCCGTCTAGTGAAAGCTATGGTTTTTCCAGTAGTCATGAATAGATGTGAGAGTTGGACTATAAAGAAAGCTGAGTGCCAAAGAATTGATGCTTTTGAACTGTGGTGTTGGAGAAGACTCTTGAGAGTCCCTTGGACTGCAAGGAGATCCAACCATTCCATCGTAAAGGAAATCAGTCCTGAATATTCACTGGAAGGACTGATGCTGAAACTCCAATACTTTGGCCACCTGATGTGAAGAACTGACTCATTGGAAAAGACCCTGATGCTGGGAAAGATTGAAGGTGGGAGGAGAAGGGGATGACAGAGCATGAGATGATTGGACGGCATCACCGACTTGATGGACATGAGTTTGAGTAAGCTCCGGGAGTTGGCAATGGACAGGGAAGCCTGGCGTGCTGCAGTCCATGGGGTCACAGAGTCAGACATGACTGACTGACTGAACTGAACCAGCATCATATTTGGGGATGTAAATGATATATCTTTCTTCCTGTTTATTGTATTTAAAATGACATCAAATCATATAGGTATATAAAATTCCAATAACATATAATTGCAAAAATAAAAATTAGAAGGTCTTTTTCACTGCCTGTTAGGTAACTCTCCAAAGGTTATTGCTTTTAGCATTTAGCATGTGAAATGCAGTGGTTTAGATGGTAAAGAGTCCGCTTACAATGCAGGAGACCCGAGTTTGATCCCTGAGTTGGGAAGAGCCCCTGGAGAAGAGAATGGCAACCCACTCCAGTATTCTTGCCTGAAAAATCCCATGGACAGAGGAACCTGGCAGGCTGCAGTCCATTGTGTCACAAAGAGTCAGATATGACTGAGTGACTATCAATCACTTACTTGTGAAATGTACTCATTTTAAGTAGCACTTTTGAATAGTTACTTAAATTTATTTTCATTCTAGTCACATATTTCAAGTGTTCAGTTAAGTATATATATGCTGTCAACACGATATCAAAGGCTATAATTTCAGTTTGTAGGTTCCTTGGGCTCTCTCCTTTAAGCATGCACTTGATTTGGGGAAGTCTGGCCTAGTAATATCACTTAAAATCAATAACTCAGGCAACAGAACTGGGTTTGAATCCCTCTTTAAAAATTTAATAATTACATGACTTCATTATTAACAATTAATGCTATATAACCATTTTGAAATATCTTTGCTTCATTTTTTAGTTCTCCATCTTCAAAACCAGGATAATAATAATAACCAATGAATAGGGTTGTTACAAGGATTAAATGGGTTGCTACATGCAAACGGCTCAAGCATAATAAGTCCTGAAACATCACATATACAATAAACATGAAAAACCATATCATCAGCTTTAAGTCATCATTATCATCACCAGCTTCATTTTCATCTTCAGTGAGTGGCTAAAGAAAGGTTATAAAAAATTAAATATGATGTTTACTACGTATTAGTAACTTGATAAATGTTTTTTGGTAGAACAGTTTGAAATTACTGTCCACGGTGAAACCGAAGGTGCCCTGTGAAAAATTAGCTTCCATATAACCTCCAAGTACACTTTTGTGCTGTCCAGAGTTCACAGAGCAGAGAGGCTCACAGACCAAATGATCCCATTGCTTATTAAATCAATTTCAAACATACAAGAAGACAAAGGGGGAGAAAAAAGGTATGAATAATTTGGGGTGGTGTGTAAATGCACAGAAGGACCACTCTTATCTGAATCCCAAGAATGCAATGTTCCTATGCCTCCTTCCACCACCTCAGTCATCCTCATGGATGTTGTAATTGCAGGGAGTCCAGCAAAGCTTTGAGCTGGAGGCTCAGCAGATGGAAGCTGCCTGGAGCCAACATACACTTACACTTTCCAAAAGACACAGGGCAAGTCCATCCAGCCAATAGCTGTGACTTGCCAAGTAGCTCGATGAGCAGCTATAACTTATCTGGGTTGCCTGTTTCTCAGGCAGAAAATACAGGTCAGAATATGTACCACTTATGGGTGGCTGATGTAAGACTTCATGAATACATATTGTCTTCTGCTGCTGCTGCTAAGTCACTTCAGTCGTGTCCAACTCTGTGTGACCCCACAGACCGGCAGCCCACCAGGCTCCCCCGTCCCTGGGATTCTCCAGGCAAGAACACAGGAATCGGCTGCCATTTCCTTCTCCAATGCAGGAAAGTGAAAGGGAAGCCACTCAGTCGTGTCTGACCCTCAGCAACCACATGGACTGCAGCCTACCAGGCTCCTCTGCCCATGGGATTTGCCAGGCAAGAGTACTGGAGTGGGGTGCCATACATTGTCTTCCAGGTCCCTCCATTCCTTCCTATCCCCAACTTGCTTTCATCTACGTCCAACATATCTCCCAAGTAACTTTCTCTTCTCCTTTACTTCTTTTATTTGACTACTTATCTTGTCTCATTTTGAAAATCCTTACATCACAGAGAAAACATTCATTATGGAGGGTTTATACTTGCAATGACAGCTTGGAGTTGTTATAACCCTGCTTTCAAACCAGTTGACCTGGATTCAAATTACAGCCTTTTGCTTACCAGCTGTGTGAACGCGAGTAAGTTACTTAAACTTTCTGTGTTTCGGTCTCCTTCTCTGCAAAATGTGGACGATGATGACACTAACAGTATCTGTCTGATAAGGTTGTGATGCTGATGGTAAGGACTCAGTAAGGATCATCTCTTACGATGTTTAGCCTTTTGGACAGTGTACTCTCGGCAGGAAGCCTGACCTAAAGGCCAAGTTGTTGCTATTGTTGAGTCACTAAGTTGTGACCCTTTGCGACCCCATGGACTGCAGCACACCAGGCTCCTCTGTCCTTCACTATCTCTAACTTTGAGTTTGCTCAAATTCATGTCCCTTCAGTTGGTGATGCTATCTAATCATCTCATCCTTTGCTGCCCCCTTCTTTTGCCCTCAATCTTCCCCAGCATCGAGGTCTTTTACAATGAGTCAGCTCTTTCCATCAGGGGTCAGGAGGAGATAGCAATATGTTTACAGTGGGAGAAAATCAGTCTTTCTACTTACAGGGTGCTTGCCACTTACCCAGAACGTTAAAGCAAACGATTATTTTAATTTCCAAACCAAATCTATGAAAGCAGCACTATGACCTCTAGTTTACAGATTAAGACCTTGAAGTTTAGGGAGTGAAACGGCTTACTCAAAGGCACACACACATTAGGTATCAGGTCATGACTTGAATCCGCATCTTCCTACTCTGTTTTCAGTGCTGTGTGTCTCAGTACAGCTGGTGTGTGCCCAAGGAGCTGGCAATAATCTCCCCTGCCTGAAAAAAAGGGGGTCTCCCTTCCCACTACCTCCTTCCACCACACACTCAGACTGATGATTGAAAACTCTTTATATCACCAGAGGAAAGACTTCAATACTGCTTTTCCCCAACTCATACTATAGTGATTAATTTACATTATTGTGGAAATACTGTGCAACTGATCATGTCCCAGCATGTCCTGGGGTTAGATGCTAATAGTTGAGACAACTTTGGAAGTTAGATGGGAAGAGAGGATAGGTCTGGAAAGGGTGGGCTGATTTTATCATTTGGCCTAGAATTGCTATAAATGGTTTTATGTACAACAGGAACCTGAATAAATTTGCCTTATTTCTAAGGGAGTGTATTCCACTGAAGTATTAAATATGACAACACGTGGGGCTATAGTGGAATGCACTCTTTTTACTCAAAAATAGTGATATAAACAAAATATGGCACAAAGGAGAAAATATTCACATATTTCATTAACCCACTTGCACAAATATAAGTGGAAGCCTGGGGAAACCCTCAAGAGTTCACCTTGTCTTGCCTCTTGCCCTCTGTGAAGGGATTGTACTGAGTCAATTGTCAGTAACTGCAATTAATGGGAAAATATTTAATATAAAGAAATACTGGGTAGGTAAAAGAAAACCAAGTAGAAGAAAATAAAATGAGTGTTGGCAGAGGATAGAATCCCACACACACACACATACACACACACTCAGCAAAGCAAAATTAAACCAGCTGCCAAACCGTGTCTCCATCCTCACATTTGACCAACTTGGAAAGTATCCCCTTATCAGAAGGATTCTCTTTTCTCTTCTTACAGAATGCTTTCTCTGAAATGCCCCAGTGAACTCAAGGATTATTTATTTTCAAATAGTCAAAGGTACTCTGACAAAAGGATCAACGTGTGCTATCCAGCCCTCAGTCAGATCGACACTTTTGTCTGTATAAAGAGGTGAGATGGGATCACTTCTCGGAAACTTTAAGGCCTTTATAATTAGAGGAGTTACATAAAATGGAAGGAAAAAAAGTCCCACTGTAATTTGTCAAAGACTGGACCACTCCTTTTAAAGTCACAGAGGCATTCCTGAGGGTTCTGGGAGGGACACTCCATCACCCCCAGAGGGACTCAGTTGTGGGGAGGATCAGTCCAGGTGAGGGCAGGAGTTGCTGAAGGTGCACGGGGCATGTTCCCGGGTCTTGTGACAGGACAAGAAGGCAGGGACCTGGTCACTGGCTTCTTCTCAGTGTCCAGGAACTACTTGTCCTTCAAATACTTTCAGTGTTCTCCCCTGGTCCTGAATTTTCCAAGCAAACTTTGTTCTCTTCTCTTCTGTCAACATAGGTAATTCCCTAACAAAACAGTTGTGCTTTTTTTTCATGCTTTATTTTACAGTTCTATATATGGGTACTAGTTAGGGTTCAATGAGAGAAGCAGAACCAGCATGAGATAGAAATTAAAAGATTTCTTGCTTATGGAATTGTAGGGTCTGGTGAGGTAAGTCTGAAATCCATAATGCCTGCTGTCAGAATTTGGGCATGAGCAGAAGCTGAAGTTCCACAGGAGGAATTTCCTTTTCTTCAGGGAGGCTTAGTTCTGCTTTTGAAGCTTTCAACTGATGGGATCGGGCCATTCATATTATCTAGGATTAGCTTTCCCTTACTTAAACTCAACTGATTGTAGACTTTAATGAAATCCACCAAGGACCTTCACTGCAATACTCACATTACTGATAAGCTCTCCACAAAATGCATGTTCCAGGCACTATCCTAAGGATTTCATACATCACTTCATTTATTAACCTCCCAACAACCTGATGAGGAAACTAAGGTACAGAGAAATGAAGTAAGAGTAAATTGCTCAAGACTGTTTTGTAAATAAATTCCAAAACAACATTTCAGCCTAGGCCTGGTTCCAGGGACCATATTCCACCATGACTCTGCTGATTTTCTTTGGACTCAATCTTTCCAGATGCTTTAAAAAATATTTTCCAGAATGTTCAGTGTTCTTTTATCAAGAGCAAATTGCTTTTCCTATCAAAATGTCTCCTCATACTCCAGAACACAGGCCAACTTCTTTGGTTGCAGTATTCATTGTCTTTAGGATCAAGATCATTTCTAAGATTTACTGATTTACCTTCATAATTAATAACAATAGACATATTAATTTTTCTAGCTAGAACTAAGTAATTTTGCTGAATCTTCATTGAGAACAACTGTATTTATAATCTATTTCATAGGTGGGACAAGAAAATTTCAGTTAATTCAAAGGTATTCCTGGATCTTCCCTGGTGGTCCAGTGGCTAAGACTCTATGCTCCCAATGCAGGGGGCCTCGGTTCAATCCCTGGTCAGGAAATGAGATCCCACAGGCCACAACTAAAGATCCCACAGGCCATGACTAAGACTCGGTACAGCCAAATATAAAAATAAATATATGTTTGACAGACAGTGGCAGAGGTAGAAATGTTACTTCAGGTATTTAAGAAGGAATTG
>SJYV01015508.1:234566-301497 GCA_006410875.1 Neotragus pygmaeus | reverse complement strand
TGGAGTGGGTTGCCATTGCCTTCTCCAATGCATGAAAGTGAAAATTGAAAGTGAAGTCGCTCAGTCATGTCCGACTCTTGGCGACCCCATGGACTACAGCCTACCAGGCTCCTCCATCCATGGGATTTTCCAGGCAAGAGTACTGGAGTGGGGTGCCATCACCTTCTCTGATTGCCAAGCTACTTTCTGTTAAAAATCCCAGCAACATCCCAGCTGTTCTGACCCTGGGGTGCACATACAACTAAGAAGGCTCGTTTGCTACATGTCCACCCTGCCCCTCAGCCTGTCACCCAGAAGTCCTGTCACCTCCTCCGTCCCCATTCAGCCCTCACTGAGGAAGATTTCATTCTCCAGATTGCTGCTTTGGGAGACTGAAAGATAAAACAAAACTGCCACAGGAGGGTACAGGTTTATTCCTTACAAAATTTCTGCCAGTAAATCACCTCTTTCTGGCTTGCTTTTCATTCCTGTTTTTCAAAATTATTTAACATTATTAAATATGTCCCCATAGACTGCAGCCTACCAGGCTCCTCTGTCCATGGGATTTCCAGGCAAGGGTACTGGAGTGGGTTGCCATTTCCTTCTCCAGAGGACCTTTCCGACCCAGGGATCGAACCCGGGTCTCCCACATTGTAGGCAGACGCTTTACCGTCTGAGCCACCAGGGAAGCCCTTTTAAATATGTGAAGTACATAAGTGTCAAGCAACTGATATCTAGGTACCTAACACTGAGATTAAATAGATGTTAGCATATTTTGCTTATTTGCCTTAGGTTGTTTCAGCTCAGTTCAGTTGCTCAGTCGTGTCCGACTCTTTGAGACCCCATGAATCACAGGACGCCTGGCCTCCCTGTCCATCACCAAGTCCCAGAGTCCACCCAAACTCCTGTGCATCGAGTTAGTGATGCCATCCAGCCATCTCATCCTCTGTCGTCCCCTTCTCCTCCTGCCCCCAATCCCTCTTAGCATCAGGGTCTTTTCTAATGAGTCAACTCTTCACATGAGGTGGCCAAAGTATTGGAGTTTCAGCTTCAGCATCAGTCCTTCCAATGAACACCCAGGACTGATCTCCTTTAGGATGGACTGGTTGGATCTCCTTGCAGCCTACGGGACTCTCAAGAGTCTTCTCCAACACCACAGTTGCTTAAAATATATCAAACATTACAGAATTAACTAAAACCTTACCACTGACCTTTTACTATTGCTTGTTCCTTGGATATAACTATTATCTTGTATCTTACTACTTAGCATTGCATCCACACTTCTGTGCTCTTAGATTATCTTTCAGTCTATCTGTCAATCTATTTATCTACCTATTTCTCTAGCCACATGATTTTGAGTCTTTCAGTTTATATACATTTGGTATCTTCTAAAATCTTTTTATAATTAGCTTTTACTATTCAATGTTATGTTTTTAAGATTTAAACGTGATGATGTTTACATATTTGATTCTATTCTTCTTTTTTTTGTGTAGACTTGCCTTTTTTTTTTTTAATTGTGTTTTTGGTCTTTCCCTAGTAATCTGGTGGTTGCAATGCAGGGGATGCAGTTTCACTCCCTGGTCAGGAAGCTAAGATTACCACACGCCTCACGGCCAAAAAACCAAAACATAAAACAGAAGCAATGTTGTAACAGATTCAATCAAGATTTTTTTTGTAAATGGTCCACTTAAAAAATCTTTTTAAAAATTGAAAAATAAAATTTCTATGTTTGCTGTTACAAACAGCAGTGCAATGGCCTTATTTCTATGATTTCCTGTGAACATGTAGCAGTGTGTCAAGAGGGAGAAAATGTAGCAGTAGAACGATAGTTACCTGGCATGTGTATCTTAAACTTTTTTAAGGTAGCCAAATTGCTTTCCAAAGCAGAAGATTGAACGTGGAAATAGAAAGTGGCAGAGCCAAGTTTCCAACTCTGATCTGTTTGGCTTCAAAGTCCATTCTTTGCCCCTGATGTTCTCAGCCCCATTTTTTTTTTAACGTATGCATCGAAGAGTCATAACTTGAACATGGTATCTCTAATGGCCTTCAGAACTCCAAACCAGGAGATGAGAATGCAAAGGTCTCCAAAGAAGAAACATCTTTCCTTCTCCATGTGATACAAAACAGTCAGGAAGAAGAAGCTCGTCTCCTGCTTCACTCATGTGTCTGCAGTTGAACTTTAAGTCTCTCTCTCTCTCCTCTTGTTTGATTCTGGAAAATAACTTATTACCACTCTCAGTGTAATTTCCCACCATTGTCCACGGAAGCTGTAATGCCTTACAGTAAGCATTAAATCACATGTCACTTGAAGACAGATGGAAGGACACAAGAAACAAAGGAGAAAGCCTTGTGTGAAAGAGAGACAAGTACATATATCAGAAAACGCATTAAAGTATGACTTTTGAAATTAAAGTAGGCTCCTATTTTACATCAGGAAGGTTTCTACTGGAGCAAGATGTACCTTGCTTTCTCTCTCATTCTCAATGTGCTAAATTAGGCACACCTTAAGTCCCTAAATTAGGAAAAAGCCTGGCACTTGGGCTTCTGGAAGCTTTGCTAGAAGTCGGTCCAAAGGATAAATTAAGTCATACAGGGAATAAAGGATCACACCTTCAGTGTCTCAGTCCCTGCTGTCTTCTAATAGCCTGGGACGATGGACATGCCTATGACTCACAGCTTTTAGGTCTGTAGCACCTCTGCCTCTGGAATCTGCAGCTCATTTATTCTGAAGTAGGGAGATACAGAGATATTTGGGCAGCAGAAAGTACTTTGGAGGCTATAAGGCAAGATATGTAGCAAGAAAAGGAGACAGAAAGCAGGCAGCGTACATATAGAAGCTGTAGTATGTATAATAGTTTAGTTAGTGCAACATCTGCTGCTTTAACAGATAGTGATTTAACAAAGGGAGGAAGTTGATTATTTTGTCAGAATTAGTCCAAAATAAGTATTCCTCAACAGCGGATCACCTTGCATGTGGCTATATAGCGATCCAGGCACTGTCTACTTTGTGAATGCACCCTCTTTCGGGTTCTTGAAGTTCTAGGCATTCTGCCAGCACATGGGGAAAGAAGAGAGAGGGTTGTGTGTGGGTGTGTGGGCATTCATCACTTCTTCTCCCATCCTTTTTGTTACAGATTAATTAGTTACATGACAGTACCTAACTGTGGCTCAGTGGTAAAGAATCTGCCTGTCAATGTAGGAGACACAGGACATGCAGGTTTGATCCCTGGGTTGGGAAGATCCCTTGGAGTAGGAAATGGCAACTCACTCCAGTATTCTTGCCTGGAAAATTCCATGGACAGAGGAGCTCGGTGTTTTACAGTCCGTGGGGTCACGAAGAGTTGGACACGACTGAACCCACACACATACACACACACACACACACAATACCAAACTGCAGAGGACAGAGATTTCAGATCAATTATGTACCGCAGAAGAAGAGATAGAGGTTTGGGGATTCACACCCACAGCACCTACCACAGTGATCTCATCAAATGAAAGAGCACCTGGAGTCTGAGATGGTCTTGTCTAAAAGTTAGGCTGAATGCTTGTTAGTTACACAAACGGTTTCTCTAGGACTCCAGTAAGTCAGAATTTAATCACATAAGTAGAGAAAAGGTGCCACTGTGATTCACAGATGAACTCTAGCTCTGGGAAAGGTGTTTTATTAAAATGTTTCTGCTTTTCATATCTGTGAAGCACATTCCAGTCTCAGATCCCACTGTGTTAATTCCTCATATCTTTGGATGTCAGCTCCTCCTCATCACTCAAGTCTCGGTTTAAATGCAATACCTCCAAGAGGACTTCTCTCACATTGCTGTTTCTGAAAGTTTTCCCTACCAACCAGTCAAACTCCAACACAGTACCCTGTTTGACTTCTTGCATGGGCTTATCTGGATATGAAATTACTGTACCTGTGATATATATATTTTTCATTTCCCACTGGGATGCAATCTCCATGAAAATCATTAATCCTCTTTTTCACAAACTGGCACTGGTATTTCTTAATAAATGTTAAATAAATTAATAAAATACATTATTTTCGCTATAAAACTAAGAGAATTCCATTTACCAGAGGTGTATAAGAAAGTAGAAAGCTACAGATATCATTACAGTCATTCCCACTCTTAAAAAGTATCAATGGATATATTGTTTTACTAATACTTTAAAAAATGTGTTACATTTAAGGATGTTACCATTATTCATTCCACTCTAAAGCAATTCAAAGAGAGTTTCTTCAGAGTTCTCTGTCTCACATGTACAGCTGAGTTCAGAAAAGTGACATAATACATACAACTGAAGAACGTGAACGTGAAGTTGCTCAGTCGTGTCCGACTCTTTGTGACCCCATAGACTATAGCCTACCAGGCTCCTCTGTCCATGGGATTTTCCAGGCAATAGTACTGGAGTGGATTGCCATTTCCTTCTCCAAGGGATCTTTCCAACTCAGGGATCGAACCCGGGTCCCCCACATCCTAGACAGACGCTTTACCGTCTGAGCCACCAGAGAACTCAAAAAAAGTTATGCTGTAGATAATATAGCGTAACTGTAGTAAAGTTTAAAATGTGGAATATGTAAATCAGCTATACTTCAATAAAAACACATTTAAAAATATGGAATAAAATAAACAGAATTTGTTCTTTCAGAATTAGGTCAATAACAAATAACCAAGCGTGTCAATGCCTATTCTAGGCTTCCCTGGTGGCTCAGATGGTAAAGAGTATTCCTGCAATGCAGGAGACCTAGGTTTGATCCCTGTGTTGGGAAGATCCCCTGGAGAAGGGAATGGCAATGCACGCCAATCTGTAAATAATAGTATTTCAGTCTTTATTGTAAGACTGATGTGGCATTTTTACCAGAAAGATAAAATGAAGGGAGAGCATTGTACATAGTTGGCAATCAACAGACACAATTGGCAATTTAAAAAATTTAGATCTAAACACTCAAGAGATCATCATATGTTTAACTTAAGAAACATAGATTATTTTTTTTTTGTAGACAGAACTCTAGGATTTGAAAAACAAAACAGAAACTCCAGTCTATGTAGTCTAGAACAAGTCTAGCCCATTGCATTTGAGTGAAGTACAATCTAAGGCTACAGACTCTCTTCTTTCTTTATGATTATTTAGGCACCTGAAATAATTTGTACTTCATCTAATGAACAGAGGGACGGTGTAAATAGATAACTTACATTAGCATCCAACACAAAGCTTGAGTGCCCCCCCTTTCCCTCTCAGTCTCGCTCTCAGAATATGTGGAAATTCAAAAAAATGCCTACCACAGACTTTACACTGTCACTTTATTTGCTTTTTTTTGTTGTTGTTGCTGCCCTACTCATCATCCCCAAGAGAACTGGCAAGTACCCATTAGAGTGGAGGTAGCTCAATTGGTAAAGAATATGCCTGCAATGCAGGAGACTCAGGGTCAATCCCTGGGTTGGGAAGATCCCTTGGAGAAGAGAATGGCAACCTATTCCAGTATTCTTGCCTGGAGAACCCCCACAGACAAAGGAACCTGGCAGGATACAGTCAATGGGGTCTCAAGAGTTGGACACGACTTAGTGACTAAACCCCCACCATTAAAGTGGAGGATCTAAAGTGTATTTTGGGTGGCAGTTCTTTTACGCCGTGGGGCATCCATTTCATCAGCTCAGTTGACTGAGTTTGAGATGAGGAATGACATCTTGCTAGGGATTCTGGTCCACACACTTGATGCCCACCATTTCCACAAACACAAAATGCAACATATTCCCCTGGCGTATTATCAGGTTTTCTTTCCCTACTGGATTGTAACTGCAGCACAGCTACAGCTGAGCTTTTCAAAGCCAAACATGGAATTCAGGTTTCACTCTCTTGCCAACTCAGTGCCTCATTGATTTTCTTTTATTGTTTCCAAATATATTGTGTAGATAAATGAGTGGTGGATGGGATTTTTAAAGTTTATATAAGGATTTGGTGAAGATTAAAAACACCCCAAATGTTTGTATATTCATACATTGCTTATCTACTCTCTTTGGAAGCCAGTGGGAAAACATCCAAGAAGAGCTTTATATTCTTGCCAATGCTTCCTGTTCAAAGTTGGGTGAAAATAGCAGGTGGTCCTATTTCAATACTTATATATTTTCAAACTTAGTCATAATCAGAAGCTGCTTTAATAAGCAATTTTGAGAAACAAACAGGTAAAGCAAATTCAATTAGAAATTTTGAAAGACTTGTGCTCTGGACTATAAATACAAGCTTTCACCATTTTGTCCAAAATGGTCTGTATGACCAAAGTGAACTGAGCGAGATTGAAAGTAATGGTTCAAAAGTGTGAAAGTCTTGGTTTACAATGATTTGTTTCATAAAATTGGGTGATTCTTTTGCCTCTCTGGTTCTCTGCTTGGCAAAATTTACATATTGTATCTGTTTCTAAAAAAAAAAAAAACAAAACCTTAGTGCTTTATGAATATAAAAGAACTTTAGAAAATTGGCAGTAGTTCATGACTTCCTCTGGGATCATACAGAAAAAACCCCAAGGAACTCATATTATATAGTATCTGTAAGAGGGCCATTATTTGTATGACTCAAGTATCTAAGTGCCTACACTGACCAAGTAATGAATAAAAGAAAATTAAGTCCATTATATATATACATAAAGGTCTATATTATCTTTATGGAAACTTGTCAGATAATCTGAGATTTTTACTCCTTACTCTCCTAGATTCTGCTGACCAAGTAACAATACCCAAAATGTCTTCCTCAAACCCAGTGTTATTATACCATTTACTTTGTCACACATCTGTAGGGAATCCTTTAGTATGTAGAGTATCAAAGATACACTTTAAGATTCAATACAAGCAGCATTCCTTTTCCCTTAATACCTAATGGCATGATTTTATATACAATGGTTGGCTATGACTCCCTAAAGTTCAGCCATGTGTTATTTTCATAAGATTTTCCCAAAGGTCAACTAGGTGTTATTTATTGGTTGATTCCTCCATAAAAGATGTCCTGGCATTTACTAATCACATAAAATCATGCTGAGCTAAGCCTTGGACATATACATCTCTGAATAAACATATAAATGCTTTATATAGTCTATGTAAGCAAATATAATAGGTAGCTATAATAGCTCCCATTTATTGAGTCCTTACTCTATAAAAGATATGGAGCTAAACATTTATAAGCATAACTTCATTTTATTCTTACAATAACCCTAAGAGGCAAGACCATTATTATTCCTGTTTTAAAGATGAGTAAAATAAGATTCAGAGTGGCTAAGTGCCTTGACTTAAGTTGCAGAACCTATAAAGTTCTTGCCCAAAGTAGTAGATATAATGATCATCTGAATTAAATTTGCCCATTTCCATCCATCATAGTTCACTGATTCCCAAGATGCTGATGTTCACTCTTGCCATCTCCTTCTTGACCATATCCAATTTACCTTGATTCACGGACGTAACATTCCAGGTTCCTATGCAATATTTTTCTTTATAGCACTGGACTTTACTTTCACCACCAGACACATCCACAACATACACCATTTCTGCTTTGTCTCAGCCACTCCATTCTTTCTGGAGCTATCAGTGATTGCCCTCCGCTCTTCCCCAGTAGCATGTTGGACATTTTTTGATCTGGGGAACTCATCATCTCGTGTCATATCTTTCTGCTTTTTCACACAGTTCATGGGGTTCTCACAACAAGAATACTGGAGTGCTTTGCCATTCCCTCCTCGAGCAGACCACGGTTCTGTCAGAACTCTTCACTGTCACTTGTCCATCTTGGGTGGCCCTGCACAGCATGGCTCATGGTTTCATTAAGTTATTCAAGCCCCTTCACCACAATAAGGTTGTGATCCACGAAGGGCACTCAAGCTTAGACTCTTATTTCCAGAGACCATTTCCACTTGGTTGTTCTGTCACCAACATCCTTCACTGTGCAAACTCAGCATTTTGGAGACAGTGGTTTAATATCCTGTTTGCCCCTAATTAGACTCTGATTGGGCTTCCCCAGTGGCACAACAGTAAAGAATCCGCCTGCAATGCAGGAGATGCAGGTTCAACCCCTGGGTCTTAAAGATCCCCTGGAGGAGGGCATGGCAACCCACTCCAGTATTCTTGCCCAGAGAATCCCATGGACAGAGGAGCCTAGTGGGCTATAGTCCATAGGGTCACAAAGAGTCAGATATGACTGAAGCGACTGTGCATGAGCACCCACTCTGTGACTATGGCATCTCCTGCATGTTGCTATATACACTGACTACTTCCCAAACAAGACTGACAACTCATTTTTAATGGATGTTTAATGGAGCTGGACAAACCAACCTCTATGGACACACGCCACTACCCTGGACCCTCTGAGCACCAGTCCTATAAACAATACAGGAGAATGTTAGATTGTTTGGAGATTCAGAGGGTCATCTACCTTTTATCTACTATATAAATATCTTGGTTATTTCTCTTAAAAGAAAGCTGTGTATATACTTCACATCATTACTCCAATAAATTAATGCTTAAACATCAAGCGTCAGTGCAAAAAAAAAAAGGTTAATTTTCAAGTCAAAGCTATGGTTTTTTCCAGTAGTCATGAACGGATGTGAGAGTTGGAGACTGTAAAGAAGGCTGAGTTCTGAAGAACTGATGCCTTTGAACTGTGGTGTTGGAGAAGACCCTTGAGAGTCTCTTGGACTGCAAGAAGATCCAACCAGTCCATCCTAAAGGAGATCAGTCCTGAATGTTCACTGGAAGGAATGATGCTGAAGCTGAAACTCCAATACTTTGGTCACCTGATGCAAAGAACTGACTCATTGGAAAAGACCCTGATGTTGGGAAAGATTGAAGGTGGGAGGAGAAGGGGATGACAGAGGATGAGATGATTGGATGGCATCACTGACTTGATGGACATGAGGCTGAGCAAACTTTGGGAGTTGGTGATGGACAGGGAAGTCTGGTGTGCTTCAGTCCATGTGGTCGCAAAGAGTTGGGCATGACTGAGTAACTGAACTGAACTGAATTTTTCAAGCAGTCACAGAAATAATTGAAAACTGTTCCTTCAGCATGCAGTTGATATTTTTTTAAAAATATAAATATCTGAGAATTTTATTATCTTANCATTGCAGGCAGACGCTTTAACCTCTGAGCCACCAGGGATTCTAAAGAGTTGGCCAAATGCAAACAGGCAATTGATTACAGGGTTAAAACTAAGTCTTGTAACATCAAGTCACATTTCCCTTTCAGCATCTTGCCCTGTGCTATGTGTTGCAGAAAAGACACATCACGAGGGAAGGGTTATAACAAAGGGTCTCCCCAGAGCAATTCTGTAGACTCCAAAATTTTTCATTTAATAAACAGAGGGAGAAAAAGATCTCTTTCTAGTTTGAGTGTACTTAACCTCAGAATGAAACTAGATAACCTTGCTGAAGTAGTTGGGAGGGGGGTCAATTTTCTGGAAAGAGAAGTGGGAGATAAACAAGTGCTGGCTGCCGCAGCCAGAATTCCACATAGAGGCTTCACATAGACTAGGATTGAGTGAGAGCTGGACTGAGCTTGTGGAATTCCCTGTGGAATTTTAGGGTGCAAAGATTGGCCATTGGAATAGGTTTGACTTTATCAGCAAAGAATGAGTTCAGGCATGGAACAAAAATCCTGGCCAGATCACTTGGCCACTGTCACAGAGAGGTCTTGTAAACTCAGGCTGTCATTGAAAAGATGTGGTCTGAAGTCTTTCCAAGGCATTGGCAATTTCTAAGGAGCCATGTCCATGGAGGTACAGATAGAAAAGCCTGTGAGGTCATCCAGTACAGAGAGCTTCGAGTATTTTCAGTTAGTTTTCAAGCCTACAACTGAAACTCCCAGCTCCCTTTAACACGATACTAAAGTGAAGCGACTTAGCAGCAGCAGCAGCAAAGCCCAGTGACACGGTGACCACCTTACTCTCTGCAGGAAATACATGGAAACCGAAAGTTTTTCCTTGCTTTGGAAGAATGGATTTCTTCTACTGTTTATTTGAAAAGAATCTCTGTTTTCCACTTATTTTGGAGGAAAGACCCAGGTGGACTGTGGGGTCACCTGATCCTGTGGGAATTCCATCAACTTGAACAGTATTGCGCAACGTGCACAATTCCCCCAGTTGACCTGGGACGTTAGAACCAATGTTACCTGCAACTAAATCCATGTTTGTACCCTACCATCACAAGACACTAGCTGTTGGATGCTACCTGAGATTTTGCTTCCAATTGGAAGCTGTTAGGATACTGGCCATCCTGTTTTAGTTCCCTGAACTCCCAACATCTCATCCTTCTACTCACACAGGACAATTTATGCTTGTGTGAGAGCTCAGTCACTTCAGTTGTGCCTGACTCTTTTGCAGTCCCATGGACTGTAGCCTGTCAGGCTCCTCCATCCTTGGGATTCTCTGAGCAAGAATACTAGAATGGGTAGCTATCACCTACTTCAGGAGATCTTCCCAACCCAGGGATCAAACATGCGTCTCCTGCATTGCAAGTGGATTCTGTACCCACTGGGCCATGTGGGAAGCCCATGACATTTTACAGCACTATACTATTGGGATTTTGCTGTGTATAAGCCAGAGGTATTTATTTAAAATCATTCAAAGAGGCATCGGAGGGTGCAGGTAAATAAATAAAGGCAACTGTGACAAAAAGAACTCTCATGGGCCCAAGAACAAATTCTTGGTGATNATGACATTTTACAGCACTATACTATTGGGATTTTGCTGTGTATAAGCCAGAGGTATTTATTTAAAATCATTCAAAGAGGCATCGGAGGGTGCAGGTAAATAAATAAAGGCAACTGTGACAAAGAGAACTCTCATGGGCCCAAGAACAAATTCTTGGTGATCTCATGAGAAAAAAAAAGGGAGTCAAAATTGTTTTCGTGTTGCTGTGTTTAGGTCTATAAACATTTTATCACCTGATTGCCAACCTACCTTGAAATTTGATTGGCATCAATTCCAGCCAAGGATAGTGTCTTAACAGGCTGTTATATCAAATATTAACATTATTTCAGTATCTTTAGGGACACAGAATTATCATTCTTCAGAATGCGAATTAGAAATAGTTGAGCCATGTTATTTCTTAATCTTTTTAAAAATAAAATTTATTAAATGAATCCCATGTCACTGTGTTCCTCTGTGTAGCCACAATACTCCAAAAGCCAAAATAATTCCCCATCAACTTCATGTTTCCAAGGTTCTAATGTTAAATAATCTAAGAAGAAGAGTTACCCTGGCAAATTGCTATTAGCTGTTTGGAGACGATATGCTGGATAAATCTTGCAAATAAGTGAATAAATAATAAATGAATGCTCTGGGCCCTTCCTTCACCAGATTGATACAGCACAAATCTGATAGAACATACTGACTAGAACTTTAATATATGTAAATACCTAAGCTGGATAATTCAGGCACAAGTAATATATTGTAGNCAAATAAGTGAATAAATAATAAATGAATGCTCTGGGCCCTTCCTTCACCAGATTGATACAGCACAAATCTGATAGAACATACTGACTAGAACTTTAATATATGTAAATACCTAAGCTGGATAATTCAGGCACAAGTAATATATTGTAGCTTGGTGCTTATTATTTCAATGTATGTTACATGCATTTGCAGTGTGTGAGTTCATGGATTTCTTGGTTTCTGCAATCTCCTATCTTCTATGATTCCCTGTCTTTAAAGTGTTGCACAAAAAGCAAGAAAACATTATTCTATAAAGCTTAAATACTGTGTTTGTTTATACCAACTACCCCAAAGCAGAGTTTCTCCTTATAATGAGGTGTTTTCTAACAGCATGATAGAGTATTTTTAAATCAGCTTTGACAAGCTTATTCTGAGTCAGACATCTCCCAAGCACGTGCTTGTCTATATCCACACAAGCCATGAACACCGCTGTGAGGTCTGCATGGGATTCTTTAAATTCCCTCTTTTTTGATATCAATGAACTGAGCTGCTTAGAATGTTCCTTAAGCTCACAGAGGAGAGTTATTGTTGATTTCCTTGGTTGATGGGCTCTATTTTCTCACTTAATGTGAAGAGTGAGAGACGAAGGCCCTTTGTTTAGCTCTACAGTGGATGATTTTCCAGCCACTTTGATGCATTTTGTTTGGAGAGAGAGTTCTGGAAATCATTCCTTGCTACATTTATAACTTGCTTCATATTTTTGTTTTTTTTTTAATTCAATACAGCTTTAGAATTAAAATACACATGCTCACTCCTCATTTTCCTAAAGCAAATATAGAAACCTCCATCTTGGTCATTGGACCAATTTCCCCCTTGATGCAGGCAATCAATCAAGGGTCAGGTTTACAGTCATGTGAAAAACACGGAATGTGGCTAGTCATGGGTCTGAGGAGTTTGTGCGCCTGTCCCAAGACCTTTGGACTGTAATGCACCTGACTCTTTCTGCCTCCTTTTCTATANCTTGATGCAGGCAATCAATCAAGGGTCAGGTTTACAGTCATGTGAAAAACACGGAATGTGGCTAGTCATGGGTCTGAGGAGTTTGTGCGCCTGTCCCAAGACCTTCGGACTGTAATGCACCTGACTCTTTCTGCCTCCTTTTCTATAGCAAGGGATGATCTGTTTTATTTCAATTTCTCTAGAAATTACAGAGGTAATGGATTACCATTATTTCTCCCTTAAAAGGGTCTAGATGGAGAGTAAGTCACCACATGTGTTTGGGAGAAAAAACATTCAGTAGTGATGTTTTCTAGTAAGAGGTTCTAAAGAATTGTCTAGCTTGTATTTTGAAAGACTCTTCTTTGGATAGTTTATTTATCAATTTTTTATTTTGCTTCTGACTTTCCCTTTGTTGATCACTCAGCCTCTTCTTCTGTTCCTCAGTTTCCCTTCTACATTCTGGACTACATCGCTGTCCCATGTATCTTGAGACAAATCTTGGATTTAGGTAGTCAGAGGAGGAAAAGAAGAGTTCTTTTATCCAGAAATATTATTCACATTTATTTTATTAGAGTCACTCATTCCTACAACTACCTTTGCAGCAAACAATGTATGGTTTCGTATAAGGACAAGAAAAATCAGAGCTGCTGCATAAAATGAGAAGTTATATAAAGAAACAATGTTAAAACAAAGAACATGGAAGGAATCGAGTGGGAAATGTGCCAATAATGAAATGCATAAGCAGCTCCACAGGTGAAGAGCAGTGATGCAGAAATGGTGGTTTTGTGTTTATAAATGTTTCATATTTAATTGAATCAACATAACATATAGGCTGTGTTCCTTGCCTGGGGCTCACAGCTTCAATCCAACAGAGAGATAGGATAGCTACACACAAAAAGATGAGAATGAGATGGTGGGGATAGAGGATGGGAAAGACAGAGGCCCAAGTGAACAGGACCAAAGTAGGTAGGCTGCTGCAGGCAGGTGTCTCAGCAGCTTATTTGGAACACCTCACTTGTGCCCATCACCACTCAGGTGGGCTTTTGAGATTCCCATCATCTGCCTCAATCAACCTGCTGTTTTCTCTTTATCCTCATACTTTGCTTCCTGCTTTACCTGTAGCCATTATGTGTGTACTCTGTGTTGATTAATTATATTTATGTACAAAGCTGCAAAGGCCTGTCAGAATTCCATTTAAGTTGCTTGTCATCCGCTCATCACCACCTGGCAGGTTTGTTCTTCCATCCTCTGGTGTGATCCAGGCAGATCTGTGATGCAGAGAGGCAGGCTTCATGTCAATAACCAGGGCCCACGGTAAACCCACGGGTGTCATTGTGCTATGATTTGCAAGATGCAGGGTAGGGAAAGAAGAATGTCAATTAAGTGCAACGCAACTGCGCGGTGTGTGTGTCTTTCTAGAGTGGTTTACAATTCCCAGGGCTTTTAGACTGTGAATAATTGACACTCCTGTAAGGTGGATCACTGTAATTGTCCCCATTTCACTGAGGAGGAAATCGTCTTGCACTCTGGAAATGCTCATTTATGCTCTGTGTATCTTTGCTATGCACCCAGGTACTTCCCAGGGGTGCTGTGAGGACTAATTACTAATTATCCAAAAGAGCTCTTAGGTTCTGATGAGATCCTCTGGAATGCAGGCATCTGTAAAACAGTGATGATACCTTTTTCCTATTGTCTATATCCATTGGCATTGGCCCAGGCACCTTTGGTCATTGGATCAACACTCTGAATGAAATGGAGGAAAGAAAGAGAAGAACAGAAAGAGAAAGGTGTCAGAGATAGGGTTCTCCATCCAGCCATGGTTCAGGTGTCAAGTCAAACCCAGGAAGAAACAACCTCATGGGATCCTTCCATTCAAAGGATTAAAAAAAAAAAAAATCAGAGAATGTTAGACAACTTGAGAACTGGAAAGTTCCTTAAGTCTACCAGGTACGAAAGCAAGGGTAATAAAGATCTGTTCACAATAACATTCACAACAGCTACGTGAATGGGGAACACTATATTGTACTACCTAATGAGAACAATGCAAATTACTCAAAGGAAGCACATGACTTGGTTGAAGTCAGTGTCCTGGGATGCTCAGAGTTAATTAGGGAAGAATTTCAAGATAAGAGTTTTGACTAAAATTCCAACAAGAAGTGATAATGGGCCAAAGGACACCTATTGACTCTGTTGGCTGGTAGCATGGCAGTCACGAACACGTGGTTTTAGAGCAAATATGCCAGATTGGCCTAATCATGTGATTCTGGGTAGCAAATTAATTTGTCTGAGTCTCAGTTTTTCTCACTGGTAAAATGGGAAAAATAGTAGCACATGCCCAGTGAAGGTATGGGAATGACGGAATGACACATTACCTGTCAAAAAGTGAGCTGAGTGATTGACACATAATGAATTATCAATAAATCCACTCCTATATTGTTGCTGCCAGAGAAGGCAATGGCACCCCCCTCCAGTACTCTTGCNACCACTCCTTCATCATCTCATTCACTGTATTCTTTGACAGCCTTTAAAACATGCCCCCAAAGACACTTGTGTAGAAAGTTATCAAACCTTACCAGGAATGTTCAGAAGTTTTCCTTTGCTCTCTGAGCACCGAACACAATGTAAATACTATTTGTCTTCCTTATTAGGATTATGTCTCTCTTGCATTTTGTGCATCAAATACAGTGCCTGACATATAGTTGGTTGCCAGTGCATATCCGTTGGATTTAGAGCTGCAGGGAGTGGGGTGAGGTGGAGAGAACAGGAAGGACAGTCCTGGCTAGGAGGTCCGGAGGTTGCTGACTGAGCTGACATTGAACTCTTGAGATGTCCAATTCTAATGTGAGAAACACCATTCATCCTAGTCAGTCTCAGTGTGGAGGTTTTCATTTACGGAACAGTTTTTAACAAAGAGTCACAGGATTTCAGGACAATGTTGGAGCTGAGACAGTTTAATACCCAAGCCCTCACTGTGCAAAGTAAGCTGTGACTCCAACGATTAACTCACACACCCACAGTGACACTGCCAGGTAATATTAGAGACTGTATTTGAATCTGAGTCTCCTGTATTCCAGTCCACAGACCCTGGCTCTTTCTTTTAGACACACAAATAGCAAGATGATTTTATACATACACATACACTGCTTCACTGCTAATGAACTGATTCAATCAATGCAACTGTTACAAGCCAGACACAAAAGGCCACCTACTACATGATTCTGTTATTATGACATATCCAGAGTGTGCATATCCATAAAGACAGAAAGCAGGCTAGTGGATAGCAAGAGCTGGAGGGAGGAGAGATTGAGAAGGGACTGCTAATGTCCTGAAAGTTTGTATCGGTTATGGTTGTACAACATTACGAATATAGTAAAAGCCACTCAGTTATACAACTTCAAAGGGGTGAATATACTACATGTGTTACAGTTCAATAAATGAGAAAAAACTTGAAGAGGAAAAAATAATAAATGCAAGTGTTTCCTTACCTAGAGCCTGGATTCATTTGTGGCAACAATGAGGGCTAATAGAAATTCAGTGATTTACAGAATAGCTCTTTTCTTACTTCTAAACTTTAGAAAGAAATGCACTACTTTGCTAGGACAGGGAAAATGTATCCAGTCAACACTTTAAAAAACAAACAGTCAATGGAAAGAAATCAAGCTGATTTAGTTTTGCTGACTTACTTTTCCCAGTTTTCACCACTCCCATAACTATCACCATTTTCGTAATAACTTATTCTTCCCCATGTTTTTTGCAAAATGCTTTACATGCCTTACTGCATGCAATCCATACAACAATCTAAGAGGTGGATCCCTATTACAATTTCTCATTTTACTTTTAAGGACACTGAAGGACAATGAGAATTAATCAATTCCACAGGGTCACAGAACTTTTCAATGGCAGAAACTGCAGTCATATTTCAAGTAAACCTGACACCAAAGCTTATGCTCTTAACCACTAAGCTAATCCATGTGTCTTATTTTTTATTTAGAAAGATAGAATCACATTAGGTTCCAGTTGGTCCCTATAGCTTATTTGACAGAAACACAAAGTAAAGTTCTGGAAAATAAGGTGCATCAACCTCTCCTGGGCTCACGAGTTCCTAAAATTTTCCATATTTTTCTATACCACAGAATAAAGTGCTGCAGAGTCATCAATATTTATTGTGTATGACTGACTCTCATGAATTCTTTCATAAATATATGCAGCCATACAAACACATGCATATTCATATATGTATATTAGTATCTAGTCTATGTGTCTCCAATGATACAGACCCTTGGAATAACAACCAGCCTGTCAAAACACACTAAAAGAACTACATTTTGGAGAGAATTACAGTATCATTACCACTGACATGCGTAGAATAGATGCGTGTCCCTTAACTACTGCCTGTCAGGACCTACTCTCCTATCTCAGCACCCAGTTTAAATAGTCCTCAGCCAGCTGCCTGTGGATTCAGCCAACATTGCATGTTAATGCAAAAGTCTGATTGCCCAGATGGTTATTTCTAGGCCTTTCATCAAAAATAGTAACTGAGTGTGGGTCTGGTCTCAAGCATAGCTACCCTGCATACAGGCTAGCTGCTTCTTGCTGTCTTCATAGAGCTCTCCTCTAAGAGGACTGGGCACGTAGATAGTGGCTATTTTGATAAGTTTCATCAGAGACAGAAAGATCAAAACAGAAAAGACTGGACAGCAGTCCCTGAAACCTATGAAAATGTCTACAGTGCATTATTCCTCGTATCTCTGTTCTTTCTTTCGTTGCTGCTATTATTGTACACAGAGTGATATTGCATATAGAGAATTCACTTTATTTGTGAACTCCCCTAAGCCAGTGTTCTGTTTTCCTTTATGNGTCTGGTCTCAAGCATAGCTACCCTGCATACAGGCTAGCTGCTTCTTGCTGTCTTCATAGAGCTCTCCTCTGAGAGGACTGGGCACGTAGATAGTGGCTATTTTGATAAGTTTCATCAGAGACAGAAAGAGCAAAACAGAAAAGACTGGACAGCAATCCCTGAAAACTATGAAAATGTCTACAGTGCATTATTCCTCATATCTCTGTTCTTTCTTTTGTTGCTGCTATTACTGTACACAGAGTGATATTGCATATAGAGAATTCACTTTATTTGTGAACTCCCCTGAGCCAGTGTTCTGTTTTCCTTTATATATCTCAAAATCACCAGTACAGTGGCTTTGCACTTAAAAAGTCAAATAAAGACATACCAAATTAGCAGCCACAGAACAAAACAGACCAGACAGATAGACTTCAGTTGCTTCCAGAAAGTACGATGGGAGAAGTTCTAGCTTTGGGGCCTGGTTAACCCTCTGCCTGGCCCCAGGAGAAAAAATACTAGCCTACTGTGGAAAGTCAGACCCTGAGGACAGTTCTTTTAAGCGATTCAATTTGTGAGAAGAAATATTAATAGAACAACTCTCAAAATCTTATCTAAGCCACTTTCTTTAACACTTATGAATCCCTTTTATTAGAATTAGAGCTAGAGGTGGGTACCAGGACCTTGGCTACCCCTTTTGTCCTGACATGGCTTGGATTTCTGGGGAGTCACTGCTGATAACACTTCCTGGAAAGACAGAATTCCACTGCCTTGTAGGAAAGCTTCCCTTCTTAAAACCGACATTAATTCAGGCCTGCATCAGCCCTTCCTGGTTCTGTTTCACTAAACAAACACAGGAATAAATAGTTTTGAGTTTGCTTTGTTGATTCTAGTTCTGCCCACAACCAGCTACCTTTTCCTAATGTTTCCACTACCAGAGGCAAAAAATGTCACAGGATAAAATTGTTCATTTCCATCTCAGCATTTTTTTTTTCCTTATATTTGGAATGACTTGGCTCAGCTCCCCTGACCTTGAAATGCAGCCCCTCCACCCTACTAAGAAATTAGCAGGAGTTGGAAGGTGGAGAACATGAAGTTTCCATTTCTTCGCAAATCCATTTTTATATGGTGAAGGCTAGGCTGGTTCCAAAGGCAAAAGGACAGCCTATCATCCGAAAGAATGATAGATAAGGATTAGGTTTAATACTGGAAAACATTTAGCAATGGAAAGAAAGACTGCATTCATGACAGAAATAAAAGGGACCATTCTTTGGCAAAACATAAGACAGCATCTGTTGAAACAACTCAAGTTCTGCGCTGCTTTGCATGGCATCCTTTGTTGCTCATGGATGGCAGCTTCTCTCAGGCCTTTGAGGACATGAAATGATGACAGATAAAGGTCCCATGCCGAGAAGCAGGAAAAAAAAAGTCACATTTTGATGTGCAACTACTTGATTCTCAGCCATCTAGAAATACAGAGAGGAGGCTGTCCGTTGCATTTCATGAACAGCTTTGGCAGCACTGGCTGTGATTTCCAGTTTTCTCCTGCTCTGCCACACAGGGGACAGCGCATCACCTGAGCTTTCTGGCTTTAAGGAGAAGATCTACCCCATGTGTGTAATCTACTCCAGGTGTATCTATTTCTTTGGCTCTGTACCCCGCTGACATTTTGACGTGAAAGATTAGCTTTTTCTGTGTGAAATAGTCATAATGACATAGGCCAGAAAACTCTCATTCAACTCACTTATTTATAGCAACAACTCATTTCTATCAGCATTTTTAACATATGATTTTTTGGCATAAGATAGAGAAAACAAAAACACAATCTTAGTCATGCCTTAAATTAAGGGACAAGAAAAAAACAAGGTCATCTACCACTTGTAAATGATTAACAAAGCTTGTAATACACACAACCGATTGTTATCACTAGAAACAGAATGAACTCTTTATATGGTCAAGGTCATTTTCATTTGTGTAGTGTAGGAAAAAGCAAACAGAAAAAAACAGAAGTGTTGTAGCATTTCACATGTCTTCAGAAAACTTCTCAGATACATCTGACTAAAGAATTAGTGACATTTTATTTTCTTTGTATATGAAGTAGCTAATAGACACCAGCCACGCCAAGGGGAAAAAAATTGACTTTGTTTTACTGCAAGCCGATTTTATGGCTTTCTCTTTTGATGTCTGAACCATGAAATATGCCAGAGGTACTTTGTTGCTGTTTACAGTACCTATGTACACTCTTAATGAGTTGCCATTTTTTAACTGCCTTTAAAGAACCTTGATAATAAAATATTTATCTACAAATTAAAAAACAAAACCCTTAAACGTGCTCTGCATTTCTAAAGAGGCAAAGTCCAGTGGTTTTCCTCATTAAATGCTGCTTCCAAAAATCTCCCTTTTGTCTAAGACTGTAGTTCAGCTTGTTCATAATAGATAACAGGTTGAGACACATGATATTTAATTTAAACCATGATTGTAAAAAGAGAATTTGGCTTCAGTTCTTTCAAAGATGGATGCTAAAAACAAGATAACAGGTCCCAAATGGAGTAACTTATGCAAGCGCTACATCACCAAACTGAGATTTAACTATTTAATACATTTTCAGCTCTCCCAGAAATAGGCTCTTAACCAATTAATCAGGAATCATCTGATCAGCATTAGGTACTCTGCCTGATAGGCCCCCCACCAACCATCAAAAATAACCAATCTATGTTTTTTCCTGGTACAACTTCCTTGTTCCTGTTCCCTTCTGCCTGTAAAAATCTTTCATTTCACACAGCTCCTTGGAGCTCCTTTCTACGGGCTGAGTTGGATGCTTCATTGAATCAAACCAATAAGATCTTTCACACTTGATTTTTTTTTTTTAACTTGGATAACCTAAAAGAAGGAGTCTAAATATTTAACACTGAGACCTTAGAGATGATGTTCCTAATTTTAGTTTTGTTTTGAAGTCCTTGGTACAATGTTGGGGGTTTCCCTGGTGGCTCAGAGGTTAAAGCGTCTGCTTGCAATGCGAGAGACCCTGGTTCGATCCCTGGGTCTGGAAGGTCCCCTGGAGAAGGAAATGGCAGCCCACTCCAGTATTCTTGCCTGGAGAATCCCATTGAGGAAGGAGCCTGTTAGGCTACAGTCCACGGGGTCGCCGAGAGTCAGACACGACTGAGCTGCTTCACTTTATGGGTATAATACGGGAGATGAAAAGATTTACTCAGTAGGAAAACTTTTATAAAGACTTGTCCTGGTAGAAAGGAGGTTCAGTTCAGTTCAGTAGCTCAGTCGTGTCTGACTCTTGGCGACCCTCTGTACTGCCGCACCCCAGGCTTCCTGTCCATCACTAACTATTGAAGCTTGCTAAAACTCATGTCCATCGAGTTGATGATGCCATCCAGCCATCTCATCCTCTGTCATCCCCTTCTTCTGCTTTCAATCTTTTCCCAGCATCAGGTGGCCACAGTATTGGAGTTTCAGCTTCAGCATCAGTCCTCCCAATGAATATTCAGGACTGATTTCCCTTAGGGTTGACTAGTTTGATCTCCTTGGAGTCCAAGGGACTCTCAAGAGTCATAAGGTGCAGCAGTAGATGTATTGAGTCCCCTAGGCTGATGAGTGAGTGATTGAGTGAAGTCGCTCAGTTGTGTCCAACTCTTTGCGACCCCGTGAACTGTAGCCCACCGGGCTCCTCTGTCCATGGGATTCTCCAGGCAAAAATACTGGAGTGGGTTGCCATTTCCTTCTCCAGGGGATCTTCCCAACCCAGGGATCAAACCCAGGTCTCCCACATTGCAGGCAGATGCTTTAACCTCTGAGCCACCAGAGAAGATAAGTGACCCCAAATCTCAGTTCCATGATGTACTAGAATGTTGTCACCCAGCTCGAGGTCAGTTACTCTTGAAAACTGCTGAATGTTGTTACTGAGGTATAAATTAGTTGAAGAGGGTGATGCTGACACAATGTAAGTCTTGGATAGGATTTGGAACAGAAAGCCATACAATCAACCTAAACCCAAATTTAGCCTTCTAAGTATTAATGTGTGAGCAGACTGTGGGCACTTGGAATAGAACTCAATCCCCACATGCTATACACCCTGAACATCCAGAGAAGCCCCCGCAGCTGCATCTGGGGGTTAATGAAGGCACTGCCTTCTCTTTCTCTGTGAGTTTTCTCCGTTTCTAAGGGAGAAAAAGAGAAGCAAAGCATCACCTACTTTCTCCCTTTACCACTAAGAAAGAATATGGTCTTAACTTAGGCAAATCCATCTCTCTCCTCAAGAAGAAAGAATGAAAATGCTTTGTTATTCTCCCCAGTAAAGCCTAATTTGACTTTGCACTAGGGACCATTTTAGATAATTACTCATCCGAAACACAGATCAATTAATGTGATAGTTCTACTAGTTGGATAAAGGTCTTCTTTCATGCTTACTTCCTGAAGTTTATGTAAATATGTAGAATGATTTTTACCACTAAATTCCTGAAGGATTTTAACCATCTCTTTAGGCATGGTTTTCCAGAAACTTCCCTTTTTGTATGGGTGGCCTACCGAATACGTTCAATATTTAAAATTTCATTGGAGTTTGGTGCTGAGATTTATTTATATCAAACTGAAAGACTGATGACTTTGGAAGGTCAAGGAAACCATCTGGGTCGTGCATGAGAGCGCATCAGGACCTTGAACAAGCCTCTGTAGGCTCATCAGTTGAATATAAACATGGGTGACATCTCCCTTTTCTTGGCCCATGGAATAGTTCTTCCCAATATATTCTATTTCCTATAAGAACTTGTTCTCCATTTAAGAAAAATTACAGAAAATGAATGTTAATAATAAAATATTAGAGAAAAAGAAAATCATATAGATATCTCTATAAATAAGAGCCAAAGTGGGCAAAAATACCATCTCTAATTTACAAAACAGAAACAAACTCACAGACATAGAAAACAAACTTATCATTACCAAAGAGGAAAGGGTGAAGAGAGGGATGAATTAGGAGCTTGGGATTAACATGTACACAGGCTTGAATATAAAAGTTGGTTTATAAAAATATAAACCAACATGCACCTACTGTATATCACAGGGAACTATACTCAATATTTTGTAATTACCTATCAGTTCAGTTCAGTTCAGTCACTCAGTCGTGCCCGACTCTTTGCAACCTCATGAATCACAGCACGCCAGGCCTCGCTGTCCATCACCAATACCCGGAGTTCACTCAGACTCATATCTATCGAGTCAGTGATGCCATCCAGCCATCTCATCCTCGGTCATCCCCTTCTTCTCCTGCCCCCAATCNTGTTTGCTATGACCAGTGCATTATCTTGGCAAAACTCTATTAATCTTTGCCCTGCTTCATTCTGTATTCCAAAGCCAAATTTGCCTGTTACTCCAGGTGTTTCTTGACTTCCTACTTTTGCATTCCAGTCCCCTATAATGAAAAGGACATCTTTTTGGGGTGTTAGTTTCTAAAAGGTCTTGTAGGTCTTCATAGTAATTACCTATAAGAGAAAATAATCTGAAAATATATATAGATATATGTATATTCTTATATGTGCATCCTAAGTCACTACAGTTGTGTCAGACTCTTTGCGATCCCATGGGCTATAGCCCACCAGGCTCCCCTGTTCATGGAATTTTCCAGGCATGAGTACTAGAATGGGTTGCCATGTCCTCCTCCAGAGGATCTTCCCAACCCAGGAATCGATCCCACGTCTCTTATGTCTCCTACATTGGCAGATGGGCTCTCTACTACTAGCGCCACCTGGGATAGTCTCATATATTTGTGTGTATATATATATATATACACATATGGATATATAAATCATTTTGCTATACTAACCTAAAACTACCACAACATTGTAAATCAACAATACTCTAATTAAAAAAAAAACTGCTGGATAATTTTAAAATAAAAAGACTGTATCCTGAACTGAATTGTATTAATAGTTATTGAGTAATTTATGCCATGTACTTTACTTACTTTGTTTCAATTAGTACTTCTAACAATTCTGTGAGGTAAACATTATTCTAAATTTGAGATGTAAGAATCAGGGACTCTGAGAATGCAAGAAACTAACCTTGGCAATTGCTAACTGGTAGAGCAAGAATTTGAGCCCAAGTCTCTAACTCCTGAAGCTGTATTCACTTCCCTCTACCATGCTGGCTTCTATCCAATGAGTAAATACCTTGCCCAGCTAATTCAACAAAACTCTGCTTCTCTGATTCTGTCTCTGACTCCAGATGATTTCTTAATAGTCAGGTTTTCACCAGCTGTCCATGTTCAGAAAGTTTCAGGCAGAGCTAATCTCATATTCAGTACATAGAAATATTCACATTCAGAAGGCAAGTTTGCTTTCATTTCCACTGCCTCAGGATAAAATCTCAGGTCAGTTTCTTGGACACAAAATATCTGCCTGATCTGGAAAACTTGTTGTTAAAAGAAAAGAGTTTACCTAGGACCCAAGTTCCCTCAGTCTTAGCCTTTGAGGGTAAGTGAGGGTCAGAGCAACAGTATGGCAGATTATTTCATCAAGTTATATTGTTAAAGTTACATGGAACATCAGGAAATGTCAAAAGCCTAGGAACACAGAAACGTGTTTCCTAATCCTCTCCAACAATGGCAATAACCAAAGCAAGAACAGCTTCAAAAGAAGAAAGAATCAATTGTCTGGCCTTGTCATGTCCTAACAGTTTATAACACAAAGGGCATATTCACAGTGGAAAGGTAGTTTGTCTTTCTTTCAAAATAGGAGACACCATATTTTAAGGTATTTCTATAAAAGTCTCTTCTCACAGGACTCTGTAAACAGTATTGGTTCAAGAACAAAACTGAAGTTTCCATTCGTGAGTTTGATTCACCATGTATTTTAGGAATTCTGGTTGAATATTTGTACACGTGTTCCAACCTAAAGAAGAAAAATACTTCTTTATTTTTCCTGTTGGCTATATGACAGACACTCAAGGTTCACCTTTCAATCTGTGAAACAATGATTTCTTTTCAAACCTGAAATCTGAATAACTTTTCACCATAACAGTTGCATTTGACCTGTAATTTTTCTCCAGGTATTATCTTCCAAAGAATATTTCCCACTCCATTATCCTCCATGTTTTCAGCCATATCCAAAAGTGGCTACAGTTTGAGCTCCTGCATTTTATGGACTTACTTTTCCATCAATGAAATCTAAAATGATTTCAGAATCATAAGTATGTAAATAACAACCTAACACTCTGTATCATGGCATAATTTTATTTGGAGAAACCAAAATATTTGAAAGTGAGTTCTTCAAATTTTAACTGACAACAACTGGCTTACAATAAGTCATAGAGAATATTTTAACTATTAGAACAAATGATACAGAAGAATGGAAATTTTTGGACAGATATTTTCTGTTTTGAAAAAAACATCTTTCACCCTTCTGCATAGGAAACAATTTAATTTCAACACCAGATCATCGAGAATTGCTTCACTGTGGTCCACTGTGGAGATATTTGGGATTTTGTGAGTGTTGTTTGGAGTAGAATGCAATTCTATTTAGATTTCTTCTTTGATTAGTAAAACTAGTTTTTAAAAATCATATACATGCAAACTTAACTGAGATATCATGAAATGATTATTTTGTAATTAAGTTTCAAGGTAATTAAATATATGTATATATATATATATATTTTTTTTTGGTCACAGCATGTGGTCACAGCTTAGTTTCCAGTCAGATATTGAGTCTGCATCTCTTAAACTGGAAGTGCAGACTCTGGACCACCATGGAAGTCCTGAATGTGTCTCGCTTTGACTGATCTCATTAATTCAGGGTCTTTGGATAGAACCTACTCTGTATATAAGCTTCAAAGATGATACCCTGCCAGAACAGAATGGTCCTATCCAAATATAACTCCAAATATTCATGTGTAGCCAAAAGTTTTTCCAAAAATATATTGTACATTGAGATTTATGTACGGTATCCTAATGTGTGGTAGAGTTCTTTTTTCACTTTTTGGTTGCATCTATAACTTACAAGTTACATGTGGAATTTATTTTTAAACTCGACTATTGCTTCTTCATTTTTCTCCATCCTGACAACTGATGTGGTTGGCTGTGTGATGGATTTGGCTTTAGCAATTGCTACTTACCAAATGAGTGGGCTTCCCTGGTGGCTCAGATGGTAAGGAATCCGCCTGCACTGTGGGAGACCTGGGTTCCATCCCTGAGATCCCTTGGAGAAGGGAACAGCTACCCACTCCAGTATTCTTGCCTGGAGAATTTCATGGACAGAAGAGAAGCTCCTGTTGTTTCCCAATTCATTGACAGAGTACAGTTAACCCCTACTTTGGAGCATAATTTTGCCGTAATTATGTAAATATTGTATTTTAGTGATTGACTGGGGAATAGGCTATTTCTGCAAACTCAAACATAGAACTAATTTCAAAGAAAAAACTTTAGAAGACAGAAGCTTCAGAATCGTGTCTAAAAATATGAATAAATGCACCTTACCAAAGAAAGGAAAAAAAGTTTTATTGATTTCAAATGCATTTTTTCACCCTGTTTTGCTATGGCTTGCTCTAAGTAAATGTATACATTTTAAGTCATTGTTTAGCATGAGCTCTCTTCAGGAACATTTTTTTAAATAAATTTATTTATTTTAATTGGAAGTTAATTACTTTACATTATTGTATTGGTTTTGTCATACATCAACATCAATCCGCCACAGGTATACACGTGTTCCCCATCCTGAACGATCCTCCCTCCTCCCTCCCCGTACCATCCCTCTGGGTCATCTCAGTGCACCAGCCCAGAGCATCCAGTAACATGTATCGAATCTGGACTGGTAATTTGTTTCATATATGATATATACATGTTTCAATGCCATTCTCCCAAATCATCCCACCCTCGTCCTCTCCCTCAGAGTCCAAAAGACTGTTCTATACATCTGTGTCTCTTTTGTTGTCTGGCATACATCATTACCATCTTTCTAAATTTCATATATATGCGTTAGTATCCTGTATTGGTGTTTTTCTTTCTGGCTTACTTCACTCTGTATAATAGGCTCCAGTTTCATCCACCTCATTAGAACTGATTCAAATGTATTCTTTTTAACGGCTGAGTAATACTCCATTGTGTATATATANGCGTTAGTATCCTGTATTGGTGTTTTTCTTTCTGGCTTACTTCACTCTGTATAATAGGCTCCAGTTTCATCCACCTCATTAGAACTGATTCAAATGTATTCTTTTTAACGGCTGAGTAATACTCCATTGTGTATATATACCACCGCTTTCCTATCCATTCATCTGCTGATGGACATCTAGGTTGCTTCCATGTCCTGGCTATAAACAGTGCTGCGATGAACATTGGGGTAGACATGTCTCTTTCAATTCTGGTTTTCTCAGTGTGTATGCCCAGCAGTGGAATTGCTAGGTCATAAGGCAGTTCTATTTCCAGTTTTTTAAGGAATCTCCACACTGTTGTCCATAGTGGTTGTACTAGTTTGCAGTTCCACCAACAGTGTAAGAGGGCTCCCTTTTGTCCACACCCTCTCCAGCATTTATTGCTTGTAGATTTTTGGATTGCAGTCATTCTGACTGGCATGAAATGGTACCTCACTGTGGTTTTGATTTGCAGTTCTCTAATAATGAGTGATGTTGAGCATCTTTTCATGTGTTTGTTAGCCATCTGCATATCTTCTTTGGAGAAATGTCTATTTAGTTCTTTGGCCCATTTTTTGATTGGATCGTTTATTTTACTGGAATTGAGCTGCAGGAGTTGCTTGTATATTTTTGAGATTAGTTGTTCATCAGTTGCTTCATTTGCTATTATTTTCTCCCATTTTGAAGCCTGTCTTTTCACCTTGTTTATAGTTTCCTTTGTTGTTCAGAAGCTTTTAACTTTAATTAGGTCCCATTTGTTTATTTTTGCTTTTATTCCCATTACTCTGGGGGGTGGGTCATAGAGGATCCTGCTGTGATGTATGTCAGAGAGTGTTTTGCCTATGTTCTCCTCTAGGAGTTTTATAGTTTCTGGTCTTACATTTAAATCTTTAATCCATTTTGAGTTTATTTTTGTGTACGATGTTAGAAAGTGTTCTAGTTTCATTCTTTTACAAGTGGTTGATCATTCTTTTGAGACTGGGTAACAAACACTCCCAGAGTTGCCAAAGAAAGAAGAGGACTCCTTTTCTCCAAATGTGTAGAGAACTTAGAGTCTCCTTAGTAACTGAGAAAATGTACACTGCTATTCTATGTGATATTCAGTGGTTGGTTGCTGCCACTCAAGCTTTCATCAACACCAAGTCACTTCCAAACCCAGAGTAGAGGCCAGACTGCATTTCTCTGCTCTACTGGAGTAATTATTAAACATATCATTCAAAATCCTCTTCACTCAAGCAGAAAAGATCAGTTTGAACAACCATGGCCATGTCAGCTTTTCCTGGAAATGGTAGAGCTCCCAGACAAACGCGCACACACACACTTTCATGCTTATTTGGAGGTGGTTTAGTCACTAGGTCATATCCAACTCTTGTGACCCCGTGGACTGTAGCCTGCCAGCATCCTCTGTCCCTGGGATTTCACCATTTTCTTTTTTTTTTTTTTCCCCCTAAAATGTTCACCATTCTCGGGGACAGAAACTTTCTCTTCCTTGCTCTCAGAATGAAATTGTGTTTGCTGTACTTTCCTTCAAAATGCCAGTTTGAAATTTTTCAACTACTCTTTTGAAACAATAAAAGCCAGTGATTCTCTTTAAATCACAATATTTACTGACAAGGCTCTGTATATGACAGATTTGGACCCTGAAAAAGAAAGGCGTTACTTCAAAGGCTGTAAGCAGAAGGGAATTAGTAAGCATCTCCTGTAAAATGAGAAGACCCATGCCCCTGCCCACCTGACCCTGGGAATACTAAAGGATCTAAAGTCCCACAATAGGAGCAACTTAGAAACACTCTTACTATCTGTGTGCCTGCATTGCAAACATGAAAAAGTAAACCAAATACTGATAGGCAAACACTGTCAGTCAACAAGAACTGAAAATTATTACAAGAATTATCAATATCTTATTAGCTAGTCCCACCTAGACAGTGTTCTCAGTTGTATCAGAGCAGTGTCTTTACTGATTAAATCAATATCTCCTTATCTGCAGACTATTTAAGAAAAGAGTCCAAGGACAAATTATTAGACTATTCACACAAAACATTACAAAACAGTAGATGAGAAGAATTGTGTTTTTCTTAAGCCAAACATAGATGCCTAGGGATACTCGCAGATATATCTAATTCTTTCTTTCCATTTATCTATTGGTCTGCCTGTCATTCTATTCATCTGTCTCAAAAAATCTGGTACTCAGTTCACCTTGTACACATTGCACACCATATTGTAGCTTCTTAGTTACTGGACTATTTGAAATTATCCTTGGCCTTTCTTTTTTTAATTTATATCATATTCATAGATATTTAAAAGGCATAAAATATACCAATGCTAGTAAGGAATTATCTAGGTTTTTTTTTTTAATCACAGATAAGCAATACATTGAATTGCAAAAGCTCAAATTCAGACAGTATAGATGAAAAGAGGTTAAAACATACAGCATAACGAAAGATTAAGTGGGCAGAAAACTTATTCTATAGCAAGAGTTCCCAAAGTGTGATCAGAAGACCCCTGGCATTCCAAACTAAGACCTCTAAAGAGACCGTGAGGTCAGAGCTAATTTCATAATAAAGTTAAGATGGTATTTTCGTATTTCATTCTCACTCTCTCACAAGTGTCTAGTGGAGTTTTCCAGAATCCATGATCTGTGGGATCATAAGGGGACTAAATGGAGAAGTGAATGTAAAAATCCAGCTGTCTTTTATTAAACCAGGCAATAAGAAATGTTTAACAATACAAAACAATGCTAGTCATCATTTTTTATGTTGAAAGAGATAATTACTTTTCATGAGAACATACATTTATGTCAACATGTAATGGTATTACTGTTGTTATTTTTAAATGAGTTAATAGAAGTTGAAATATCATAACCCATGTTTATAGGAGTTTCTGGGGGTGTTCTCAATAATTTTTAAGCATGCAAATGGGTCCTGAGACCAAAACATCTGAGTTCACTATTTTAGAGCTGCGGACTACTCAATTTATTTTAGTTACTAATTTTTCCAAAATCAAAATTAGGGAAACACTCACTATAAAATTCTCCACAATTATTCCCTAACAAGATTGGATTCAAATTTCTTGTATCATTTGCTCATCAACAAAATACAGCCAATAGATTAATTTTATATATGATATTTAATATTTCTCATTCTACCTCTTTCATTCCTGGCCAGGTACTCACCCAGAATCTTTCTTTACATTTAATGAAAATATAGTAGGAGGTATATTCCTTGATGTATATTATGCATCCGATAAATCTTTGGTGACTCAATTTAAATTAAGACTGCTTCTTCACTGAAGTTTATTTGCTTAAGTTTTTAAGGTTATTTCTTGCTCTGTTTTTAACACACCATGGAGTGAAGTGAAGTACTAGTCACTTAGTCATGTCTGACTCTTTGCAACCCCATGAACTGAAACTTGCCGGTTCCTCTGTCCAGGGGATTCTCCAAGCAAGAACACTGCAGTGGGTTGCCAGTCCCTTCTCCAGGGGATATAATGGCCAGCAAAATAAGATTAGCAGGCATTGGTGCTGTGGTTAACAGAGGACTTCCCAAAGCTACCCTGACTGGGCTTAAAGCCTGGATCTAATGCTTGTTCCCTGTGAACATGAAGAAAATCTTTAACTTTTCTGTACCTAAATGTCCTCACCCAAAAATCAGAAATAGAAAGGTTACTTTGTCGGTAATAATCTCCTGCTATACAGATTAAATAAGTTAATAATTGTAAAAAAAAAAAATTAGAACTAAATTTAACATATAATAAATGTTACCTAAGGATGACTCAATAAAATATCATTAAATTCAACTGCTGCTCAAAGCAAATGCATGGACATTGATGACTGATTTTCAGAGAAAAATTCTGCACTTAAATAAATTCAGGTACCTGAACCACTTAAATTCCATATTCATTTCCATCTCTAAACGTAAAGAGTAGCAAGTTAAACATGAGTAACAACGGTGACTACACTGATAACACAGGCAGGAGAATGGCAGTAAAACACAGATCAGAACCTGGAAACAAAAACTTAGAGGCAGGAGAGAGAAAGTCAAACATATTCAGCTAACAAACCATCAGAGAGATAACACGTGAAACTATCTAACCTACTCAGCCAGGAGATAGAAGGTTGAGCCAGGCCTTTTAACTGTGTTTATTTTTGAATCGTATAAATGCTGGCATAGTGTTAAAATTATCACAAATATTATCTTAATAGTGTCTTTGTAACTGTAGCTCCTCTTTTGAAAGTATCTTTAAATGATGAATACATAGTTTCAAATAATGTAGTCTAGCTAAGTGCAAAGGAAGAATTAGAAAATTTCTACAGCTCTCTATCACCCCGGGCTTTTGCAATTTCATCTGGTTGATTTTCCAATTTATATTGTCCAACAAGATAAACTCCTCTTCCGTTTGCCAAATTCTAAGTCCCAAAGATGTGGCCATAATGCAGAATGGATGGACCAGACTTATCAACCTTGGAGCGTACTCAGCATCATCCAGTTTTATGGTCATCATGCCAAATATCCCAGTCTCTGGCTTGTTTACAACCAAAGGCAATGAATAACTTCCAACTTTAATTATAGTTTTGTTCCTTTATTTTAAGCCTCTCTGAATTCAAATTATTAAATGAAATAAAGCACTTTACCAGGAAAGTTACCACACTGAAATTGCTATCTAATATAGCCCTGTTGGCATGCAGAACAGTCAGTCATTTTCCCTCCCATATTCTGTAGGGAGCAAGAAGCGGGGGATGGTACCATTTTGATACTGTGTGACAGGAAAAGGTTCATTTTACAAATTCACGTCATAATACCAAGAGCTTTGCATCTGCCTCTCTCCTTTACTCTTGCTTATAAAGCCAAACCCAATTAAACCTGCAAAATCTCTGCAATTCACTCTCCTTTATCAACAGTATATGAAACAGGTGTGACCACCAAACATGAGTAAAAGTAGAAGGAAACGATCGTTGTTTTTGCAGAAAAAAAAAAAGAAACACCTAAGTTACCAGTCATGTGCAAAATTATAAAGAATTTGGCTATAGAAAATTCAATGAAAAAATAAAGTTTTATTAATAACTTAAATAAAAATACTGAGGGTATAAACCGAAACTAATCCATAAAATTGTAAAAGAAAAAAAAATTGTACCAATGTTCTCTCATTTCTCTTTAGCACCAGAGTGAAATTCCCTTGTTAAAAAAGTATTTACACTGTGGGCTTATGAAGCAACTGTGGGGAAGCAAGGCATTTCAGCCAAGTTTCTTTTTGGCCAGAGTAAGTTATGGGAAAATACACCTTCCCTCGAGCTCAACAATTACTATCCTCTGAATGGGGGCAAATGTTTCTGAGCACATTCAAAATGACCCTTTGCTTTACATCATGAGACAATCACAATGTAACAGCCCAGAAAAAAAAATGTAGAACATATTTACAGAAGGATGAGCCGAAAGTCATGTAGTAGGTTCCAGAAAATATGACTAAGTGCCTAGTACTTCAGTTCAGTCACTCAGTAGTGTCTGACTCTTTGCAACCCCATGAACTGTAGCACACCAGGCTTCCCTGTCCATCACCAACTCCCAGAGTCCACCCAAACCCATGTCCAGCGAGTCGGTGATGCCATTTAACCATTTCATCCTCTGTCATCCCCTTCTCCTCCTGCCTTCAATCTTTCCCAGCATCAGGTCTTTTCAAATGAGTCAGCTCTTTGCACAGGTGGCCAAAGTATTGGAGTTTCAGCTTCAACATTAGTCCTTCCAGTGAACATCCAGGACTGATCTCCTTTAGGATGGACTGCTTGGATCTCCTTGCAGTCCAGGGACTCGCAAGAGTCTTCTCCAACACCACAGTTCAAAAGCATCAATTCTTCGGTGNAGTTCATGGGGTCTCAAAGAGATGGACTTGACTTGGTGACTGAACAACAACAACAACATGGAAGAATGTAAAAACCATGGGTGTCTGGGTGTGTGTGTGGTGGGGCGGGGGTGGGGGTGAGTGGGGACAGGGAAAAGAGGCAGAGACACAGAGGCACTCAGTGTACTGATTTCCATTTTTCAGTTTAAAGGCATCAAGAAGCCACCTTTCCCCAAATGGAAGCAGCACTGAGTAAAGAGAAAGCCTGGGAATTCCTCGGCGATTCAGTAGTTGGGACTCGGTGCCCTCATGCCAGATGCCCGTGTTTAATCCCTGGTGGGGGAGCTAAGATCTTAAAAGCCAAATGATGCTACAACAACAACAACAGAAAACACCTCATCTTTGGTATCTCACTTGGGGTTGAATTTCAGCTTTGACATTGAATAGCTATGACTTTGGGCAAACTCTTGGTCTTAGAGTCTTACCCTGGATAAAAAGAGTAACTGTTCCGCTCAAGGAGAGGCATCGGAGGAAATGACAATTAAATATTTTATTACCCGTCAAGTACCTGCAGCACTGCATGCACTCAGTCAACAGGCATCTTCCTTCATTTGGACTTATTCTGAACCTTCACTATCACAGATGTTAAGCAGTAGACAAGATGGTAGAGTTGAGGCTTCTGCTGGAGTCCAGGGCAGGGGGATTCCTGTGTTCAGTTTCCTCATCTAGGAAACGGGGGTCATAACAGCCCTGCCTCATAGGGTTGTTGTGCAGAATAATGTGTTAACTTTTGCAAAGTGCTTAGAAAAGAACCTGACACGCAATAAAGAGTTAATAAATGAGTGCTACCTGGGAGAGAAGGTAGCTCCCTGATGACAGAGTGGAAGTGGGGGCCATCTGAGTTGCCTTGTCTTTATTTTTTTAATTTTGATGTTTTTATTTGGCCACACTCGGACTTCGTTGAGACATTTGGGATCTTTGATCTTAATTGTGGCCCGCGAACTCTTAGTTCTGGCATGAGGGGGTCTATTTCCGTGATCAGGGATTAAACCCAGGCCCCCTGCATTGAGAGTCTGGAGTCTTAGCCACTGGACCACCAGGCAAGTCCCTCCCACATACTGTTAATCAGAATGTTTCAGAGTCGGGTTCTATGGAGGAGTGAACACCAGTGGGGCGAGTTTCAGTGAGTATAGCAGGTTAAGGGCACCATGCGTATCTGTGGCCATAAGAACAGCACACTGCCTTCAAGGCTCCTGCCGCTCCAAAGCCTTGCCTGCTATTGGTCACAATCTTATAATCAATGGGCAAAGTGGGGGAAATATGGAATACCTTCCAGTCCAGGTGCCAGAATCTCTTCAGCCATGAAAGAGGAAGCTGTAGTGAAAGTGTGGGCCTGAGCTCCAACAGATGCTTGCCTGTCAGAGAGAAAAAAATCACTGTAGGAGACACTTCTCAGCCACAGAGCAGTCCCTGAAGAGGAAATGTTGCCTTACAAGAGGGATAAACTCCTTCAAAGAATTCTTCAAGGAGAAACCAAAACTGTGCCACTGGAACTCCTCAGGTTGTTGAAATAAGCATTGAAATGGATAATAATTCATGCATCACGCCAGGAACAAGACTTGCAAGAGGAGATTTCTGCCACTGGCATGCTTCACAGGATGTGTTCTGCAGAAAGCCTGGTGGAGGGAATTTCCTGGTGTCTAGTGGTTGGGACTCAGTACTCTCGTGGCCAGGGCCTGGGGTCAGTCCTTGGTTGGTGAACTAAGATCCCGCAATTCTCATGGCCAAAATAAATAAAAAGGTTTGGTGGTACTCAAAGCGGACTTCAAAAGAGAGAGGGGCAAAATGGTATAAATATGAACATCACTTCCAGCAGCACTATAGAAAGTCACTCTGAGACAGAAGTTGCAGGAGATTGTGGGCTGGGGTTTTCCCATGCAGACTTCCTAACAGTCGAATCTCCTCTTTTCTAATAAAAGAAAAACACACCTTTCTAGATTAATGCTTGAGACATGTCCTTTTCCTGCTGGCTCAGGTTAAACCCCCAAATGGACTTTGAGTAAACAACACATTCCTGGAACTTCCCTGGTGGTCCAGTGACTAAGACTCTGGGCTCCCAATGCAGTGGGTCCAGGTTAGACCCCTGTTTGGGGAACTAGATCCCACATGCTGCAGCTGAGACCAAGTGCAGCCAAATAAACAAATTAATTAATTTCAAAATAAAAAAACCCAGCATATTCCTGTGAGCCCACATTCAGCGTTTTTTGATACATTTGCTCCATCCTTGGCTTCTACAGAAGATAAAGAGGATAAGCTTAGAGAGAGAAGGCAGCTTAGTATTGAAAAAGAGGTTGATCCCCTTCTCAATGCACAAATACATGCATTTTAAGACCTTTCACAGGTTAATTTGTTATATAAAGGGGACCCAAAATCAGCTCTTGGAATGACTGAAATAAATCAGAACGATTCTGCAATTTCACAAGCTAATTGTGACTCAGAAGAAGATACAACCACCCAGTGTTTACAGACATGTAGGCAGAGGCAACATCAGGTATTAGTATCTGGAGACAGCCATGCCCATGTTTGCAGTCAAGGAGCTTGGGCTATACAGAGTTGATTACACCAATAAACAGGCTGATTATTTACACTGCTCTCATGCCTGATTTGCTTCAGATTACAGGCAGTCCCTGTCACTAGTGAATGATGGACCGTTTCGAAGCAGAAGCTGTTCTTGAAGAGAAACCGAAGGCCCTTTTGTGCTCAGGGGCTCAATGAAGAGTTCTCGTCTCTGTGAGCCTCCATTGTGACAATACACCCCTGCCTCCTTGAATTGAACAGTGGAATCCCAACTTTAGTTTTAATGCTCACAACCCTTACATGATTCACTGTAACAGGACTTTGGATGAAGATCCCAGTTCTCGCATGGTTTTTGAACCGTTGCTTACTATATCAGCAAATAGGACATTTGCTTTAAGGCTGCAACGTAACTGCCGTGCAGTCATCTGCAGGTGCCCCACAAATCGTGGAACGGATGGGCTCCCTTTACTTACCCTCAGTGTTACAGGGTTTTTATTTACTTATTTAATTATATTTATGTTTATTTGGCTGAGGCAGGTCCTAGTTGCAGCATGTGGGACCGTGGGCCCTTCAGTCTTCGCTGTGGCATGCAGGATCTTTAGTTGTGGCATGTGGGATCTAGTTTCCTGACCAGGTGCTCTGTATTAGGAGTGCAGAGTCTTAGCCAGTGGACCACCAGGAAAGTCTCCTACAGGGTTTTTTAAAAAGTGTCATTATAAACAAAGAGTTTGCCGGCTAGAATGAGAAACAGTCAAGGCCAAGTAAACTCTCTCATCCCCAAAGGGCATTACTTAGAGCTACTTTTACGAGCATCGAACAGCACAGCTACGTAAGCACACATATCCGTGTTAGGCTTCTTTTGTACAGTAAGTGAGCTTAGTGTTAGTACCTGTTGGACATGATTGGTTGTTACTTAGATAAACGTGGTGCCTATGGAGACGACAGAGGATAGAGCTACAGGTATTCGGGAAGGCTTCACTAATATTTAGCTGATTTAGTTAACAGTCTGTTTTTAATAGGCTTGCCAGGTGGCACTGCTGCTGCTGCTGCTGCTAAGTCGCTTCAGTCGTGTCCGACTCTGTGCGACCCCATAGACAGCANCCTGATGCTGAGAAAGATTGAAGGTAGGAGGAGAAGGGGATGATAGAGGATGAGATGATTGGATGGCATCCCCGACTCAATGGACATGAGCATTTGAGCAAGCTCTGGGAGATGGTGAAGGTCAGGGAAGCCTAGGGTGTTGCAGTCCATAGGGTTGCAGTGTTGGACACTACTGAGAAACTGACTCAACACACTACACCTCAAAAGAGTATGCATGTTGACTGAATGAAAATACTGGAGGAATGGTTATTGCTGCTACATTTGTCTAGTGGAATAGAAAAGGATGGCCCCTGAGTCTGAGAGAGAGGACATGCAGAGGAGAGGAACCAGCCCGTGGTCCCTGTGACTCACAAAGTGATAGAATAACATCATGTTAACATTAGGAATCTATTCCGGAAAGGGTATCATGATAAGGTGTCTAAGTTTCTTTAATGCGTTAAACATTTTCCCTCCACTCAACACCCCCAAGGCCCATCATGGCTAGACACTTCCAGGAAACAACTCAGGTGATGGATGGTGTGTCTCTGTAACTAGGGGGTGGCTGTGCGGTGTTTACCTACACGTGGAGCTTGCATCTGGCCCCAGGGTTTTGCCTACTTGTCAATATCCTCCATAGCTTATACCTGCCTGTTACCTATAGCTTAATGAAAAAACAGATTGCTCTGCTAGAATCTAATGGCTGTTAATATCCTAACAACATTAACATATGCAATACTGAGCTGAATTGTAAGGCTGACAAGAGCTTACGCGCATGGAAAGGTAATTACAATGGAAGTTTAATGATAAATCACCACAGTTTCTCTCGCCTTAATAAACTGTCAGGTGCTACCAAATAAAGCAGAAGCAATTACAGGAAGCAACAGGATCCTGGGTTGAGGGACAGGACTGATGGAAAAAATAGAACATCCTTCCTCCCCCAAATAGCTTACATGAATGACTGGTACCTAACAGCTGTGAACTCTGATCAACAAAAACATCAGCCTCCTCATTCATCCACCCAGGAAATGGCGTTTTGCTTTCTCATAGAAAGGCACAATATTTTTAACAATGATGAAGTACCTTAGACATCCAAAGAGCTCATTGCATATGTGTGTGCTCAGTTGTTTAGTTGTGTCCGACTCTTTTGCGACCCCACGGACTGAAGCCCGCCAGGTTCCTCTGTCCATGGGATTATCCTGACAAGAATACTGGAGTGGGTTGCCATTTCCTCCCCCAAAAGAGCTCATTAAATTCCACCTATTATTTCTGTATTCCTAAATGCTAACATGTTATTTAGTTTTACTCAAAGGCAGAGGATCCTTACATTCCCAGGTCTTTAAGCTATGATGGTTAGAATGGACAGACCAGGATACAGAGGGTGCCATGCGTCTAGGACAGTGCCTGGCATACCATAAGAACTCAGCTTGGGCAGGACACTGCAAAGGATGAAGAGAATGTGGGACCTGAATACCTATCCCAGCACTGCAACTTAATAGCTGGGCAATGTTTGACAGTTTCCTTCAACCTCTTCATCCTCCATTTCTTGATTTGCAAAATAAGGATTTGTGTTAATACCTACTTCATAAGGTTGTTTTAGTAGCAGCAGTGTTAGCCAGTCAGTGGTGTCCGACTCTCTGCGACCTGTGGCCCAACAGGCTCCTCTATCCATCATCCTCCAGGCAAGAATACTGGAGTGGATTCCCATTCCCTTCTCCAGAAGATCTTCCTGACCGAGGGATCGAACCTGGGCTTCCTGCACTGCAGGCAGATTCTTAACCATCTGAGCTATAGGGAAGATAGTTCTGAAAAACAAATTAAATAACATGTTAAACTTCTGACTTACTACAATGCCAGTCGCCTGTATTGCATTCAGTATGTGTGATTATTAATAATAGTTTATTATTCCATTATTGGTGGCCATGTAGACATGTATCTGCCCCTACACTGCACTCTCAACAAGTTTACTAGACCTTGTTCCTGGAGGTGGACCAAAGGATAAAATCACACACCATCTGGACAGGCAGGATTACATTAATTTACTGTTTAACCCTATTATTGGATATGTGAGGAAATTCAGCTAAACTCATATAGTCAATCACAAACTGGCCAAAGCTAAGCATCCAGGCTCTGAAATAGGCACTGAAGATACAAACATGAGTAGAGCAAAGTCCTATTCAGTTGAGGTTTTATCATCTTTAGTGAAATAGGTAGGGGATAAGAAAGTCTGAAACACATCAGAGAAGCAAATTCCTGTGGGCACTCACACATGGGGGAAAAAGAGCTTATCCCTGGCTATGGGGGCAGGGCAACCTGAGAAAGTGTTCTAGACAGGATAATAGTTGCTCTGTTGTTGAACAACTGCATACAATAACAGACTCTAAAAAGAAAATCAGATAAGAGTATAGGCAAATAAATGAAACGGTGTGCAAACAATGTTAGTCATTAAGGAAATGGAAATTAAAACCCCAAGCAAAAACCTAAGCACTGGGATGGATAAAATGAAAGACAAAAACTGAACTACTAAAAGACCAAAAATTGGAGAGGACCTGAAGCAGGTAGATTTCTCCCACATCACTGGTAAGAATGTAAAATGCATTAGCTACTTTTGAAAACAGTTTGTCAATTTCTGATAAACATCCACTTAACAAATGATGCAATTCTACTGCTAGATATTTGCCTCATGGAAATAAAAAAATATATATGTGTTATCTTCATGCAAAAACTCCTTCGTGAATGTTTATAGCACATTTATTCATAAATTCAAAAAAATTAAAACTGGAAACAACCCAAAAATCCCTCAACAGATCACTCAGTTCAGTTCAGTCACTCATTCGTGTCCGACTCTTTGCAACCCCATGAACTGCAACCTCCCTGTCCATCACCAACTCTTGGAGTTTACTCAAACTCATGTCCATTGAGTTGGTGATTCCATCCAACCATCTCATCCTCTGTCATCCCCTTCTNCACTCAGTTCAGTTCAGTCACTCATTCGTGTCCGACTCTTTGCAACCCCATGAACTGCAACCTCCCTGTCCATCACCAACTCTTGGAGTTTACTCAAACTCATGTCCATTGAGTTGGTGATTCCATCCAACCATCTCATCCTCTGTCATCCCCTTCTCCTCCTGGCTTCAATCTTTCCAGCATTAGGGTCTTTTCAAATGAGTCAGTTCTTTGCATCAGGTGGCCAAAGTATTGGAGTTTCATCTTTAGTATCAGTACTCCCAATGAATACTCAGGATTGATTTCCTTTAGGATGGACTTGTTAAATCTCCTTGCAGTCCAAGGGACTCGCAAGAGTCTTCTCCAACACCACAGTTCAAAAGCATCAATTTTTCGGCACTCACCTTTCTTTATAGTCCAACTCTCACATCTATACATGACTACTGAGAAAACCATAGCTTTGCCTAGATGAACCATCGCTGGCAAAGTAATGTCTCTGCTTTTGAATATGCTGTCCCTGTTGGTCATAATTTTTCTTTCAAAGAGCAAGCGTCTTTTAATTTCATGGCTGTAGTCACCATCTGCAGTGATTTTGGAGCTCCCCAAAATAAAGTCTGTCACTGTTTCCACTGTTTCCTCATCTATTTGCTATGAAGTGATGGGGCCAGATGCCATGATCTTAGTGTTCTGAATGTTGAGCTTTAAGCCAACTTTTTCATGCTCTTCTTTCGCTTTTATCAAGAGGCTCTTTAGTTCTTCTTTGCTTTCTGCCATAAGGGTGGTGTCATCTGCATATCTGAGGTTATTGATATTTCTCCCAGCAATCTTAATTTCAGCTTGTGCTTCCTCCAGCCCAGCATTTCTCATGATGTACTCAGCATATAAGTTTAAGTAGAGTGACAATATACAGCCTTGACGTACTCCTTTTCCTATTTGGAACCAGTCTGTTGTTCCATGTCCAGTTCTAACTGTTGCTTCCTGACCTGCATACAGATTTCTCCAGAGGCAGGTCAGGTGGTCTGGTATTCCCATCTCTTGAAGAATTTTCCACAGTTTCTTGTGATCCACACAGTCAAAGGCTTTGGCATAGTCAATAAAGCAGAAGTAGATGTTTTTCTGGAACTCTCTTGCTCTTTCAGTGATCCAATGGATGTTGGCAATTTGATCTCTGGTTCCTCTGCCTTTTCTAAGTTCAGATTGAACATCTGGATGTTCACAGTTCATGTACTGTTGAAGACTGGCTTGGAGAATTCTCAGCAGTATTTTGCTAACATGTGAGATGAGTGCAATTATGCAGTAGTTTGAGCATTCTTTGGCATTGCCTTTCTTTGGGATTGAAATGAAAAGTGACCTTTTTCAGTCCTGTGGCCACTGCTGAGTTTTACATATTTGCTGGCATACTGAGTGCAGTACTTTCATAGCATCATCTTTTAGGATTTGAAATACCTCAACTGGAATTCCATCACTTCCACTAGCTTTGTTCATAGTGATGGTTCCTAAGGCCCACTTGACTTTGCATTCCAGAATGTCTGGCTCTAGGTGAGTGATCACACCATTGTGATTATCTGGATCTGAAGATCTTTTTTGTATAGTTCTTCTGTTTATTTTTGCCACCTCTTCTTAATATATTCTGCTTCTGTTAGGTCCATACCATTTTTATTGTGCCCATCTTTACATGAAATATTCCCTTGTTATCTTCAATTTTCTTGAAGAGATCTCCAGTCTTTACCATTCTATTGTTTTCTTCTATTTCTTTGCATTGATCACTGAGCATTCCTCAGTGGTTACTTAGCTATTTATATTTCCCAAAATCATAAAACTTTACCTTAAAGAGAATGAATATTGCTATATGCCCATTTTACCTTTTTTTTTCCCAGAAAGGCCAAAACAGACTATGTGCAAAGATCCATAAATAGAATGCTGCTGCTGCTGCTAAGTTGCTTCAGTCGTGTCCAACTCTGTGCGACCCCATAGACAGCAGCCCATCAGGTTCCCCCATCCCTGGGATTCTCCAGGCAAGAACACTGGAGTGGGTTGCCATTTCCTTCTCCAATGCATGAAAGTGAAAAGAGAAAGTGAAGTCACTCAGTCATATCTGACTCTTAGCGACCCTGTGGACTGCAGCCTACCAGGCTCTTCCGCCCATGGGATTTTCCAGGCAAGAGTACTAGAGTGGGTTGCCAAGAATACAGCATAGTAAATTCAGGTTTCGCAAGCCCATCTAGAGTACAGCGGGTATCATAACTATTACTTAGCTAACTATCTGGCTCACAATAGAAACCCAGTTAATAAATGCAGCGTAAACGAACAGAGGGGAATCACGGTGCTATGAGCCTGTAAATAGATAGAAGCCAACTCAACAAAACATGGAATCATTAGCAAAGTCAGCATGCTTATATTTTGTTCAGTGACTCAGAGGAGATCTCTGTTATTTATATTATATAGTAAGTGAAGTGAAGTGAAGGTAGCTTAGTTGTGTCCAACTCTTTGCAACCCCAAGGACTATATAGTCCATGGAATTCTCCAGGCCAGAATACTGGAATGGAGAGCTTTTCCCTTCTCTAGGAGATCGTCCCAATTCAAGGATCAAATCCAGTTCTCCCACATTGTAGGTAGATTCTTTACCAACTGAGCTGAGGGAAGACCACAAATTATGTGGTAAGTACTGTCTTAAAGAAAAGGAGAAAATGTACAAAGTTGCAGTATATCAGAGCAGCCAGTCTAATGACCACAATGAGAAATGTTTCCCCTTAAATTTGTTCCATGTGCATCTATACAACCCTGGGGGGAGGATGCTCTGAGGAACATTTCTCTATCTCCAGTTTTCTATCTATTTTAGAGACATCTGTCTGCTAATGAGAAAGATGAGTGATGACAGAAACACAGAATCAAATTGCAGGACATGAGGCCTAAATAGTCCCACTTGTTTCAGGTAATTAGGCCACTTTAGTCAAATTTTTTTCAACAATTTTTCATACTTATTTATCCAGCCTATCCTGTGTATATAACACTCAATATAACATGATACTATATCATATATTATGTTAAACAATATTAGAAAATAAGGTAATATAAAATTATTCTAATGAAGTAAAATTTTTCCTCAAACTTGAGTCATAATAAGAAGTCAACATAATGACTCAAGACATACAGAGAAATAAATAGCAATTGTATAACCATGTGGAGCTGTGTTCTCCGGGGCTGGGAATAATATAGGAAAGTAGAGTTGTTGCTTTACCACGTACGGTAGGATTATTATCATATTTATCATATCCAGAGCAATAGGTGTTTTAAGTGGTTTACTAACCATCATTATTTATTCATTCAGGACTTCCTGCACTGTAAATAAATAGGAGTCTCTTGAAAAAATAACTTCAGGAGGTTAAGATCAGGCCGAAAATGTAACAGAAAATGGGAACTAATTCCTCACTATTTCAGTTCTACACCAATCCACTGTGAAAAGACGCTTGGTCAACAATTTGAAGTTGTAGTTCTTTTCAGAAAGGGGAGAACTTGGACTTTTTTTTTTTTTAATAATAATACTTCTCAGTAAAGCGCCAGATGGGATTAGAATGAGGGAAGAGAGCCAGAAACAGGAAATGTGGTGTCAAGGGAACAAAGCGCAAGCAGAGAAAAATTCAGAGAAGTTACTCTGTGCTTCCGTGGAGAATCTACACATTGGGGTTTATCACATCGAGTCTTTTGAGATTTGCCTGTCACTAGACACTACTAAGCACACCGTCTTTAAAGGAAATCTTTGTTCTAATTCCCGCCTGACAGGAAAAAGCTTCTGGGTTCACTCAACCCTAACTTTATCCTTTACAAAGGGAAACTATAGAGAGACCGGCTTTACTCCCAGGGGCTTCCCTAGCTCTTCTTATTTAACTCGCCCTGTCTAACCAGACAAGTGCTTAGACTCCCTCCATTCACCTGCCGCAGCCCTCATCCAACACAAAAAACCTGCTTAGATGCTTTTATTTTCTTTCCTTTGGGGTTCCTCAAACTCTAGGTGCCCTAGAGAGGAATCCTTTGTAACTAGGCGACCCAAGTGATTGATAAAAGGGCTGGAACAATGCAAAAGATAGAAAGACTATTGATGGTTTTCCTCAACCCCACAGTAGTTGAGATTATCTGACCCAGATTCAAATCATCAGGAGCTGAGACTTCCAATATTAAAACACAAGGAAAGGGCCATATTTCTCAATTGAACTGAATTGCTAAGCACCCTGAACATCCATTATATGTGAGAAATGAAGACAGGTCCTTGCCTCAAAGCAAGACTGCACTCATCTTTGAAAAGTGAACATTTACTTAATTTTAAGTCATCCTAGTAAAAAATATTTACTCTCAAAATTCAAAAATCCCTATCAACTTTTTACAGTGTCCTATAATTGAGCTTTCCCATATTTATCTCTAATCTTGTATTTATGGTCCAGATTATAATCTCATATATATTGCAAAACTGCAGAAATGTCCCCAAGGAATATTGTTAGGCTCCGAATGAACAATGATCACCTCCCATTCTGATGATGACATCATTCTTATTGCCTGTGTGCCAGGTAACATCCTTGGTTGCAAGCAACAGAAACTGATCCTGAGTAATTTAAATAGAAAACCCATTACTGGGTAAAGAATGGATTCACAGAACCTGCGGACAATGAAAAATCAGGCTTAGGAAATAAACCAAAAGTAAGGGAATTTGGTGAAGGCAAGAAGCAAAACATTTGTTTTTTAGCAGAAATGTCCAGTTGAGGTGTTGCCTTGGTTACCATAGAACACTAATGAAGCCGGACACTGCACGCTTACTGAACACGTGAGAGCTATGAATGGCTCTTCAATCTCTTTCTCTCTGAATTGTTTGCTCCAGATTCAAATTCTGAAGCTTCAACATCCAACCGCCCAAGCCTAGATCATGCCCTGGTATGTTCAGACAGCTGATTTCTCACTCACATCCTTTTTGAAAGTTTCTGTTACCACTGAAACGTCGTCCTTTAAAAGGTCTTCTTGGCAAATAGCTGAAATTCCAAAATGAAAGGAAAAAAATACCTTCTTTATATAGCTACATAATATGAAGCAGTAGCTCAAATATCAATAGACATACATGTGGTAATAAAAGAAAAATGAAAACCAACTGCTAATATGCCTTTGCTCTGCTCTTGGCATTGATTTCAGCTGAAGTTTGCTCATGTTTGGTCACACCACAAATTCCGAGGGCACTCACCAAAACCAACAAAGAGATACTTCTCCCTTCTGAGATTATGTCTTGATTACAGTGAAAGTCAGTGGCCTAGGAACAGGTGGTTTTCTTCAATCAGCTGAGTTCCCGAGAGATAGAGGGGAGGTGGGGCTTGCGAGACCTGCCACTTGCTGGCAGTGGCTCACTCATCCCAAGACGTCTTGTTACTTTCTGGAAGGAACTGGAAATTTCAGAAATTACAAAGCTGCTCTCTGCTTTGATTTGGCCCAGTGCTTATAACAGCTGTAAAAGTTGAATCTTGCAGGGGGTGGGAGAGGAGGCGGGAAAAAAAAAATAAGGTCAAGACTGGTTGTAATGTGGTTTTACTAGAGGTATTGTTTTCAGAAGAGGGAAAAACCACTATGTATGAATATGCAGAGAGTGAAAAATGAGAAAAACATGTTCGTTTTATTTCAAGCTAAAGAGATTGGGCCCACAACCCCAATTACACATGCAGCTACAGGCAGAATGAATAACTACTTGTCTTTGAAACGCTTTAGGATGCATTTTAACCTATCTCCAAAAACATTTAGTATTTTGAATTTTTTGTTAGTTCTCATAACCTGAAAAATGATGGGGTAGTGGGTGGTCTAAATGTTAAGCTAGCAAAACAAAATTATTTATTTTTAAAAAATAAGTGACTGATTTCCACTGTATCCCATGACTCAGGAACAAAGTAAAAGATTTTCTTTCTGGACTTATTTCTTTTTATTTATTCCCTGTTACAAAGAGATTTTTTTCCTCCCCAAACAATTCAAGCATATATTTCTCTTCTCTAGAGTTTCAAACTGGATTTTTTTTTTTCCTTTCAAAAGCAGTGGATTAGGAGAGAGCCATTTTAGCCCCAAATAGTTACCAGGTTTTTCATGATTCTTTTATCAATTAACTGGAAGTGTTCACATCATTTTTGACAATACATGCCAGCAGGAAGGTAGTTCTATTTTAATTATTTAGGATACTTCTCAACCCTTGATGAGTATTAGAATCACCTGGAATGCTTAAACAAAATGGATGTCTGGGCTTTATTCCAGCCCAACTAAGTCATAATCTCTAGACATGGAAGCCAGTCATTGGTGTTTGGTTTCTAACTCTGAGCTGAATCTACAATCATGAGAGATGGGGCTGAAAACCCCTCCCAGATAGCTGCCATTTCTTTGTGGCTGAACATCAAAGGTCATACAAAAGGATTTCTATTAAGGCACCAAGAAAGAATTAGAACAAAACTTCTCCTGCCTTCCTCCTATAGAGAAATAGACTCTGCCAACTCACTTTGTGAGCCCAAATGGATTACAATAAAACAATAATAGCCACTTTACCAAACTCCACACCTCCAGCTCTCTTCTCCCTAATTAGTCTTTTTGATCTCGAAATAGCCACTTAAAAGATGTAGCCTCAGTACCTCAGACTCTTAGCCTGACTCTCACTACAAGACTTGCTATAAATTGTATCATCCATCAGAGAATACAGGAATCCCAAGACATATGCCCTTGCCAATTTTTGGAAACATTTTTGAAGTACTTTTGAGATTCTTAGGAATGAGTTCCCCACTGGTATTCACTTGATGAGCAGAAAACAACAACAAAAAAACTCAGTTAAAAGGAGTGCCGAGTAGTCTGACTCTGGGTCCAGCTGGGGCCCAACTCCCCCAAAAGGGAGCAACAGCTCTCCAACCTGCCATTCTGATTCAGCACATCTGAGGTGAAACCTAAAGACTGGTATTTTTTAATAGGAACCTCAGAAGATTCTGCAACAGATGGTCTGCAGACCACCCAGAGAAACAAGCCATAGACTGTTAAATGAAAAGTTTTCAGAGAAACCAGGAATATTTAGGTGGGGGAAGCTAAGCTATCTTCAAATATTTAAAGGGTTTCCTGTTTGGAAAAGTAAATAAATAAATAGGTTTTTTTTCTAAACTCTCTTCTGTAAGATTGCAAAAGACAGAAAAAATGAAACATGGGTGGAAAATGGAAAAAAAAATTGATTTGGCCTTAATTTAGAAAAGAATTTCATAGTCATCAAACTGAACTACCTTAGAAAGTGGTATTTCATGATTCATCCAAGAATGATTGCCATTTAGCAAAGATACTATCAAAGGGATACAAGCTTGTGGTAGATAAACAGTTCAGTTTACCATGTCCCTTAAAACATGAATTCACTCAGAATATAACAAAGCTCATCATGGATCTAAATCTTTATGGTAGTTTGAAAAAATATATAGCTGGCCTGTGTGCACCAAATTTAATTAACTCAGTTTCCCTAAAGCACCTCATTATACCTTGAATATCTTATACCAGAGAGTCATGAAAGTGACTTTTGAATAAAGAAGCTTTAACCCAGTTAAGAGGTCTGCCCCCTAAAAAAGTCGATTTAAAGTCAAGCATCAAAGTTAGTTCAATACAGTGATAGCTAGCTAGCTAGATGGGCTTCCCAGGTGGCTCAGTGGTGAAGAATTTGCCTGCCAATGCAGGAGCGGTGAATTCGATTCCCTGGATGGGTAAGATTTCCTGGAAAAGGAAATGGCAACCCACTCAACTATTCTTGCCTGGAAAATCCCATGGACAGAGGAGCCTATTGGACTATAGTCCATGGGGGTCACAAAAGAATCGGACACAACGTAGTGACTAAACCACCACAACAAAGCTAGCTAAATAGAAAGAGATAGGGAGATAGATAATTGGATAGACAGAATGAAATGAGAGAGATTCATTCATTCCTGGCTAAGGAGGACTAAGCACTCTCCATCTGTCTTATTAAATGCAGCTTTAAAATCTGGAAAGAATGTGCATGGAACAAGTAGCTATTTGAGGACTTTGAAGAGAAAATAGCAACAAGTGGGTTGAATAAGAAGACTAGAATTAAAGTACCATCAGACAGACAATGACTTCACCAATTTTATTACCCTCTGGAGTTCCATGACCTGAATTCAAGATGGCTTGAGAACTAGAAGGGGTTCTTGCCATATACAGAAATCCAGAAGCACTCTAGTTCTGGCTCAAGAAGTGTTAGGAGGGCCTCCTAGACATCTACACAGTCAAGCACAGTGTTTTCCTAGCCAGCTGACTCTCTGCCCTGGTTACTGTTGTGTCTTAATGTCAGTGTAGTGGTCACGTCTTTGCAATACTCAGTTAAGTTCAGTCACTCAGTCATGTCCGACTCTTTGCAACCCCATGAACTGCAGCACACCAGGCCTCCCTATCCATCACCAACTGCCGGAGTCTACCCAAACCCATGAGTTTGAGTCAGTGATGCCATCCAACCATCACCTTTGCAATAACAGAGTGTATAAAATCTGCTACTAAAATCTCAGATTTTCTAAGTAACTTGAGAGGTGAATTTCATCCATTTTTGACTCTTATCCCTCAATCCTCAAGTTCAAATGCATAAGAGGAATGCACAGAAAAATAAAGATTCTTTCCATAAAAATAAAAAGGTGGGAGGGGCCCTAATGCTCAGAGGGAGCATGGAAATCTGTTTTTCTTTTTCCTCATTTTTCTTCCCTTGTTTCATTCTTCAGTGCCTCAGCCCCCGAATGATCCTAGAGCAATGGTGGCAACGGCAGCAATCAGACCCTGTAGATCCCTTTACTTTGAAGGAAGATCTTCTCCTCCAAACAAAGGAGCTATGGTCTGAAAATAATGGGAGGAGCCCCAGCTACTTACCCNTGTATTTCAGCTCTGGGAGTTGGTGATGGACAGGGAACCCTGGCGTGCCACAGTCCTGTCTCTTATACACATCTCAGGATGTCTTAAGGCAGGAGGTCTTTCTGACCTGAAGACTGCAAAAAAATGGAATCTGAAGGAACCAGAATGTACCACGGAGATAGCAGAGAGAGAATTTAAGAAAGCAACTCCCATCAGTGGTATATGAACTCCTAGCATCACTTAAGTTGCAGGTGTGTGAGTCTGAATTTTAAAGAACACACACAGACTTTGAGAAGGGGCAATGGATCCTAGATGGATCCCAGATCCTATAGCCTGGCTGCCTGGAAGACCTAAAGGACAGATCTGAGTAGCACTGCAAAGGATTTTAAAACCAAACTGATATTGGGACCACAACCCATAGAAATCTGATCAAAATATGACTTGAACCCAACCAAGTTGCTCGCCACTAAAGCAAAAATATTGTTATTCTCAGTGGGGTTTCAGCTAGACCCAGAGGGTACAACATAATAGTCAAAATGTCCACAATATAACATGAAATAATTTGGCATACATAAAATGTGGAAAATCTCAACTTGTTTAGGAAATGAGTCTGTGATGATAGAGTTGTTGGAGTTATCGGAGAGAAATTTGAAAGAAGTTATAAAAATAAGAAAGAAGGCAGAAACACCTTTGAAATTGGAAAGATAGAAAACCTCAGCAAAGAAATACAAAGCATTATGAAACACTAAATGGACATTTTAGAATTGAAATTATAACTGAAATAAAAATCTCATAAGATGGTCTCAATGATCAGAATGAAGGTGGCAGAGGAGTCAGTAAACCTGAAGATTCATGAATAAATATTACTCAATCTGACCAATGAAAACAAAAGGAAAACATAAATGAACAAGGTACCAGAATTAACACTTGTACCATCACAGCACCAGAAGGAGAAGAGAAAAAAGTGTGAGGCTGGTAAAAATTCATAAGAAACAATGGCTGAAAACCTCCTAAATTTGGAGAAAGACTACCTTGTAGATTCTGTTTGTATCCTGGGCCAAGCAGCCAGAGGACAAAGAGAAAAAGTAAGGGGGATTACTAACCCAGCCCTTTTGTAATTGCAGCTGCTAGAAACCTCCTTTAGAGTTAGCTCCTCGCCTGTGGGTTTCCATAGCTACAGCTCCAATTGCTGCCATGAGATTGGCTAGTGGCTGGGGTGAGGTCGGGAGAATGGTAGCTAAGGGTTGGGTTTCTCACTCAGCGTTGTTAAGTTCCACCTGTGACTGTTTAAACCAGGTTTCCCCTGGAGCTTTCTCTGCAGAATAATGCTCACTTCCACAGTTCTGGCTGTGTTAGCTTCAGGCCAGAGGATACTAGAGGGACAAAGAAGGAAAACTGTGAGTGTTGAAAGGCCGTTCTTCAACCACTTGTTACTATTAATATTTATTTTATGGCACCCACAGATAGTTGCTCTCTACATTCTATCCAGGCTTATATTTGCTTTCAGAGAGACGAGGATTGCTTGCTCCATGTTACCCAGAACTGGAACCTCATTCTTCTAGAATAATTTCAGCCAAGGATAAGGATGTTCTGGGGAAATTACAAAATATTACTTCCTACACTTTGGATAACATTATTGCAGATGAATGTTAAATAAGTCACTTTTGTTTTTCTGCTTATAGATTATCAGAAGGAATTTAATTATATTCCTAGTCACTTTCCCATCACATTGCCAATATGAATTGAAGAACTAGAAGAATATTTTTATTGTATCCATAAAGATCATCTTTTAGAAAGTTAAACTGTTTTCCCCTAAATATTTATATAGACTTTACAAATTTAAACAATCACCAATCACTTTGGACTCTCCATGCCCCTGATTACCATCATTAGTACAGATAGGGGGAAAGTGGCTATATATTGAAATACATGTACACTCTTACTGTAACATGTTATTTTGTACATTTCTTACTATATCATTCATTCGCCGGCATTTATTACATGTTCATCTAATTCTGGCTTTGACATGTGACAGTGAATAAATTGGTTAAGGTCCTGTCTTCATTCTATTAGTGTGGATATTTGAATAAAATATCTTACGCTTGCTGACAAGCACAACTGGTCTTGTTCAATAATATTGTTCTGAACATGCAGATGATTTTATCTTATTTATTTCGCAAGCAGACTTTGCCTCTGGTGAGCTTTACAACAGGATAGAGACTGGACAGATACATTTCTCTTCAAATGTACTCCAAATGAAGACATTTGGGGTCATTCCAAATTTCATGTTCAACTGAATGACCGTAAACATAACAGTGTGGTTTAGGTATGAATATTCCTGCTCACTGAGCATAACACTCACTGTAAAATCTTGCCTTGAAATATTTTGCAAATTTCCTAAATTTGGGCAAAGATGTCAGCTTTACAAAAGCAAAAAAAAAAAAAAGCCACAGGTTGAGTCTAGTGCTCTTTACCCTCTGATTTGTACTCTCCCAGCTGAAGTTAATAATTATATCTTTTATCTTCTTAAGCAGCTTTTTCACTTTGAGAGTTTAAATGACTTGGTTAGCACAGCTTAGCTTTTCCCAGGTGGTTTATTGAACGTCACAGTTAACAACCTCAGACCTGAAAAATGAAGCTAAATTCTTAAAAAAAAAAAGAGTGTTGTGTACTCACTTCTGTATCATTTTGGTTCAGTAGCAAGAGAAGGGCACTTGCTACAAATTTATTAGATCATGAATGTGCAGAATTTTTTTAAAAATATTTTGTATTTCAGCTCTGTGATCAATATTATCCTAATGTATATTAGATACTTGACTTCTTTTCATTATTTCCTTTTTCCTTCTCTTTCCTCCTTCATCCTCTCCTCCATTCTTTCCATCCATTCATCCCCTTCTTCTCATCTTCTACATTACTATCTCTGGTTATTTTTCATCTTCTCAAAATTTTCTGACCAATACTGAGAGTATGAACATGCCATTGTTGCAGGAAGGAGGACCCCTTCCAGGGCCCGAAACTGGGCTCTTGTCTAACACTTGGAAATGAACTGTCTGAGGAGACACATGTGCGGACAAAGCAAGAGATTATTGGGAAAGGGCACGTGGGTGGAGGGCAGTAGGATAAGGGAACCCAGGAGAACCAGGTTTTATGGTGATGGGATTTGTTTCCAAGTTGTTTTTAGCCAATCACTCTGACTCACAGTCTTTCCTGGTGATGCACAATTTGTTCAACCAAGACGGATGCCAGAGAGAGGGATCCATCTCTGGGAGGTGGTTGGACATGTGGTGTCTCCTTTTGACCTTCCAGTTGGTGGTGACTTATTAGTTCTGTGTTCCTTACCAGGACCTCCTGTCGTAAAACAACTCATGCAAATGGTTACTATGGTGCCTGGCCAAGTCCGTCTAGTCAAGGCTATGGTTTTTCCTGTGGTCATGTATGGATGTGAGAGTTGGACTGTGAAGAAAGCTGAGCACCAAAGAATTGATGCTTTTGAACTGTGGTGTTGGAGAAGACTCCTGAGAGTCCCTTGGACTGCAAGGAGATCCAACCAGTCCATTCTGAAGGCGATCAACCCTGGGATTTCTTTGGAAGGAATGATGTTAAAGCTGAAACTCCAGTACTTTGGCCACCTGGTGCGAACAGTTGACTCATTGCAAAAAATCTCTGATGCTGGGAGGGATTGGGGGCAGGAGGAGAAGGGGACAACAGAGGATGAGATGGCTGGATGGCATCAGGGACTCAATGGACGTGAGTCTGAGTGAACTCGGGGAGATGGTGATGAACAGGGAGGCCTGGCGTGCTGCGATTCATGGGGTCGTGAAGAGTCGGNACAGAGGATGAGATGGCTGGATGGCATCAGGGACTCAATGGACGTGAGTCTGAGTGAACTCGGGGAGATGGTGATGAACAGGGAGGCCTGGCGTGCTGCGATTCATGGGGTCGTGAAGAGTCGGGCACGACTGAGCAACTGAACTGAACTCAACTGGACAGGGTGGGCGGTTTCAGTCAGTGTGCTTCCCCTAACACCATCACTTCTCAGATATATCTAGGTGTGTTTTACCAAAAAATTTAAGCATCTAAGGCAATTCTATCATCACTGTCATGTGGGCCGTGCATGTGTATGTTTTATATGAATCCAAGAATGTGAACAATCTTCTACTTGGCAGAACACATTCAACTAATTAAAGCTAGTAGAAACTACAAAAATTTCACTGAATTCTAGAAACCTTTACCTTCTTAGTTTGTTTTGAGGCATTTTTTTCCCCCAACATTGGTTAAATAGCTATCATTTTAACGTTTGCACCTCCCACCTCCCCCCACCCAAGGGAGGATAGTACTATTGTAATTATACTACATTCTTCTGAGGGTCTATAATGAGCTATTATTTTGCTAATGGAATATTCAAGTAGTCTTTAGTAATTTATCAAATTGTCCCAAGTCCCATTTTCTCAGTGTGAATCTTTTTGTTCACAGGTAAATTGATGTGTGGGGGGTTATCAAGGCTTTTTTGTAATTCAAATTATCCATTCCACCTCTCTTCACACACACAGACACACACTATACACACTCTTAGAAGAGTTTTTAGAAATGTTTATAATTAAAATTGTACAGACTTTTAGCAAGTAGAAATTTCTGCATTTCAATTTGCTTTTTTTTTTTTGCATTTTGATCCCTAATTTTGAAAATGCACCTAGATTAAAGGAGGAAGGGGAAATGTAATTCAGCTTTTTTCATGCTACAGGATGTTCTATTGTCAGCTTGAACTACTAGCAGGAGAGCACTATTCTAAATTAGAGACTAAGAAACAAGAAACCATCTCAGCTCAAGCTCTTCCATTTTCCGTCATTTTTTTGTGTGCACCTGTGGTGGATTCATGTCGATGTATGGCAAACCCAATAGAGTATTGTAAAGTTAAANCTTTTTTTTTTTTGCATTTTGATCCCTAATTTTGAAAATGCACCTAGATTAAAGGAGGAAGGGGAAATGTAATTCAGCTTTTTTCATGCTACAGGATGTTCTATTGTCAGCTTGAACTACTAGCAGGAGAGCACTATTCTAAATTAGAGACTAAGAAACAAGAAACCATCTCAGCTCAAGCTCTTCCATTTTCCGTCATTTTTTTGTGTGCACCTGTGGTGGATTCATGTCGATGTATGGCAAACCCAATAGAGTATTGTAAAGTTAAATTTAAAAATAAATAAATTAATTAATTAAAAAAAATAAAATAAAAGACATGAATTTAAACTGATGTGGTTCTTATTGAAATGGACACCCCCTTTTGGCACAGAAACGTTAAAGGTATAACATTATACCTTTAAATAAAAGTGTTGCACATATATTAATGAAGAGCAGAGAACTATGCAAAAAAAAAACCAAACAAACAAACCCATGTTGGGAGACTTGTTTTAAACTATTTAAACAAACAAGAAACAAATGCAAATTACCTATACAATTAACTAAGCCACTAACTGTGAGGTTCCGATTCCTATCATGATGGTAAAATGCTTGTTCTGCTGGCTGTTTCCTCAAATCAACCTTAAAGTTTGTTTTGTAATATTGTCCTGACAGGAAAACATCTTTGAGAAGCTAACTAACAGAAGGCCCCAAGGATTAAGGGTGTCTAGAATCGCTGCTATGTGATAGGATGGAGAGCTGCACCCTCCTATGGGAGTGCTCCAAAGATGACTCTCCAGGAGACAGAGTGAAGAAAAGCCTTCTAAAATGTGTACTTGTCTTTCTTTCACATTGTCTGTGGACAATCATCACCTTCCCATTCACCAGAAATCTTCTGCAGCAGCTCAGATTGCTTAAGTGGTGTCTCTGAGATAACAATGGGCAGCACAAAGACCCTGCCTGAGTGATGAATTATTAAAAACAGGTGAAGGCTGACCAGCTGCTCTTGGGCATCCACTATCCCCCCTTCAACAACAACATCCATTCGCTGATGAATATCAGCCTAGGGAGACTGCCTTCTCCCATTGCTGTGCAACCATTAAAAATGAGACATGAAACACCCACAAGATGAAACTCCTGTGGGAGAACTGTTAACAGCCTGGAATCCACAGAGGTTCTAGGATGCCTGAGACTCTCTGCCCAAGGATTTAACCCCTCCTCTGTTTTTAAAATTCACCAAAATTCACATAGACTGGATCCTCACCTTTGGCCATTACCCAAAACACATTTCCAGGAATTCAGGGCTGTGTTTTCTCTTCAGAGGTCCTGCTGAAACAGAGTAGCTGACACACCAGGAGAGCCTGAACTCAGCAAGATAACTAGATGGCAAATAAAATAGAAAGCATGAACTGGACGACAATACTATCTTAAGCAAAAGTATTGAAACTGATTAAGAATTAAAAATAGTATGATAGATATAGTTATAGAAGTATTAGATGATATTAGCCATATAAAAGAGTAACATTAAGCCACAAAAGAAGTTCCAAATGGAAAAATGATGCATAAGAATTTAGGGATTCTTCTCAGGATTAAAGAAATCCTGAGATTTCTTTAGATTAGAAGGGCCATTGAGTGACACATAGTACTGATAATGAAAAACCTACACTGAGACATAAGTAAATTTAAGAAAATCAAAGTATAAGAGAAAATTCTGAACACTGATAAAAAGAAAGCAAAGAAAGGAACAAATACTCCAAGTGAAAACAATTTCAGAGGATGTAATCAAATTAGAAAAGAACAAATCTAGAAGATGATGGAAGAGATATGATAATTAAAATTATCAAATATTGTGATAACAGTTAATGCTAGCAAAGACTGACAGTGTGGGTGAAGGTGTATTTGTGTGTGTATGAGAAAGAGAGAAAAAGAATGGAAAAAATCTAGAGCAAATGGAAACGTATATATAGAGTAACCTGGAAATAACATTCAACATTATTCAATTTGATGAGTTAGCAAACCTAAGGAATGAGTGATAGTTTGTCTAGGAAAATGTTCTTTTGGGAAAGTTGGTTGTTACTCTTGTTGTTAGAAGAAAAAATATAAAATTTGTGTATGTGTATATACATAATAAAATTTAAATATTTGTTATAAGAAAATAATCATGATTTTGGATCTTTAGAGAAGGGCAACTACCATAAGAATGAAATAAATAAATGTCATGTAGAAATTTTAAACCAGCAGAATAAATTAAAATCATTCAAACAACACAGATGAAGAAAAAAATTTGAAGTTTACGTGAAAACTAAGTACCAATATATTGGTAGTTATATTTATCTAGTATTTATAGTTATCTATAAAATTGAGTTAAACATACTAGCTAAAAGTGGAGACTATATATAACAATGCATTTTTTAAAAACAGCAAACAATATGTTGTGTGAGAAAAGAAAAATATTAAGATGTATCAAGCAAATATGAACCAAAAGAAAAATGACACAGTAATCTTATACCTACAAATCTAATTGAATGCCAAGATGTTACATACTGATAAAGGAAACACTTGGACAAGAAGATAAATTTAGCATAAGCCACGTCCATTCATTTCCATATTGCATATGACGGCATTCTCATTGCAGTGGCATATCTGAGCAGGGGCAACACAGCAAATGACTTGACAAACCCTAGTTATTTAGAGTTTAGACCAGATATGGTCTTTAACACAAGTTTACCAACTCCTGATGTATAAAACAATTCTAGAAGCAGAGAAAGCAAATGGGGTAAAAAATAATATTTGAAGACAGCCGGAATATTATAAATGATAGAATTAGTAAACAAGAACCTTAAAAAAGCTATGATATCTCTGTTCTATATGTTCAAGAAGCTAGAAAAGAGGTTGAACATATTACATATTTTCAAAAAACCTGAACTTGTACTGATAAAAGCTATAATATCCGAGAAGAAAAATTCACTGGATGGGATTCATGGTTGAATAGATATTGCAGAAGAAAAGATTGATGAAATTGAAGATATATCTATAGGAACTACCTAATATGAAAGAAAAATATAAAGGCCAAAAAGCTCAAACATAATACTAGTTAGCCTTGGGACAAATACATATTAACACATGATTAGAGTTGCTGAAAGACAGTAAATTGTGGATGACAGAATATTTTAAGAAATAATGCGAGCAATTTTTCTGAATCTGCTGAAAACCATATATCCCCAGATCCAAGAAACTCAAGTATAAGTGATATATTTAATACCAAAGCCTCAAGTATAAGTGATATATTTAATACAAAAGACTTTCCCAAGTCACATTATAATCAAATTGCCTAAAATCTGTAATAAACAACCCTAAAAAGCAGCCAGAAGTACATTTCATATAAAAGAACAATAATTATCACAGTAGATTTCTCATTGGAAGTAGTGCAGACAAAAGTAAATAGTCCTAAAAGAAAAACTATCAACCTAAAATTATTTACCTATTGACAGTATCTTTCAAAACAAAGATTAAATAAAGACTTTTCAAGCCTACAAAATCTGAAAGCAATAAAGAGCACTGGGAATGATAACTATGTAGGTACATACAAAGATTTGTGAGAAAATCATTTAACTGTCTTTAAAAGATAATCTCTTTAAAACAAAATTACTATGTATGATAAGGTGGAAAACATGGTCAAAGCAAAATGTATAATTACAATAGATTCAAGGCTGGAAGGGAAGAAAGAAAACTACATCATTTTAACTTTCTTATAATATACATAAATTTATATATCACTTTAAGTTAGACTGTGATAAGTTAAAGATGTGTACTTTAAACCCTAAAATGAATATAAAGATGACATACTGAAGAGTTACAACTAATGTGCCAACAAAAGAATATAGAATCATAAAAATTAATTAAAAAGAAGGAAGAAAAGAGAAGAAAAGTACAAATGGGACAGATAGGAAACAAGTAGCAGAATAATAGATAGTCAGTAATCACATCATATCTAAATGGTCTAAACTGAAGTTAAACTGAAGTTAAAAGGCAGGGACTGCATAAGTCAGAAAACAAATACAACTATATGCTGCCTAAAAGAATTCATTATATAAATATAAAGAATTATATTAAAAGCAAAAGAATGGAAAAAGATATGCTACCTATGAAATCTAGAAAAACAATTGATTTCAGTTCAGTTCAGTCGCTCAGTTGTGTCCAACTCTTTGAGACCCCGCCAATCACAGCACACCAGGCCTCCCTGTCCATCACCAACTCCTGGAGTTCACTCAAACTCATGTCCATCGAGTCGGTGATGCCATCTAGCCATCTCATCCTCTGTGGTCCCCTTTTCCTCCTGCCCCCAATCCCTCCCAGCATGAGAGTCTTTTCCAACTGATTTATGAAAATATATTTTTCTCTTACATATGAACAAAGACTTGGCTATAAAAATTGAATTCTTTTATTTAGGTTACAGCTCTTGTTCTTTATGAACTGTTGACTAGGGATTAGTTCAGAGACCATATGGTCTGCTGATGTGGTTTTAGAGTAGTAACAGAAAATGTAAATTTGCTGATGAGTCTAAAACCCGGAAATTTCACATAAAAATTTGCATTTCTGGTTTTTCTCAAAAGGTTATAACAGTTGGCAGCCCTGGAGTGCCATTCTCATATGGGAATACAGAACTAAAGTTGAGTGGCAACTTCTGCCTTTAGTCTAAATCTGCAATCTCCAACTCACCATAGTGGCTATTGGCATGACTTCACTCTCTTGCATTACTTGCCTGACATCTGATGGCAACTGGGACTGTGAGCCCTGATGTTGCTTGTAGAATTCTGTATCCGTGAAGAAAATTGTGAAACAATTCTGGCTTTTGTTGTCTGGTTTGTTGTGATCTCTTATTTTTAATGCTTTGACTGGATGGAATCAAGGAGATTTATTTAAAAATTGAAACTGTAGATACATGAAAAATAAAATAAAACTACAGGGATCCTGTGTCTCAATGCTTTCTCCATTTATGTATCTGGTACATAATTTGTTCTGCATACTAAAGTATTCGTTTAGGAAGTTTGGCTTCTATTATACTTTATTTATTACTTTCATTTCTTTATTGTGTTACCAGTTAAGCATATGCTGAAGATTTTTCTCTAATTTTAGTTGCCTTTTCTCTCATTGTTTCCGTTTCCTTATTTTTTGCTCCTGTGTTCGAAGACAAACACTCAAGTTTTTATTCATTATTAAAAGCTCAATTTTCTGGAATCCTGATATAGCTCTTTATTATTTCTAACAATAACTTTAATCTTTGATTACATTTTAGTGTTAGAATATATTTATAATAATTAATATTTATTGAGCACTTAACTACATGCCAAACACCATTTAAACATTTGAATGTCTTATCTCAATGGATTTTTTCTAAAATCCTCTGAAGATTGACTATTATTATCTCTTATAAAGGTGAAAAAATAAGACTTTCAGAGATTAAATTTTTTGAGATCAAAAGTATGGAAAATAGTGAAACCAAGACAAGTAACTGGGCATTTTTCAATCCAAAGCCCATGCTCTTATTCATGAGCTGCACAGTAAGCTTTCTTTTTCTCTGGTTTGTTTAGCTTGCTCCTCATCCAATTAATTCATTTCTTTTACCTTTAATTATGTTTCTTTAAAAAAATCCCCTCCCTCTTGTACCTCCCTTCAGCTCCCCATCCCACCCATTAATTGTGATGATAAAATATAAGTAACATAAAATTTACCAACTTAATTTTTAGGCAGACAGTTTAATAGTATTACGTTCACATTTTTGTGTAATCAAGCAATCTCCAAACCTCTTTCATCTTGTGAAATTGAAACTCTGTACCCATTAAACTCCCCACCCCTACACCCCAGCCCCTGTCAACCACCATCGTACTTTGTCTCATCAATTCATTCTTTATCTCAGTTTGTTATTTTAACAATAATTTAACAATTTGCTTGTGTAGGAACATTGATTTCCTAAAATTGTTAGAACCCAAATATTGTATTTCCAAGCTTTTTTAAAATTAGAAATGTTTTCAAAATATGTTCTTTTCCAGTGCTATTGTTTCTGTGTTTTATAGAGTAGAATCACTTCAAACGATACTTATTTGTTTTGAAAAGATGTTTTCTTGTACTTGAAAAGAACAGTATTAATTTGTTGGTATTAATTTTATCTGAGCCCAATTAGAATCATCCTTTCAATCTCATGTCACAGGAGGTCATTATGTTTACAATCTCAATCAACTTTCTGGTTCTGTGTTGTCTTTAGTAAGGATCCATTGGCCTAAGTAACAACCCCATGGTCTTATGATCTGATTGTTTTATCATAAGGGAAGAGTCTTACTGTGTACAGCCTAAAGTGATCTGTATTTCTTGCACTGCAAAAAAAAATCCAAATGGGGAAATAAATATCCCGACATCTGGATCTAAAAGGTTACCACATTCACATTGTCCTCGGCAATGTTTCATTCCTGAGGATGCCCAAGCTGAGAGACGCATTAAACACTGAAGAGGGACCAGAGGGTGGAACCATGTGTTTGAATTCCATATTGAGGAGCTATCATGGAACAGAAGGGGGACCTGTGCCTCTCTCAGTCTGTGTAGATGGAAATTCTCCACCTTAACACATGTGACTTTACCATTCTGCCTCCAGGCTAAGCTTGGTTGATTCTCCCAGCTTTTGCCTGACACATTTTTGACCAACATTTCTAGTTTCCACTGTTGTTGAAACTGCATTGTTTTTCCTGTTTTCATGAGCATTAAATGGAAAGATTGCAGGAATGAATCAAGAACTGCTGGTTACCAACAATGTAGCCAGAATATCCTCTTTCATATATAAAGATGAAGCTGGAAATGGCTTTTGCTCTCCTGTGCCAGTTTGACCTAAAACTCAATGTACGCCAACAGTCATAAACACACACATGGACAAAGTGCTTTTTGATTATAAATCCAGCTGGTCACTGAAGAGCCAACTTCTGTTTACTACTACTATCTTTTCCATTTTCTTTTTCCAGAAGTATTTTGTCAGGGAAGGGTATATATGTGTGTGTGTGTGTGTGTGTGTGTGTGTGTGTGTGTGTGTAAGTATATAAATATATATGTAAGTGTGTATATATATATGTAAGTATATATATATGTATGTAGATATATATTGCACAATTATCTAACTTATATTGAAATATTAGTTGCCTCTTTTTTTTCTTAAAAATATTCATTTTTCAGTACCTTTACGACCAATTGTCATCTGATGTGATCACTTTAAATTATCAGATAACTTTTCACAGTCAAGGATGAATGATTTTCAACCTTCCAAATTCTATTTCATGTCCATAATACATGCTAGTTGAATTAACAGTCTTTGTGGAAGTAACAATAGCTAAATTATAAAATCTATTAAAATCCATTCTACCATGGTCTAGTTCTTCATTATGTGATTTAGGGAGGGAAGAACAAGTCAGAATAGAAAAAGACAGAGTGTGAAATTTAAGCAAAAATTGTGAGCTAAAGCTTGAAATTAAAATTTCAACTGGAGCTCGGTTTAAGAAAACAAACCAGGACAAAATGAACTGAGAAGGGGACTTTGTGTGTGCAGGCGTGCGTGTGTATGTGTTCACTGTGGCTCAAGAAAATTCTATGAATTAGCTCATTGGCCATGAGCTAATGCAATATTTCTTATGGAAAGAAAGGGTGACTTGTGAGTATGATCTCATCCATTCTCAAGGAGCAGGAGGCTGTTTATGTGAAGAGGTTATTACCAATAATGATTCTGAAGAGAGGAAGTGTTGTCCAATGTTTAGAGTCAGCAGCTTAGATTCTATTTCTGGATGTATCCATTTTTTTCAGAGGTTTTAGACAGGTCATAGTTTCTTAGGACTACTGTTTATATCTGTTTGCTTGGGGTACTAACAGTTTCTACTTTATTATTGTATGGCAAATTTTTGTAAGTTTTAATAACTTTAGGTAAAATAATTTGCAAAGATGCTTTAAAGTCATTAGAGAACCTCTAGGATGAAAGAGGAAGTATTCCTTCCCTTGAGAAAATATAATATCTTTTCATAGCAAGTGTTGTATGGTCTTTCTTTTTAATGGAAGTGCTCAGCATTGCCAAGTATATTCTGTAAGCTTTCTTTCAAGAATTGCTACTTAGCAGCTTCTCACCAGAACTAATAACGACCTCATTATTAGATATGTTTTATAACTAAATACACATTTTTATTTTTTAAAGGGGGAAAACCACAATGAATTTGAGTCACTAGGAATTTGGGGGCCATTTCTGGAGCAGCACTTTTTGTTTGTATTGAAAATGGACTCATGAGAACAAGTCCACTCCTCATGAGATGCCCTGGACATTAAGTATATAGCAGCTGGTGAAACATTCTGTCTGGGGTAAACAGGAAACATAGGTATTTGAAATTTAGCTTCAGGGAAAATAAGTAAGCAAATAGAGTAAGAATCTAGAAGCCAAGTGTATACATTCATCACCATCAGTCAATAAGAACTTAAACTTGCAACATATTTTATAGGTGAAAATAGTACGCTGTGCTTATTGTTTCATGAAAAATGTGAAGTAGAGAAAAGTATTTTTTCAGGCTGAAAAGACTAAAATTTGGCATTATTAACTAATTTGTCTAAGGTTGCACACCAAAAGAGCTAGTACTGTAATCCCAATAGTTTGATTCTTTCCCTAGAAATGGATGCTATACCTTGATTCTCAACTAGGGAGGAAAGGGAGCGCTTACACATTTCATGCTGCCTACCTGGCGACTTTGGAGTGTAACGTCCCCCAGTTGAGAATCACTGATACATCAAGCCACATGATGAGTGCGTTCCTCTCCCACGTGTCAGGGCAGAAAACAGTTTGCCACCCAGAGAATATGGCTTTTCGTGTTCTCTTTTTATGTAAATGATGAAACTATACCGGGAACATGAAATGCTTATCTTCATTTTCTCAAGCCAGGTTTTTTGTTTTGTTTTTTAAAAATACACTCAGAGCCTTGTGACAGTGTTTATCCCTGCTCTCAGCTGAAATTTGGCTGCTGTTCTTATGCTCTGATAATAGCCCTAACCATCCTCCATTGCCTCTATCTAAAACTAACATTCCCCAAGCCCAATTCCCCTTACTGTCGGAGCCCTCGTCTGTTTCTTCTTTTCTTCACTAATGTACATTTTAACTGAAAACACATGACACTGCTGAGATTAAAACCTCTCTCAAACATAACCAAAGAACCATTTTCTAACTTGACTTTCTCCTGGACTGTACTCCAGTGAGATTTTCATGTGGCCACAGTTGCTGAACTTCACATTGCCATCTCTGTTTTGGCTTCAACTTGGAGAAAGAAAGAAAAACGGGCTTCTTTTCTCATGAAATCTCCTATCAGTCCTCTGAGAAAGGAATGGGGAACCATTTTAAGAGAGACATACCTTAATTTTGTTGCAAATCCTTTTCTGCCTTCCAGCCTTCAATATCAATATGTCACACTAAATTATTTCATTAAGTACTTCATCTCCTCTGTAACCTGCTTGTCTTTGAGGACAAATCGTGGATCGGCTGTGTACACGTCTGCAGTATTTCAACTCAAAGGACATCTGCCGACTCTTAGCCAGAAAACTATGTGCATTCTTTTCCTCTCCCCTTCATAAATATATATTGCAATTTCCACCGTTATTAAAAAAAATTATACTTGGTCCTTAGTGATCTACCGTGCCCTACTCTCCCTTCAGTCTTAAGCTGACCTTGCTGCCTGAGAAAGACAGGAAGACAACCTTAAGTGACAACGAGACAAATTTCATTTTGTTGGGAACTGCCTTTTCAATTATTTCTCTCCTCTCGATTTCTCCTTGCTGACCTGGTCCAAGCTGTTACATTGACAGGGGTCCCTCACCTCTAAATTAAAATATGCAAATTGTTATGGTTTCTGCACTAGGACCAGTAGAGCCTGGGCACTGTGATTGCAAAAGATTGTTCAGTTCCATTTTGCATCAGAAGAATATAGCTACCTGCTTCTGCCATTTCCTATTATGAGAAAAATAATACCCTGCAGACTGATACATTATAAGCAATACATTTATGCATCAGTATATTTCTATTTTAAAAATGAAAGATTATTACTTTTTGTGACCCACATTCTGCCACAAGGACAATATGTCCAAATATATGCACATACTTTCAAGGACTTGGTGAATGTATTTTAAATGTTTCAATACTGAGAACTAGTATACCTTAATTTGAAACATAACTACGTTTTTAAGTACTTAAAAAATTTTAATAGACTTGAAATATAAAACAGTTGCTATCAGTGCATTTTAAAAGTATTATTCCTTTTGTAAAATCTTGGATTTGGGATGCTTCCCTAGTCATTGGATCAATTAGTACTGTTCACAACTGAGTGACTAAGTGCACATACTCACACGCATGCACTCACATGCACACACACACACACACACACACACACACACACACACAGGCTGATAGACAAGTCATTTTGGGGGCCATTCTACATACTGTTTGCCTATATGTGTGTATATACTATTCACTAAAATTTGTCCATTATTTTAAAAAATTCTGTTTCTCAGATAATAGTATAAAATTAGCTTCTAAATACCCACCGTAATGCCTAACAACATTTAGAAATGCTCAGTGATTATTTCTGTGATACTATTATATCCACCATGGTTCTCAGAAATTCCTAACTGATCATGAATTGACCTGAGCATCATGTTTTCTCCCAAGCTGTCTTAGGAGATCTGGGGTAGAAGCCAATTCATAAACCACCATATGGGAAAATCACTCATTGACAGGTGAAAAAGCAATAATAAATAAAAATACTGGAAAATCAAAAGATTATTTGTGGCTTTGAGATATACAGTTGGCCTTGAACAACGAGGGAGTTAATCCACTTATAACTTAGTCAGCTCTGTGTATCCATGGTTCCTGTACATCTGCAGATTCAACCAACCAGGACCTGCATGATAGAGTACTACTTATTATTGAAAAATATCTGCATGTAAGTGGACCTGTGCAGTTCAAATTTTTCAAGGGTCAACTGTATTTGATATTTTCTATTTACTTTCTCCATCAAAATTTGATTATGTTAGTTTGGTTTAAAATGAACTTTTAATTCTTCAACATTCATTGATAGAAGCCAAATATATCAAGTCCTAGGAGGAAAACCATCTAAAGTTCAAAATGTTACAAAATGTAAACCACCAGGAAAGAGTGATAAACACTAAAAACCTGTGCTAAGACTTAAAGTACCAAGTCCCATATCTGTTGGTACTGAGCAGTATAGGCACAGGGTAACCTGTCTGGACCTGATTTTTCACATCAATTAAATGTCATAGCCTATGTGAGTGAACTTTTTTCTACTATAGTGGGCTTTTTTACCTTGTATGAGGACTCTAAGGACAATAATAAATTGTTACAAACTAAAATAAAAATCGGGAAGAAAATTTTCCTTCATATGTTTGAAATCATTGAAGAATATCAATTCTGTAATTCCAAGTCACTGATTCTAAACCCTCTTGTCTAACTTTTCTTGCTTATTGGGTGGATATTTAAAAATGAAAATTGTCACTACAATATATCCCGTTAACTTTAAATATCTGAGATTACTAAGCAGATTCTTTAAAAAGAAAACAATTTTTTCTTCTAATTTTATTTTCTTTTGATTCATTGTCTTTGAATTTCCCTTTTTGAGATCTATCTTAATCTTACGTTTCATCTTTAGAAACTAATGGATTTTTGGTGATGTCATCAAGATGGCGATATAGGTTGCTCCTGACTTCAGTTCCCTTCACAAAAAGACTCACTAACAACTATTCATAGAAAAGACAGCATTGTATAAATTCTAGAACACAGAGGGGATGCTGGAGCATCTTCCTAGATCACAGGAACGGAGAAGGACTGAATTAGAAAGTGAAGCAGAGTGACTACACTCTGACTGCATCACCCCTCCCCCAGGCTGGCACAACAGCATACTGAGAGGGACCCCATGGGCCCATTGTTTCCCCATTGGGAAAAGGAGAACCCAAGGTTTATATCCAACTTCTGTAGCACTGGGTGCCAGTTCCCATGAAGCCCATTAATAAGGCCTCACATCACGGGATTCCAGGGGGATCTTACGGGGCTTGACTTCTAGAGGCCAGGCTGTGATGGGGAAGAGGGCCAGGGCTTAAGGCAACCAGTACTCAGATTCTGGCACACTGAGTTCCTACTCACAGAAGCACCCAAGTAGAAATCCCAGCTAGCAGTTTGCCCATCTGCACAGCCAGGATAGCAGCCCCATCTGGCCAGGGAACTCAGTGGGTGGTACTGCCTGATTTCGGATCCTCAATGGCAACTCTTTGCCTTAGAGACCGCTCTGAGACTACCCCCTCCAAGCTTAGTAGAGACATTATTCCATAACCTTGCCTACTGCCGAGTGTAGCCCCAGCCCTGCCTGAGCCGGAAGCCTTGCTGGAGCACCTGGGAAGCTGTCTAGCCTAGCAGCACTCAAGAAAAAAGTCTAGTTGGCAGTGCTGGCCATCTGTAGAGTCAGGATAGTGGCCCTGCAGCCATGCCAGGTAACTCAGCATGCACTTCTGCCTGATTTGAGATCTGCAATCATAGTTTTTGCAGGTCTTATTGCCTGTTCTGCCCTGTCACCCAGGCAGCAAAGCTAATTCATAGCCCTGTCCACTGTTGAGTGCAGCCCCCAGCCTTGACCAACCAGAAAACCTGGACAGAGCACCCACAAAGCATGACCCATCAGCACTTGGGCAAAGTCTGGCCAGTGGCTTTGTCCTTCTGCAGAGTCCAGTTGGCAGCCTCATTTGGCCAGAGGGTTTGCTGTGTAGTTCTTCCTGAGTTGGTACCCTCCTCCTTCAAAAATGAGCCTTACCAGCCTTAGAACTTATTCTGCTTCTCTTCCCCTTCCCCATCAGAGGGAAACTAATTAATTGCCTTACCCACTGTTGAGGGAACACTTTATTCCACCCAGTCAGGAAGCCTGGCTAGAACATCTGGGAAATTGTGTTGCCCGGTAGCATTGAAGCATAGAGCCTGGTCAGTGGCTCTGCCCTTCTATAGGGCCACACCAGCAATCTGGCTAGGGGGCTTCATGCACAATTCTGCCTGATTTGGGATCTCAACCAAAAAGTCTTGCTTGCCAGCTTTGAAGCTGGTTCTGCTGGCCTGCCCAGGTAGGGAAGCTAATTCACAGCCCTGCCTACTACTGAGTGACACCCCAGCGCCGCTTGACCAGCAAACCATGCCAGAGCACCTGGAAAGCGCCTAGCAGCATCTGAGCAGAGAGCCTGGCCAGCAGCTCTGCTATGTGTAAAGCCAAATCACTTGCCCTGTCTGGCCAGGGAGTTGGTGTGCAGCTCTGTCTGATTTAGCCCCAAATAATGAGCTTTGACAACCTTGGAGTCTGTCCTGTGGCCCAACTCAGGCAAAGAAGCTAATTTGTAGCCATGAATACAGCATTAAAGACTCACCCAACTAGAAAGATGAACTAGAGCATCCAGAAAGCTATATAACCCATTCTACCTGCCCTGTTTATAATGGCAAGTGAACAAAGAGCCCAGCTAGTGATGTGCTTGTCTGCAGAACAAAGCCAGCTGGCCCACGTGGCGAGGGAACTTAGGGCATAAATATGTTTGCTTTGGGTCCCCAAACAACTAGCCATGCCAGCTTTGGGGCCTATTCTGTTGAAGCAACCAGGCACTGAAACTAATTCATAGCACTGCTTACTATTGAGTTCAGTGCCCAGCCCCCTGTTCACAATTCACCACCCCACCCCCTCACTAGGAAGCCTGGTGAGAATAATCCAGGCAACTGCAGAGCCCAGCCCACAGACATGTTTGAGCAGAGAACCAAGCCAGAAGTCCTGCTCAAGTGTTCCCAACAGGCAGCACGACCACTCCTGATTTCAGCGTGGGAAGAGACTTTCCAGAACAAATAAAAGGTGAAGGAGTTTCTCAGCAAATACACATGCTTCACAAAAAATGCTAAAGGAAGTTCTTGACACAGAAATAAAGGACAGAAATGGGATGGACCTAACAGAAGCAGAAGATATTAAGAAGAGGTGGCAAGAATACATGGAAGAACTGTACAAAAAAGATCTTCACAACCCAGATAATCATGATGATGTGATCACTAATCTAGAGCCAGACATCTTGGAATGTGAAGTCAAGTGGGCCTTAGAAAGCATCACTACGAACAAAGCTAGTGGAGGTGATGGCATTCCAGTTGAGCTGTTTCAAATCCTGAAAGATGATGCTATGAAAGTGCTGCACTCAATATGCCAGCAAATTTGGAAAACTCAGCAGTGGCCACAGGACTGGAAAAGGTCAGTTTTCATTCCAATCCCAAAGAAAGGCAATGCCAAAGAATGCTCAAACTACTGCACA
>SJYV01015508.1:216845-233969 GCA_006410875.1 Neotragus pygmaeus | reverse complement strand
AGCGCCGAAGAATTGATGCTTTTGAACTGTGGTGTTGGAGAAGACTCTTGAGAGTCCCTTGGACTGCAAGGAGATCCAACCAGTCCATTCTGAAGGAGATCAGCCCTGGGATTTCTTTCAAAGGAATGATGCTAAAGATGAAACTCCAGTAATTTGGCTACCTCAAGTGAAGAGTTGACTCATTGGAAAAGACTCTGATGTTGGGAGGGATTGCAGGCAGGAGAAGAAGGGGATGACAGAGGATGAGATGGCTGGATGGCATCACGGACTTGATGGACGTGAGTCTGAGTGAACTCCGAGAGATGGTAATGAACAGGGAGGCCTGGCGTGCTGCGATTCCTGGGGTTACAAAGAGTTGGACACGACTGAGCGACTGAACTGAACTGAATTAACACCATGAAAGCATACACATAGGTACAAAATTCACTGATAAAAGTAAATATATAGTCAAAGTCATATTCTCTAGTATTGTAAGAGGTTACTAAAGCAAAAATATTAAAAATAATCATGATTATAATAATTTGGTTTTTAGATATGCAGTACTAATAAATTGTAACATCAATAACCTAAAATGTGAGGCAGAGCTAATAGTAAAATTTAGGAAGGCTATCAAAGTTAAATTGCTATTACCTTAAAATAGGGTGTTAGAAATACAAGATATTTTATATAATTTTCAGTATAACCATAAGGAAATAAATGTGGTGAGACAAAAGATTATGATAGAAGAGTCAAAGTATGTTGCTGCGAAAAATCATCATATCACAAAGAGCACAGCAAGAATAAGAGGCACTCTGTATCTATAAAATATTTAGAAAACAATTTTTAACAAAATGGAAACAGTAAAGTCTTTATATACCAATAATTACTCTAAATGTAAATAGATTAAATTCTCTAATCAGCTTTGGAAAATGGCCCCAGGCCTGGCGGGGGTGGGGTATACAGGCCCTCCCAGGGAGGAGGGGGAACACAGGCCCCCAGGCTGAGCCGTCCCAAGGGGGAAGAGAGGGCTTCCGCCTGGGTGATGGAGGCAGCTTTGGGGTGCAGGGAAATGAGGAGGGTGCAAACTGAAAGTGAAACAGCTTACGTCCAGGAAATACTTGCTCTGCCCAGGGCTCACTGAGCCGCCGGGGGTTGTGGCCAGAACCCGGCAAAGGAAGAAAACGGGGCCTGGAGACAGGAGGGCGAGGGGTGCACGTGGTTTCCTCTGCCGCCTGCTAGGGAGGTGGGCCAAAGGCAGAGACCGCCGCCGGCAACCGGGAAGCAAGCCTGACACGAGCGCCGAGGAGAGCACGGCCGCGTGTGGAATTTCAGTCACCCTGACGGCTTGACCAGCCCTGTGGCCGGGGGCGTTCCCTGAGCCTCAGTCTTCCCACCTGTGCAGTGGGCATGACGGTGCCTGCCCTGCCATGCTACCCCCGCGTCCCACACCCTCCTCCCGCACGTGTGAGGAGGACACCACAGGCGCTGGGGATGTGTGCGGCCAACAGGCCCGAGCTGTAAAACAGGTGCTCTCACTAGCCGGGGGGAAGTGGGGCCTTCGGGGACGGCCTTCACGGGTCACTGGCTGGAAGGCAGCGAGCCTGCGGTGAGTGTGGACTGGATAGGGTGCAGAGGACCCCAGCAGCAGCGGAAGGAAACCCCGCCTCTGAAACTCACCTCCCCGGCCCAGGAGCGGGGCAAGACGTGACTAGACACCGCTGTGGCCTCCGCGCCCCGGGGGCTGCGCTGGGCCCCGGCGGGGGCAGTCCTGGCTGCCTGGCCTTCAGCCCCAGTCCTGAAGAGCCGCCAGTGAAGTGATAAGTTCCTGGGCCTGAGGAATGGCTTCGGGACAAGGCCCAGGTCCCCCTGGGCGGGGCTGCGCTGAGCCTGACCCCTCCTCCGCCTCGGAGGAGCAGGGAGCCCGGGATACCGAGGAGGTCTTCCGCAGCTACGTCTTTCACCGCCATCAGCAGGAGCAGGAGGCCGAGGGCGCGGCTGCACCTACCGACCCAGAGACGGTCACCTTGCACCCAGAGCCTACCAGCACCATGGGGCAGGTGGGCCGCCAGCTTGCCGTCATCGGGGATGACATCAACCGGCGCTACGACACGGAGTTCCAGGCCATGCTGCAGCACCTGCAGCCGACGGCAGCAACGCCTACCGAGTACTTCCCCAAGATCGCGTCCAGCCTGTTTCAGAGCGGCATCAACTGGGGCCGCATGGTGGCCCTGCTGGGCTTCGGCTACCGCCTGGCCCTCCACGTCTACCAGCGCGGCCTGACCGGCTTCCTGGGCCAGGTGACCCGCTTCGTGGCCGACTTCATGCTGCGTCGCTCNCAGAGCGGCATCAACTGGGGCCGCATGGTGGCCCTGCTGGGCTTCGGCTACCGCCTGGCCCTCCACGTCTACCAGCGCGGCCTGACCGGCTTCCTGGGCCAGGTGACCCGCTTCGTGGCCGACTTCATGCTGCGTCGCTCTATCGCCCGGTGGATCGCGCAGAGGGGCGGCTGCATGGCAGCCCTGGACTTGGGGAACGCCCCGATCAAGAACGTAGCCATAGTTCTGGCTGTGGTTTTGTTGGGCCAGTTTGTGGTACGAAGATTCTTCAAGTCATGACTTCTGGAGGGGCCCTTTGGGGTCCTGAGACCCCTGTGTGGACTTTGGCCCCGGCTTCTCCCCTCACCTCCTCTCCAGCAGGGGTGTCCCTCTGCCCCCCATTAAGAGCACAGAAGCTTTAGTAAGTGGGCACTCCAGCTTTGGAGGGCCCCTGCCCAGGGGCATCCATCATACTGCTGGGTGCTCTAACACTGCATGGTGCTAACGGTCCCCCTCTCAGAGCAGGGTGGTGGCCTCTCCCTGAGCTCTCTGGGACCGCTCAGCCCTTGTCTGCACGGTGCTGGGGAGACTGATAACTTGGAGAAGCAAGAGGCTGGGAACCACTTCTCCCAAGCCGTTGTTAACGATTTTAGCTTTTTATAATACCCTTAGGAGGGCACCCCTCCTTCCCACCACTCTGCCCAAAGCCAGGACATCTGGGCTGTGGGGGTTAGTAGCTCTACCCTTCCCCAGAATTCAGCAGTTCTGGAAGGTTGAGCTTGAAAGCTGGGCCTGGAGCCCAGTCCTGGCCCTTCCTAAGCACCACATTCCCCAGTTNACCAGCGCGGCCTGACCGGCTTCCTGGGCCAGGTGACCCGCTTCGTGGCCGACTTCATGCTGCGTCGCTCCATCGCCCGGTGGATCGCACAGAGGGGCGGCTGGGTGAGTGCCTGAGCATTGGTCAACCCTCCCTGCTGCTGGAGCCGCCCCTCCCAGCCCCACCTCGGGCGGGAGCCTCCGGCACCCTCCGCCCATGACCCTTCTGTTTCTCCTGGCAGGTGGCAGCCCTGGACTTGGGGAACGCCCCCATCAGGAATGTAGCCATAGTTCTGGCTGTGGTTTTGTTGGGCCAGTTTGTGGTACGAAGATTCTTCAAGTCATGACTCNGGGAGCCTCCGGCACCCTCCGCCCATGACCCTTCTGTTTCTCCTGGCAGGTGGCAGCCCTGGACTTGGGGAACGCCCCCATCAGGAATGTAGCCATAGTTCTGGCTGTGGTTTTGTTGGGCCAGTTTGTGGTACGAAGATTCTTCAAGTCATGACTCCTGGAGGGGCCCTTTGGGGTCCTGAGACCCCTGTGTGGACTTTGGCCCCGGCTTCTCCCCTCACCTCCTCTCCAGCAGGGGTGTCCCTCTGCCCCCCATTAAGAGCACAAAAGCTTTAGTAAGTGGGCACTCCAGCTTTGGAGGGCCCCTGCCCAGGGGCATCCATCAGACTGCTGGGTGCTCTAACACTGCATGGTGCTAACGGGCCCCCTCTCAGAGCAGGGCGGTGGCCTCTCCCTAAGCTCTCTGGGACCCCTCAGCCCTGTCTGCGCGGTGCTGGGGAGATTGATATAACTTGGGGAAGCAAGAGGCTAGGAACCACTTCTCCCAAGCCGTTGTTGACGATTTCAGCTTTTTGTAATACCCTTAGGAGGGCATCCCTCCTTCCCACCACTCTGCCCAGAGCCAGGACATCTGGGCTGTGGGGGTTAGTAGCTCTACCCTTCCNCCCACCCCCGGCCGGCCCATACTGACTTTGCAAGTGGACTCTCAGGGATTCAGGGTAGGGTGGAGTGGGGTGCAGGCCAGAGTTCCTGAGAGCCTCTGTCCCCCAACATGTTACCACCTGCTCCCACCCGTCACTACAAGCGCAGCTCACCACACCCCCCAACTCCAGGTGAGGACAGGAGGGGTCTCGGCTGAGCCCACTGCCCCGGCCCCTACCTCACCTGGACTACAGGGTTTAGGACTGCGGTTTGTCATTGTCAGGGAAAGGAGGGGTAGGGAGCGCATCTTGAAGTTTGTGAGTGAGGGAAGGGCTAGAAACACCACTAGGAACCCCAGGTTGGGGCCCTCCCTTCTGGCCTGGGCACAGTGTAATCCGGGGGTATGCACAGGAGAACTGTGAATACTTGAACCCCACCCCCAACCTCTACCTTCTGCACCCCACACCTGCCTGAGCCCCTCCTGATGGTGGGGTCAAGTGCCTTGTCTCTTGCACAGCTGAGGGATTCAGAGGTCAGGGGAGAGGAGTTCTTGATTAAACCAAATGCAGGGAGGGGACGCAGAGGGGGCCGCCTGGCCACCTCCCACCCTCTGAGTGTGTCTGAAAATAAACTGCAACCCCCACTCAAAAAAAAAAAATTCTCTAATCAAAAAACACAGTTGGCTGAATGGGTAGAAAAACAAGATCCAGTGAGCCGCTGCCTACAGTGCATACTTAATTTTAAAGACACATATACTTCCCTGGTGGCTCAGACGGTAAAGCGTCTGTCTACAATGCGGGAGACCCAGGTTCGATCCCTGGGTTGGGAAGATCCCCTGGAGAAGGAAATGGCAATCCACTCCAGGACTATTGCCTGGAAAATCCCATGGACAGAGAAGCCTGGTAGACTACAGCCCATGGGGTCGCAAACAGTCGGACATGACTGAGCCACTTCACTTCACTTCACTTCACTTCAGGCTGAGAGGGAAGAGATGGCAAATGGTATTTCAAGCAAATATTAACCAAAAGACATTAGGAATAGCCAAACCTATATTGAGGCTTCCCTTGTAGCTCAGTCGGTAAAGAGTCTGCCTGCAATGCAGGAGACCTGGGTTCGATTCCTGGGTTGGGAAGATCCCTGGAGAAGGAAATGAAAACCCACTCCAGTATTCTTGCCTGGAGAATCCCATGGACAGTGGAGCCAGAAGGGCTATAGTCCATGGGGTCGCAAGAGTCGAACACGACTTAAGGACTAAACCACCACCACCAAAACTATATCAGACGAAATAGATTTTAGCCTAAAGATGGTAAAAGGAGACAAAGAAGGTCAGTATATAACTATAACATGGTCAGTTCATCAGAAAGATACAATTATAAATGTTTGTGCATCCTACATTGGAGTATCTAAATATCAAAAGTAAATAATAACAAAACTAAAAGGAGAAACAAACAGCAATATAATAATGCTTGGGTACTTTAATATCCAACACTCTCAACATTGGATAAGTTCAGTTCAATTAAGTCACTCAGTCCTATCCGACTCTTTGCAACCCCATCGACTGCAGAACACCAGGCCTCCCTGTCCATCGCCAACTCCTGGAGTTTACTCAAACTCATGTCCTTGAGTCGATGATGCCATCCAACCATCCCATCCTCTGTTGCTCCCTTCTCCTTCCAACTTCAATATTTCCCAGCATCAGGGTCTTTTCCAATGAGTCAGTTCTTCACATCAGGTGGCCAAATACTGGAGTTTCAGCTTTAACATCAGTCCTTCATACGAATATTCAGGACTGATTTCCTTTAGGATGGACTGGTTGGATCTTGCAATCCAAGGGACTCTCAAGAGTCTCCTCCAACACCACAGTTCAAAAGCATCAAATCTTCGGCACTCAGCTTTCTTTATAGTCTAAATCTCACATCCACACATGACTACTGGAAAGACCATATCTTTGACTAGATGGATCTTTGTTGACAAAGTAAGGCCTCTGCTTTTTAATATGCTGTCTAGGTTGGTCATAACTTTTCTCCCAAGGAACAACTGTCTTTTAACTTCATGGCTGCACTCACCATCTGCAATGATTTTGGAGCCCAAGAAAATAAAGTCTGTAACTGTTTCCACTGTTTCCCCATCTATTTGCCAGGAAGGGATGGGACCAGCTGCCATGATCTTAGTTTTCTGAATGTTGAGCTTTAAGCCAACTTTTTCACTCTTCTCTTTCACTTTCATCAAGAGGCTCTTTAGTTCTTCTTTGCTTTCTGCCATAAGGGTGGTATCATCTGTATATCTGAGGTTATTGATATTTCTCCCAGCAATCTTGATTCCAGCTTGTGTTTCATCCAGCCCAGCATTTCTCATGATATACATTGGATATATCATCCAAAAAGAGAATTAATAATGAAGCAGTAGATTTGAACAACATAGAAACCAAATTGTTGTGCTTAGCTGCTCAGTCGTGTTCAACTCTTTTTGACCCCATGAACTGTAGCCCACCAGGCTCTTCTGTCCATGGGGATTCTCCAGGCAAGAATATTGGAGTAGGTCCCATTCCCTTCTCCAAGAGATCTTCCCAACATAGGGATCAGCACAGGTCTCTGCATTGCAGGTGGATTCTTTATCATCTGAGCCACAGGGAAGCCCATAAGCCAAAATGGACCCAATATGTAGATAGTGAACATTTCATCCAGCAAAAGGAGAATGCTGTTGCATATAATCCTCAAATGCACATGAAACCTTTTCCACGATAGATCACATGTTAGGCTGCAATACAAATCTTAGCAAATTTAAGAATATGGAAATCATATCAAGTATTATTTTTCCCACACTTGTGTAATGGGAAACTGGAAAACTCACAAATATATGGAAATTAAGCATCACACACCTAAACAATGAGTAGATCAAAGTACAAGTTATATGGAAAATGAAAAAGTATATTGAGACAAATGAAAGTTGAAACACAAAATTAGACATTCACATGTAAAGAATGAAATAGACCTCTACATTACATCACTTACAGAAATTAACTCAGAATGAATTAAAGCCTTGAATATAAGACTTGAAATCATAAAACCCCTAGGACAAAACATAGAGAAAAAGCTGTTTGACGTGGGTCTTGGCATGATTTTTTTACATATGACACCTAAAGCATAAACAACAAAATATATTTTTTTTAATGGGACCACATAACACCAAAAAGCTTCTACACAGCGAAAGAAAACATCAATAAAGGGAAAGGCAACCTACAGAAAGGGAGAAAATATTTGTGCAAACTACACATCTGATAAGGTGTTAATAACCACAATATACAAAGAACTCCTATAACTCAGTAACAACAAAAAACAATATTGGCAAAAACTTGAACAGACATTACATTTTTTCTTAAAAAAGTATTCAAATGGTGAAGAGGTATATGAAAATGTTCTCAACATCACTAATTATAACACCTGTATTATTTAACCAACCAGCAAAGCTGGCGTAATAAAGAGACTTCAAAATGCAAGTGCTTTTATAATATTAGAGTTTGTTTCTCTCTGATATACTGGCTGGAGTTGAGTGGTTTCATATTGGAATATCTCCCACACAGTGTAAAGTGAAACAGGAAGTGTCCTTACCTTTCAGGACGCATGCTGTCTCTTCTCTACTCAGGCTGGAATCTAGTCACGTGGCACTCCAGGCTGTAAGAGAAGACAGAAAACACAGTTCAAATCTAGGTGTCAGTGTGTCCAGGTAAAACTAAGAAAATTGATTATTAAATAAAGGAAAAAGGAAATTGATGAACAACTGTCTGCCACTTAGTATTCGACTGATTATTTTTGAATAAGTAAATATCATTTATGAAGCATTTGTTTTAAATCTAGATAATTCTGGATGAATTCGCAATTGAATCATGATAGTTTTTTTTCTAAGATAGTATTCTACTGTTTTATGAAAACACCTTAGAATATAAAAACTATATTCTAAGATAGTGATAATAAATATTTTCATTTAAAGTCATTAAGAGGAGAATGTCAATCACAAGTGTTCTTCCCGTTATTAATATATATTTTTCTTCTTTCTGCATTGTCTAATGTAGTACTATAAAATATTTCTACAGTTAAGAAGGAAACAAAATAAGCACATGAAAGTTGATTTGAATTTAATAATACAATCCCATATACATACCTATGCTAAGACATACAGTTAGAAAAAGAAACCAATATTCTATTTCCCATTATTACCCATGCAGTTTTCCAGTTCTCCTTTCGTCCTTCTAGGCCAACTGCCTTATTCTCACTGAGACCACCTGGTACATGCTTGTTTTCCTGGATGTTTAAGTAGAATGTCAACCCCAGACTCTACACTGCATCTCTATCTGTATTTCATAATATCTAGCAAGACTGTGGTTACTTAATTAATTCAGAGCAATGGTACTAATAATTAAATAACATGCACAATCCATTTTAAGAAGAGTAGCAATAAGTGATTTTTTTTTTCCCGCCACTAAACCTTGTTTAAATTAGCTACGTGCGTTTCCTAGCTTGTTGGGCAGCCTGAATTGAAATTCAGTTCACTATATCTTCATCATTACCTGCACATTATGCACCACTCTGCCAAGGGCTTTCAAATACGCCTATTTATATGCTGTGTTTGGGCTTCCCAACACTATTATAAAAGCAAGCTGACCTAGAGACACTCTTGTTTTCTCTAAGGAACAGAAATTACCACATATAGGCAATATTAAGGGCAATGATTTATTTAAGTTCTGAAGTGAAGAGCTAACAAAATTCCATACAAGATATTGATATCAAAATCCACACAAGGAGAATAATAAAGATATGTAATAAAAAAGTTGATCAAATTTTAATCTAATAATATCCTATGTAATTTTAATTAACTTCTTTGTCTAGTGCTACATAAGGTTAAATCATTTACAGATGCTGTTTGTGTGTTTTAGCAATGTTATTAGTGTCTCACGTTTGATTTTCTCTATTCACATGCTGAATCCGCCCCCTTTGAAGTAATTAGCATAATCACTAACATTATAAGATCATTTTCCTCACTCCAAATAAATGACCATCAAATTCATGCCTACTCTCTATATTCAGAAATGCTTAAATGGTTCATTACTACCCAAATGACTATGGGGAAATGCTGTGCATAAGATGAAAGTAATAATGACTCATACCCCCCAAAATGAAGATGAAACTCTTCCACATAGGAATTAATTCACTGTAAAATATCTGAGATCAGGAAGATAACTGAAAGGACTAAAAATAAAATTGAATGCAATAGGTAATCTAAAGGTTATGAAACTTGTCACTAAACAATTAGAAGATTTTTTTAATTTTGATAGGCTTTATAAACATTACTACAGGTTATATTCTGAATATAGGTTGCTTTTAAATTCAGCTTTCTTATATCTAAATGTATATCTAGTGAAAACATTTTATATGCTATAAGCTTTCACTTATTCATATTACATTGATCAAAAAAATTAAATGTCATGAGATATCATAAACAGATATTTTCATTTTGGTAAGGCTAAGTTTCATCAATACTACTATAGCTTCTGTTCTGATTCAGAGCAATTTTTAAATGGTGCTTTATCTAAATGTACATCTAATGAAAATAATTTTATACATTACATTACACATTTCTTATCACACTAAATCTAAAAGGAATCTGAAACACTTAATAGTATTAATTTAATTTTCTAACAGTAATATATCCTTTCGGTAATAGGCTTTATTGATTTTCAAATCTGAACCTATATTATCTGATACAAATGAGGAAAAATAAGGAAGATATTATTCCTAAATTTAAAGATACGAGCAAATTTGATATTGATTCACAGGGCATCACACAATAGATTAAAGTGATACTGGTTAATAACAGGATTTATATTTCTTAATACTGAACTTAGAGTCCAGATCTAAACAAAACTGTAAAGAAGAGTGCTTGCTGCTGCTGCTGCTAAGTCGCTTCAGTCATGTCCAACTCTGTGCGACCCCATAGACGGCAGCCCACCAAGCTCCCCTGTCCCTGGGACTCTCCAGGCAAGGACACTGGAGTGGGTTGCCATTTCCTTCTCCAATGCATAAAAATGAAAAGTTAAAGTGAAGAGTGCTTACTCATAGCATATTTCATTTTTTTGTATCCATCCCTTTTTTCTCAAATACTTTCTGAGAGCATGATGGTCGCTAGCATTTCAGTACCCAGGACTTAGGCACATTGGCATGCAACCTTTATGCTGTAAGCCTACTACGGACGGTTAGCCTCCTTATAGGATCAGTTTTTACACCAGAAAGGTGATGAAATATTTTGAAAATGACCCGTGGTTCATGCTCTCTAACCACATCCTTTCTTTCATGGGAGACTTAACTAACAGAACTCAGTGCAAGAGTTATCTTTCCTTCTCTTTCCTCTCTGTTTCACTTTATATTCTTATAGTCCCAGAGAATCTTATAAAAGATCAGGGTCCCTGTTCACTTAGGCCAATGTATATTTCTGAGGTGAAATATTTAGCCTACCTTTCATATCTGTCATGTTGCTTACTAGGGGCTATTGTTTACCCTACACTGAAATCTCCAGATGCTTTCAAGCACCTTCAAGTCATTCTAAATGTGTAAGGCTATTGTGACAGTTTTCTCAGCAAATGGCTTCAAAGGATCTCAAAAAATGGAGGTTTTTCCAAAATTTGCAGAAACAGTCAACAAATAATATAATTAATTTCTAATCTCCAAATAGTCAGATATATCAAAAAGTGCTCAACATCATTTGTCACTAAAGAAAAGCAGGTTCAAAATATAGTAAACTACTAAGCATCTACAGAAATGGCTAAAATTAAAAGGATTGAGAGCAAATTAGACTGACACATTGATGGAGGGGATACAGCTTGAGACAATTACTTTTGATAATTGCTTGATCATATCTAATAAATCTGGACACACAGGAATCCAGTAAGGCCGGTTGTGTGTATGCCCAACAGAAAGGCAGATACATGGACTCAGACATATACAAAATTTTCATATCACACTATCCACAAAAGCCAAAAACTGAGAATAAAAATAATATCCATCTACAATGGACTGAATAAAGAACTGTGATAGGAAACAATGGAATACTATATATTAAGAGAAAGAACAAATATTGCTAAATGCAGAAAAGACAATGCCCTAGTAAACAAACAAAACCCATGTAATTCTTCTCATCAGAAATAGCAATTTATCTCTCAGGAATCAATCTACACTACCGAGGNCCCTGTCCATGGGATTTCCCATGCAAGAACACTGGAGTGGGTTGCCATTATCCTTCTCCAGGAGATCCTGACCCAGGGAACGAAACCTCTCTAGCACTGCAAGCAGATTCTCTACTACTGAGCCACCAGGGAAACCCCTTCAAATGTGGTATTTCCACTTAACTTCATTATAAGAATAATCTGATGACTGTTTCAAAGTGGCCTAAGACAGTTTAGACAAGAACAATTCTTTGGTGGAGAAAGTTAATCACAAAATAGTTCAAGGTGAGAGGAAGTTACCTAGAGAATCTTATACCAAGTTATAAACAAAATAATTTTTAGAGAAAATTCTGTTGTTATAAATTTAGAAAATATTAAACATTTACATGCAATCAAATCTCTATTCTGTAAGCTGGATGAAACCTCACTTTCCTGCCTACCATCTTGCATGAATCTTTCTGTCCAGGTAAGTGTTTTAACATTTGGGGGATGTAAAACTATGACTTTAATAGTTATTATCAGGCCATCAAGGACCAGCCACAAAGTCATTAAGGGTTCAAGCATCAGAGGCCATCCCTGAGAACCACAGAATATGAGTCTCCTTGAATTACACACTCTGTCCATGTACATCTATGCAACATCACTAAAATATTTCAGCCAGGCCACATCTCCAGAACAGTTTTCATTTTATCTCACCAGAGTACGGTTCTATTCAAGATCATGCCAAAAACCAAGTCACTAATTTCACTGAGCAAAGTCTTGTCTGACCTTCATTATGCTGATTAGAAAATCCTCAGATGTTGATTGAGCTATAGATAGTTAAAGGCTTTTAGTAGTCACCTTTGGAATTAGCCTTTTTCCTATGATGTTAAGCGCCTTCCTTGAAGTGTGGATTTTTGATTAGAGATACTGAATGGCCCTAGAGTTGAAGCTTAAACTAACTAGCATGCACATAATATTGTACAGTGTGTGCCAAAGTGTTTTAAAGTAAATCATCACAGATACTTGTAATAGTCCCCCATTCAGCTTGAAAGTAACAAGTGTGATACTTTAATAAGTTCTCTCACTGAGTATTTCTGGATGCCTGACAGAATGCTCGCATGTCCTCAGATCTACCATGTCATCACTTGGTACCTCAAGTGAGGTACTGACTATCACTGAAACTTTCTGCATCTTCTCTTGTCGCTCCTCATCATCCCCTCCTTTTTCCAAATACCAGCACTTTAAAAATGTAAGATTGAACTCCAGGATTGAAATGAGATCCTTCTTTAACAAGTTGTTTAGTTTCTGTTATCTTCAGTTCAGTTCAGTTCAGTCACTCAATCGTGTCCAACTCTTTGCGACCCCATGAATTGCAGCACGCCANAAATGTAAGATTGAACTCCAGGATTGAAATGAGATCCTTCTTTAACAAGTTGTTTAGTTTCTGTTATCTTCAGTTCAGTTCAGTTCAGTCACTCAATCGTGTCCAACTCTTTGCGACCCCATGAATTGCAGCACGCCAGGCCTCCCTGTCCATCACCAACTCCCGGTTATCTTATATTGTCTTATTTACTAAGATCGCCGGTATAGTAAAGTATGAGCTGTTTATTTATTAGTTTAGTTGTGTACTTTCAGCTCCTTACAGGGAAGGGAGATAAAAGGTCCCATTAATTCCCATTATTAATGCAAAAGTCTAAGCATCTTTTTTCTATACAATGTAGAGACGAATCGTTCGTTCTAAAGAAACTAGAAAATGTATGCTCGTGGCACTTGCAAGTTATTACAGTCTAATTGTAGTTAATTTTATTTTATTCTCTGGGACAACTAATCTCTCGATAACATTTGCAGTGACTGATTAAAATCCACTCCTTGCTAAAATCAAGGTCTTTAGATAATTGATGTGCTAATAGACCCGCAATTATTTGAGGCTGTGCTTCCTCACGGAGAGCAAGTCAAGGAATGGATAAAGCCCACATAAAGCACCTATTTTGCAACAGGAGCTCTGATAATTGCCAGGAGACAGCCTGCTTATCAGTTGTGAGAGGTTTTCATCCTTCATTAATATGGAGTTCAGTTGGACATCAGAGAAACTGGCCCCCATGGGAATATGCTTTGAATCTCCCATTATCTCATTTTCCATACATTTGGCTTGACCTACTTTTTATCTATATTCACAGATAGATCTGGCTTTTCACATATGGGCTTTTTAAACAATCAGCTAGCCATGGAGTCCCTAAAGCTCCATGCAATGTCGGTTGCTATAAATTTGGACAAGCATGTCCACCAATAAAGTATCAGTTTAAACGGTTCAGACTAAATATTTTAGAAGTAGACAAAATAAATATTCTGAAGTGCTAACCTGTGAGTTCTCCATGCTGTGGCTCATGCTTGCATGGCTTCCTGCGGTGGGCTCTCAATGGAGGCTATAGGTCTGGACTGTTGGAGAGTCGCCCTGTCCTGCTTTAGGTTTCTTGTACATCGGGCTGAGCCCTCTACTGAGTCGAAACATACCTGTGAAGAGATTGGGAGTAATGCTTTAAGATTCCATTTAGTGAGGCAAGAACTACAGTCCTGGGCTTGGGAAAGAATGTTTTAAGTCGATCACAATTCTTTATAGCTTTGGCTCTTTTTATCTTTGGCCTCATAAAGAATATTCTTTCCTGGGAGTTTATAACTGAAGTTCATTAAAAGATGATTCTTTACAATTATGAGTGATTGACTGGTTTGTTTTTTGACTCCATCGTCATTATGGTGCAAAACAAACATCCAAGGTGGTCAATTATTGTGGACGATTATCAAGAAAAATCAGTTGTTCAGTTATTAGTAGAGTATACTTTTCAGGTACTACACTAGTGGTTGACATATGTTTAGTGTGTGCCAGTTTCTGTGTTAAGTGTTTTATCCCCAGCATATCATTTAATCTTTACAAGAAGTATTATTTCTATATTACATCCCAATAAGTACCATTCTCCTCCCCATTTTACAGATGAGTACACTGAGGAAGGGAAGCGTTAACTCAACTAGGGTCCTACATGTAATAAGTAGCAGAGCCCAGGCCAAAACCAGAATAGTAACTGACTGTTTGATGAGAACCCTGTTAGGTATAAGTTGTGGTCTTCTGAACAAAGTTGAACGAGGGAGAACTGGCCATCCATCATCTTAACCAAGTTTAACTTTTGTTGTTGATATTTAAGCATAATTTCGTCCTGGGAAATTCACAGTGAGTGATTGTGATTGCATTTTCCTCATCTACATGCCTCTGACACTCTTGTTGAGGATGCTAATCTTGTGCAGAGCTGTTTTTGGAGTTGACGATGCTGCCACAAACCACTCCTGTGGGAGATGGAGAGATGACATGCATAAAATCGAATAAAATGTATTAGGGTCAAGTTAAACTGCTAATAAGATAATCACAGTAATAGATCCAAAAATTATTTTAAATCTAGTTTTAATTACATAAGTTCATTCCAGAAGTCCTACTGATGTGATGAGAAATTCACAAAATCTATACAAATTGAAAACAGAAATTATATTGCTTATTAAAATACTATCTCTATATTATCACATATGTAAATTTATGCACATATACATAAATTATACATTTACATGTATAAACTTTAATTTATCAGGACTACTCAATTTCATCTCCTAGTTAATAATTTAGTACTTATTAAAGTTCAATATTCCCATCAAAATATATTTGCCCATCAATAATGAGAAAACATAAAAGCATTACAGAATGTATTTTCTAAACAAAACTCGCTTCCCATTTTAGAAACTTGATGTCACCAAGGCATCACCATCAAATTTAACTTCTGTATTTTACTTTAAGATAAAAATAGAGAAGAAAGCTTTCAAATCTGTAAGTCCAAGAAAAACTATAATTAGAATCCCTGGCTCTGGCTTAAGATGTATTCTACATCTTATTTCAGCTTGACAGTAGGCAGGAGATTTCTCATTCAATTTCAAGTTGAAGCCAGAATGAAAAATGCTTTAAGAAAAAAAAAAAAGCTCTAGTTTCTGTCCTTATAATTCCCTTCTCCCCATGAAATGAAACTATGCAGAATATTTGAAACAGCATCCCAAATATACCCAGCTCTTGTCTATTTGTCATTAAAGAAGTTGGATGACTGAGTCTTGAGGGGTCCATGGTGGATCCAATTGGAAACTCATGTCTACAGGGCTTTCCCACCACTGGGTTTCCAGGAGACTCAAAACACTGTTATTTGTGAAGCAGTTCCTGTGGCTAAAGGCTGGTGTTAGATATTGCATAAGCCTTGGGATTTGAGACTCAAGACAGGCTCCCGTGGATTCTCAGCTTTCTTTTTAGTTAAGGACAGAAGACTATCTATCTATCTCTGTGGCTGAGCTGTCAAAAATGCCTGCTCTGAAAATGGATAGGCCTGTAGCTGGGAAATTACTGGCCAGAAAACCTACAGTGGCAGGGCTCAAAACCTCCTCTGAAGATATGATATGGAAATAAATGAGTGGGGCTGAATTGGAAGGTCAGGCTAGAGGTCAAAACATTATCCAGACAGAAAGAGACCAGCTTCCTAACTGGTCTTACTGTCTTTAATGGAGTGATCTTTCTCAAGTGAAGTGTTGGATCCCCTTGCTTAAGACATTTCAGTAATCAAGGAAAAATATGCCTTTATATTACATTGTCTTATATATGGCATGTAAAATTACATTTTTGAAAATATGAAGTCAGGAAAACAGCAAAAATAACTAAAGTGTGTCACTATTCGGCATATTTTAGTATTCTTTTTAGTCTGGTGAGTTTAGAATGGGTAATAAAAGTACACAAAAATATAGATTTTGTATGTCTATAATATTGATTTCCCTGGTGGCTCAGACAGTAAAGTGTCTGCCTACAATGCAGGAGCCCCGGGTTCGATCTCTGGGTTGGGAAGATCCCCTGGAGAAGGAAACGGCAACCCACTCCAGTATTCTTGCTTGGACAATCCCATGGATGGAGGAGCCTGGTTGGCTACTGTCCATGGGGTCGCAAAGAGTCGGACACGACTTCACGACTTCACGACTTCACTATAGTGTTGTCAGGCGAGGGTATGTTCCTTGGTTCTTTGTCTCGTCACAAAGATTTGGAGTGACGGACATTAAAGTGCCCTTGGCTCCTCTCACCTGAGACTATGAGCAATTATGTCAAGAGCTATTCTGATCTTTACACTAAAATTCATATATTTCAAACACAATAGAGAAGACAAGGGTTTTTATGCGCAAACTTGCTTTTCTTATTTCCACTTGATGCTTTTCTCATTATTCCATGTTCTCATCCCCAACCAAAGGAAAGAAAACAAATTATTCTTGTTTTTCATTTTTTATAATGTTGGGTGCTTTGAAAAACTCTAGTCCTTTTGCTTTCAAATCCTTTCACTTCACTCCTTCCTGATTAATTGCCCATTAAAGACTCAAACACAGATATCACCATATATGGGAAACCCATCTCACAACCATCTGGGTAAGGGTCCCTTCCAGGTACTTCTCTAGCACCCTGGGTCTCCTTCCATCATAGAATTGGCCACACTGTAATGTAATCTTCTAATGAGAAGACTGCTTCTAATTATTTGCATGTTAAGGACAAGAACAACACAAGAGAAGACTCAACACATGGACATCACCAGATGGTCAACACCGAAATCAGATTGACTATATTCTATGCAGCCAAAGATGGAGAAGCTCTATACAGTCAACAAAAACAAGACCAGGAGCTGACTGTGGCTCAAATCATGAACTCCTTATTACCAAATTCAGACTTAAATTGAAGAAAGTAGGGAAAACCGCTAGACCATTCAGGTATGACCCAAATCAAATCCCTTATGATTATACAGTAGAAGTGAGAAATAGATTTAAGGGCCTAGATCTGAT
>SJYV01015508.1:179722-213666 GCA_006410875.1 Neotragus pygmaeus | reverse complement strand
TCAGGAAGCAACAGTTAGAACTGGACATGGAACAACAGACTGGTTCCAAATAGGAAAAGGAGTATGTCAAGGCTGTATATTGTCACCCTGCTTATTGAACTTCTATGCAGAGTACATCATGAGAAACGCTGGACTGGAAGAAACACAAGCTGGAATCAAGATTGCCGGGAGAAATATCAATAACCTCAGATATGCAGATGACACCACCCTTATGGCAGAAAGTGAAGAGGAGCTAAAAAGCCTCTTGATGAAAGTGAAAGAGGAGAGTGAAAATTGGCTTAAAGCTCAACATTCAGAAAACGAAGATCATGACACCCAGTCCCATCACTTCATGCCAAATAGATGGGGAAAGAGTAGAAACAGTGTCAGACTTTGTTTTGGGGGGATCCAAAATCACTGCAGATGGTGACTGCAGCCATGAAATTAGAAGACACTTACTCCTTGAAAGAAAAGTTGTAACCAACCTAGATAGCATATTCAAAAGCAGAGACATTACTTTGCCGACTAAAGTCCGTCTAGTTAAGGCTGTGGTTTTTCCAGTGGTCAGGTATGGATGCGAGAGTTGGACTGCAAAGAGGGCTAAGTGCCAAAGAATTGATGCTTTTGAACTGTGGTGTTGGAGAAGACTCTTGAGAATCTCTTGGACTGCAAGGAGATCCAACCAGTCCATTCTGAAGGAGATCAGCCCTGGGATTTCTTTGGAAGGAATGATGCAAAAGCTGAAACTCCAGTATTTTGGCCACCTCATGAGAAGAGTTGACTTATTGGAAAAGACTCTGATGCTGGGAGAGATTGGGGGCAGGAGGAGAAGGGGACGACCGAGGATGAGATGGCTGGATGGCATCACCGATTCGATGGACGTGAGTCTGAGTGAACTCTGAGAGATGGTAATGAACAGGGAGGCCTGGCATGTTGCGATTTATGGGGTCGCAAAGCGTCAGAAACAACTTAGCAACTGAACTGAACTGAACTGAAAGACAAGAACTGCATTTAATTTGATTTTATAATCCCTCCCCCTTGTACATCATCAATTGATGCATTGTGGGTGATTAATAAACATCTGCTAAAAATAAGCTATTAAGTAAAGACACTTAACTGTTGAATTCTTGCCAGTGTAGGGTGATATCAACTCTATTTATATCCATTCGTTTGATTTTGCCAGACAGCCAAATCATGGTCAAATCAAAGCCCATCCCTGGGATGTCCACCCAGAACAAGGCCTTTATGGGGGTCATAAAACAAGGCACTTCCCTCAAGGTACACAAACTTCTCTTCAAATAGAAACTGAGGTGGCTGGCATCAAGCCTTGCCTCTATTCCGCTTACTCCTTATAAGCCTCAACTTCATCCCTTTGTCACCACATGTGTGAAAAGACAGCTGATGTCAGTGTTCCAGGCAGAGTTTTCAAAAAAGGTCAACCAGCATTCAGATTTATGCTGCTAAAATTCATCCCTTCTCTTTCAAAAATTTAATGAGAAAGGACAGCTTTGTGAAATGGAGGAGCAAGAACAATATTGCTTAAATAAATTGGAATTTGCACTTTGATTACCCTGCAGTTTCTGCCATACTTTACTGGAAATGCTCCCTGCGGTGCAGGCTTTCTCTGGAATGACATCATCATATGAAGCCATCCTCACTATAATTATTTCCATCCATATTTGCAGAGCACATAGCAAGAACATTCGGTAAGGAATATTTGATGCACAGAGAACCATTTAAAACTGTAGAGTCACCAGAAAGCCCCATTAAAAGGCAAATGATATATCTTTATGCATGCCTTGAACCCCAAAGGAGATATTTCACATTCACATTTAGAAGAAGAAAAAAAGAGTCTCTTTCAAACAATGAGACTCTGATAAGAGCAAATATCCTATGCCATGAAATAACAAACAAGTATAGCTTCAGTTTCTTTTCTTGGAATAACACTTATTAAAAAACTGTGACATTGCAGGAGCTGGCCTATTTTAGTTCTCATTGTCAAACTGAAATCCTTTCGGAACTTAGGCTGTGTCAGTGCTAATACCAAGTACTGGGATTTTAAATTTTTATTCTTGGGAATCCTGGCTTAGAAATTGATTGTTTTCTTTTGAATGTATTATTTTCAATTTTAATAAAAGCGAAAACACCAATGTATTAATTTTCTCAAAATCAAATAGTTAGAAAAACAAGATGCTTTGACACTGTATATGATATAAATGTAAAAGCTGAGATGGCTACCCTCACAATTTTCAATTCCCTGACTTCCTGGGGCTAACTGTAGTAGAGGTGGGGGTGGGGGATTGCAGTCTCCTGCTGTCGTGATGTTAAAAATATGTGGGCAGGTTCTTTGTCTTCTGGAAAATAAAAGCTTCTACCATCTGCTCATCGAGGCTCTGATTTTTTTTTTTTTTTTAATGTAGAAAAACATGTGTTTAACTCTGCAGTTAGTGATAAGGTCCAAATTCATGTGTTCATCCATCCATTCATTCAACATAACAACCAGGGAAAAGAAAAAAGGTGTTGAATATGAAGTTGAATTGAGAAGTGTACTTAGCAGGATGGAAACATGATTCTTCTATTTCTCTCTAACCACTATTTTCAAACCTGCTCTGTAAAATCTCCCTTCCATGTCCTTTAATGTCATCTCGATCAAATGCTAGCATTTTAAACTAGTATCAGTTGCTTAAAAGTTCAGACTAATCTCTGTTTGAAATTTCTGTCTGCAGCAGTATACTGCTTTTGCTTCTCCCCCTCCAAGGTGGTCTTCAACATTGTTGGCCACCACCTGCCTTCTTCTCTCTTCTGAGCTCTCCCACCCTGGCCTTGGCCCACCAGGAGGATGGTTGTGCTGCGATGGGTCATCTTTAAACTCTGGCCCCAGCCCTGTGTCACAGGTAAATGGCTATTTTCTATGGTAGGGGGAGAATCTTGGTCCCTCAAGTCTCCCCAGAGGCCCCACTCCCCATGAGCCTTGTGACTGAGTGTAACCTCCCTCTACAGCCCCCTTGGCCCTGGCCTGCCACAATACATCCTCAGTCTCTCGATGCTGGGGTCTCCTCAAAGGGCACACTGACCACCTGCCTTCATAGCTCTTCACCATGTCCCCAAACTCCCAGGGACAGATGATGTCAAGCACGGCTTTTATTGACATCTGTTTTGGCGGCCTGAAGATTGTTCTCTTTCATATTTTTGGCTTCACTATTTTACTCTGAATGATGATGTATTTCATAAAAACTCAGATGTGAAATGAGGTCAGTATTATATATTCATCCAAGCAACAGACGATCACCCATGTTTATGGGTCAGTATCAGATACCCATCTAAACCAGTGGTCAGACACCCACCCGGGTTTGTGCTGCAGTGCAAAGCCTGCCATGAGACAAAGTCTCATTTGTCTGGACATGAGCCATTCTGGGGGTTGCTACTATGCTTTCCTTTGCATATGGCACAAAAGACATTGGTCAAGTTGACTGTCTATGATAATGCTGTCAAGAGTTGTCAAACACATCAGTCTTCTCTATTCTTATATTTTCCTGTTTCCTTGATGGAAATTTGTGATGGTAAGTGGCAGCAAGTGGCTCCAACTAAGTTCTGACCACATTCATAGCAAAACGAAATAGTTCTGTTAAAATGTTTTACATTTTCCATTGTTTCTTAGGGTACTTGCTCTGTAAGGAAAGTAAAACCACAGTATCCTGACAGTGGATGGTTTTCTTCTCACTAGCTTTAAACTCCTGAGAACCTCATCACTTTTTTGAGTTCATAATCAGAAACTAGAAACGCTGACTCTCACGGAAAACTCTATTCCTAGGATTTGGGTAACGAGTTATCCCAGTCACTAAATAAAGCTTTACGTGCCAGAAAAGAAACAGTTACATTAAACAAGTCTGCCAAATACTTTAAATACAGAGGGGCCATTAGGGGATTTAGATTAAATACTGATGTTTTCTACCACCACAACAATGAGCTCGTACCATTCTGCTTGACCAAGAAAGGTTTTAAATAAGTCATTTATACCTACAACCTTCATAAATCATATGCTTCTTTCACACGTGTTTAAAGAAACTTAACACCTCTTCAACTATACATTGTAAATAATAATGACCAGGAGGCAAGTAACAGATAAGACTGTGGATAACTGCTTTAGAATTTGGTTTAAATCATTGCACTTCCTTCATTTTTCAAAGAACATTGAATTAACACTCATTATCCATCCTTAGATCTCACTAAATAGTCCTCTTCCCCATTAATGCAAAAATATTCAAATGTTGAGCTGTTTAAAATTTTTCTGTGAAGTTATAAATGCTAATCTACAGTTTTCAGAAATTCTTTCTCATAAATTTCCAATGTAAATTTATAACTTGCTACCATGAGGTAGGGAGTGGGGAACCAACTTCTTACTATTATCATCTTAGAAAGGGAGATGAAAGTATTTTATCATAAAGAAAGCTGGGCCTTTAAAAATTTTTGTTTTGAAACTATCTAAATGCCTGCTGCTAGGTGTGTGTAGGGAAATTTGTTCTTCTTGAGGAACAGGGCATGATTTCACATAAAAATACTTCTGTGGTTGATTTCCCCAAATTTTTTAATAAGTGTCTCTGGTGAGTTTACTTGAAAATGCTGATAGAATCCCTGAGTCAGGCATGAGGCAAAGAGTGCTGCTCACCAGGGTTCATCATGTGCTTTCACATTCAAACTAAATAAAATCTGATTGTTTTGCTTGGTTCTGAAAAATGACTCCAGGTTCCCTTTTCCTCTTTTCTTTATGACAATTCTTTCATTTTCTTTCTCTTTAGGCTCAATTTTTGCTTATGATTATAACTGTTCATCATCCAATAAGGCTTCAAAAGGCTGATCATACTAAGGAGAAAAACAAAGGTATTTATGGGCTGAGAGTAAAATGTAATTAGCAAATTAATTATCATTTCTGTGCATATTTTCATTAAAATGCAATTTGGTTCCATTCCAAACAAATTTAAATTCCAGAGAAACCATGCTTGCATATCTAGATTAAGAAAGCTGAATAAAGTTTCATTTTTAATAGAAGAGATCATAAGACATATAGATGTTAACCAAATGAAAATGTAAACAATTCATAAATGTTTCATTGGTTATAACTCCTCTGTGTCTGTGTTAGTCGTTCAGTGTCTGACTCTGTGCAATCCCATGGGCTGTAGCCCACCAAGCTATCTATCCATGGAATTCTCCAGGCAAGAATACTGAAGTGGGTAGCCATTTCCTTCTCCAGGGGATCTTCCTGACCCAGGGATCAAATCCAGGTCTCCTGCATTGCAGGTGAATTCTTTACCATCTGAGCCACCAGGGAAACCTTCTAACTTGTTTACCTTAATCTTAAACTCTGGAATTTATGCCACCCTAAGTTTCCTGGTTTTACCTCTAAAATGAACTTTTCCCCTGAAACACCATCATCCCTGGCTATTTTCATAAAGGCAGTGTCCAAAGCAGAGTCCAGTTACTAATGCCTATTAATATCTTCTTTAGTAACAATAAAATAACCTCTGAAATAAAGTCTTAAGTAAAATGCAACTATTTTATATACTTAGGTGCTGCTTGCACAGTAACTAAGCCCAAACTGAAAAGAAGCCGTTGAATTTTGCCTCCTCTGGTAAGTATTCTTTAGGTGTGCAAGATTAGGCAATCGTCTATTGTTCAGTTTCTATTAAAAAATAATAATTCATTGAAAGATCACAAGCAATATTCTCTTATTCAATCATTTATTAATTAATTCATTAGGCATTTATTTTGTGCCTACTGAACTCTAGTACACATATTAAATATTAGAAATGTATTGCAATGTAGAACTCCATCAATGCACTTGAAATCTCAGAGACAGTGACTAACAGAGAGAAAGACCAGGAGATTCAGCTAATATTTGACGCATTTCATCAGGCTTCAGGAACACAACAGGGAACCATGGTCTTTGGTGACTGACTGCATGTATAATGAGCAGGGCAGTAAGGTTAAAAAGGCAGCCACACAGCCACAGTGAATTCAGCAAACTACATCTCACTAACACATTTGTTTTTTTTTTTTTTTTTTTTAATGTATGAATTTTGAGCTACCTTGATTCACTAGCAGGCTCCTTCTAATTACTAACAATGACAAGTCTGCCCTCTCAGCTGCAGCTGGATGCCCCAGGCATCTTCAGAGCAAAACCAACAAATGATTGGAATACTATGATTTAAACTCAAAACCAAAGCACAGCTGGAGATTTTCTTTTTTTTTAACAAGGCTGCTTGAAAGTCTTGCATCCAGGGTTTGCCAGATCATAGAAGATGCAGAAGGACAACACAAGGTCAAATCTACATCTCATATACAAAGAACAAACTGGTTTTCTAATCCGTTTGCTGTAGCTCATAACCTAGAGGACACGTAGGATGAATAGCGGGGTCCTGGGCACGGAGACCACACCAGTGACCCCAAGTGCCCTGCTCTGAATAATGGCCATTATGAGAGGGAGGTGATGGCAGCAGGAGCAATATACCATCATCTGTCCTCCTGAACCAGACAGAGAAAGTGCAGAAAAAGCAGCCTGCAGATATACACTATGCTAATTCTTTTTGTGATGTAATTCTTGGGGGCATCTCTATCTGAACAGTCAAAATAGCCCTTCAAGTGTAGCAAGAGACACCTTGCCATTAACCATCTGTGGTCAAAGTCTGTTGTTGTTTTTTTTAATTTGATAAATATGTGGTATCCATTTTGGTCTCATAAGATCACTAAAAAAAAAAAGATTCAATATGCAGCTTCTATGAAGGAAGGTTCTCTTTGATCTCCTTGATAACGCATATGGTTATGCTGTCAACCTAAGAGTTTGGGGGCCATTTTCCATTCACCGTTTTTAATATGTTAGTTATTATTTATATTCACTGGTGGCTCAGATGGTAAAGAATTCGCCTGCAATGCAGAAGACCCAGGTTCACTCCCTAGGTTGGGAAGATTCCCTGGAGAAGGGCATGAGAGGTCACACCAGTACTCTTGCATGGAGCATCCCATGGACAGAGGAGACTGGCAGGCTACAGTTCATGGCGCTGTACAGAGTCAGACACGACTGAGTGACTAACACTTTCACTAGAGGTAATCTCTTTAAACAGTTCCCAAGGTGAGTATGATCAAAGGACCAGAGAGTTGGTCTCCTGCATGAGGTAATATTTGTTTCTAGGAGCTGAGAGAGGTGATGTTTTCCAGGGTGAGGGAGGAGGACTGAGCGGAAGACAAGAGAAAGTGGACTGTGTTTTGTTTTGGGTGGTTTTGTTCTACACTTAGCACTTGGGATGTAAAATGTCATTTTCTTCATCTCTCTCTTTTTAAGCCACGGAGTCAGAAATACTACAGAGTACCTGCACTGCTTGTACTGCTTGTACGGTGACATCTGCTTGGCATTCAAACACATATAAATCAATGTGATTAAAATATAGTTAGAATGTCTATCTCTCATGACAGTCGTAAGAAACACAAGAAGGTGGATACTCAGCTGTCTCATTCGTTGATGCAGCCCCGCCCTTTTCTGTCCCACTGAGGAAACTGACTGTGGACTGTTTTTACAAGGCCATGCGTGCTACGAGGTGAGCCGTAGTTACAAAAGACAATCGAGTGGAAAGGGTAAAACTATTGGTTTTCTCTATAGTGTGAAAGGAGGCTAACTTCTCCTAAACCCATCTCTGCACCCTCTGTTCAGCTCAGTTCAGTTACTCAGTCATGTCCAACTCTTTGAGACCCCATGAATCGCAGCACGCCAGGCCTCCCTGTCCATCACCAACTCCTGGAGTTCACTCAGACTCACGTCCATCGTGTCAGTGTACCATCACCCAATCCAGGCTTATATTGTTAATTTCAAAGATTAGCATTTCAAGAAACCCAGGATGCTACAAGGCCCCTCTGTGGGAGACTGAACACAAAATAGGACCCCAGAAATGTATTTGATTTATATCTATTATATCAATTGTAAACTCTGCTCCTGAAACAATTCAGATTCTGGACCAGAAAAAAAAAAAAGGCTTTCAAAATCTAAAATGATTTAACACTAACAAGAAATTCAACCTACCTTTATGCAATCTAAGTAAAAAATTGACCTTGAGAGTCACAATAAAAATTTGTCCCTGGAATATTCTCCACCTGCACACATACTTCCCTCACTATGCATACTCCAATATGAATCACTCAGAGAAATTAGTGAAGACTGTATGGCTTCAGACTAGTAAAGACTGGGGTAGGGAGCCATTCCAGCAAAAATACCCACACTGCCTTTATCTGTAGGCAGGCAGTCACCACGTGCCTCACGCATATCCCATCAGATTACACCACCATCCAGATCTGACCTTGTCTGGCATCACATGTGAAGCTTATCTCACATGTGCACAGAATTCTCAGGATACTGAGGTGTACTGCTGACATCTACCTTGATTCCATTAGGTTATAATTGACTATTTATAGTAGCCAGGACATGGAAGCAACCTAAATGTCCATTGACAGAGGAATGAATAAAGAAGATGTGGATATACAATGGAATATTACTCAGCCATAAAAAGAAATAACATTGTGCCATTTCCAGAGAGATGGATGGGCCTAGAGACTACCATAAAAAGTGTAAGTCAGAAAGAGAAAAACAAATACCATATATTAATGCATGTATGTGGAATCTAGAAAAGCGGTACAGATAAACATTTTTCAAAGAAGAAACAGAGACACAGAGAACAAACTTATGAACACTGAGTGGGCAAAAGGGATGGGATGAATTGGGAGACTGGGACTGACATACATACACTGCTGCTGCTGCTGCTAAGTCACTTCAGTCGTGTCCGACTCTGTGCAAACCCATATGTGGCAGCCCACCAGGCTCCCCTGTCCCTGGGATTCTCCAGGCAAGAACACTGGAGTGGGATGCCATTTGCTTCTCTAATGCATGAAAGTGAAAAGTGAAAGTGAAGTCGCTCAGTCGTGTCCGACTCCATCAATGGGATTTTTCAGGCAAGAGTACTCGAGTGGGTTGCCATTGCCTTCTCCTATGTATGAAATAGGTAACTAATGAGAACCTACTGTATAGTACAGGGAAAAGAAAAACTGCCATCTATATGTAGGACATATATTAAGCTCACCTTAAAAATGTATGCTAGTATACATTAGGTGCAAATATTGTTTGATTCCACTTATACGAGGTACCTAGAATAGTCAAATTTAGAGAGTCAGAAAATACATTGGTAGATGCCATGGGACAGAGGGTGGGGGTGGAGGGTGGGGAGGGTAAATGGGAAGTTAGTGTTTAATGGGGACAGAATTTTAGTTTAAGAAGGTGACAAATTCGGGAGAAATGGATGATGGTGAGAGTTACACAACAGGAATGTACTTAGTGCCACTGAACTGTACAGTTAAATATGATTAAAATAGTATGTTTTATATCATGTAATTTTTACCACAATAAAAACATTTTTTAAAATGGATTCTTCTTTGTGAAGTGCTCTCCTAGGTATTGCAGAAGATATGGAACATTTTATGGCCCCTGTGGTTGAGCAGTTTCTATTTGGGGAGAAAAAAAAAAACAACACATAAAATGTTAAATGTCACAAAGACAAAATCTTGGTCTATATCACAGAGCAAAGAAGACCACATGGATGTGTCTGATAAATACACACAACAATGCTTTTGGGCAATAATTCTCATTTCAAATATTAGAGAATCTGTGTGTCTTCTCCGCCGTAAGTTGTGTCACCTGTAACTTACTATAAATAATGAGCATTTTGAGTTTGTGTTTTCATAATTATGTCAATTCAAGGCCACTTTTATAAGAATGCCATTCTATGCACTTACATTCTGATGTGACACATGGAAGGATGGGGAAAGTGAAAGATCCAGGTGCACAACTACACCTGGCCACCAGCCCTCACTGCCCTGTTTAACATTACGCCATTTCCCTCGTGGAGTCCTTCTTACCCTGCTCTGCTCTTATTCAACAGCATTTATAACTTTCTAACATACAGGATAATTTTCTTATTTGTTAAGTGTCAGTCAGTTCAGTCGCTCAGTCGTGTCTGACTCTTTGCAACTCCATGAATCGCAGCACGCCAGGCCTCCCTGTCCATCACCAACTCCTGGAGTTCACCCAAACTCATGTCCCATTGAGTCGGTGATGCCATCCAGGCATCTCATCCTCTGCCGTCCCCTTGTTAAGTGTGGTCTTTTTTTTTTTTTTAATTTTTTTTTTTACTTATTCATCTCGGCTGTGCTGGGTCTTGGGACCTTGGTTGCTGAATGGGCTTTCTTCTAGTTGCAGGGCTTGGTCTTCTCACTGAGGTGGCCTCCCCTGCTGTGGAGCATGGGCTCTAGAAGCATGTAGGCTTCAGCAGTTGCAGTTCCCGGGCTCCAGAGCACGGGCTGAGTAGCTGGGCACTTGGGCTTAGTAGTTGCTCCATGGCATGCGGGATCTTCCCCCAAACTGTGAAAGCCAAGCAGTTATTCCATTTCTGATCATTCAGCAGATTGTAATTTTTAAAATTAAAAAAAAAAAGTGATTCATACTATGGAACAGCGACTCATCTTTTTCAATTTTTTGTTTTTAAAGTATATTTGAGGTGTAGTCATCAAAGCATTCACTGACTAAAATCAGTGCTTTGGGGTCTTTCCTTGTTGTCCAGAGGTTAATACTTCTCCTCCCAAAGCAGGGGATGTGGGTTCAATCCCTGGTCAGAGAGCTAAGGTGCCACATGCCTCTCGACCAACAAACCAAACCAAACCAAAATGAACAAAAAACAGAAGCAATATTGCAAGAAATTCAATGAAGCTTTTTTTTAATGGTCCACATCAAAAACTAAAAAAATAAATTAAAAAAAAGTCAATGCTTTTGTCTCAGCCTCTCAGGGTAAAACAAGGATGAAAAAAAAAAAGGTGATGATAAGCATAGGGCTGAAATACAAACATCACAGAGGAAAGGCACATGAAAAAACTGCACCAAGAGCAGAAGGAATGACTGACAAATACTAAGCACCAGGAGAGTCACAAGTGGAAGAGGAAAAGCAGGCCTTGCTGACAAGTGATGAGCAGTGAGAAAGTAGTTGAATTGAACATATTTTTTAATGAAGTGTTAAGTAGATTACCAAGAGAGGTAGGTAATGACTGTGATGAAGAGTTGACCAGGGTGCGGAAAAAAAAAAAAAAAAGCAAAATTAAGTGACACTTGGTAAATCACAGGAGGACATGAAACCTAACAGAGCTTCTGAAAAGAATAGTCCATCCCTTGTTACACTCCAATGCCTTTTAGTAATCAAATTGGGCAGCTCATTAAAATTATGTGTGAATAGATAAATACTCTGGCAAAAAGGCAAAGGAGCGAGACAAAACTAGAGCAGTACAATGGCTACATCCACAGATGCAGAAAGCCAGCACTGGAAGATTCTGGAGGAGATGGACTGGAGAGATACTCATTGAAAAACAGTGAGTGGATCCCCTGGGAATAATAGGAGCAATGAAACTGGCCACAGGAGGGATGTGTCATGCCAAAAGATAAGTATTTAAAATTGGATGTGTTTGCATGAAATAATTCAGTTAACATCAAGGGAATTTAAAGAAACTAGTTGAAGGAGTCATGTGAGTAAATGGGAGGATAAAATTTGGTTTCTCTCTGTGTATGGACAGGATAAATACAGGATTTTTCCCAACCAGGAAACTGGGCATTGGTCAGTGGCATACAGTGTTTTCCTAAATAAAAGTGATGCACTGGGCCATAATTATTTCAAATGGTATGGTTAGTTCTCTGGACGACACAGAAAGGAAGTGAATTTACGTGAATTTACTTGTACAGAATGCTGATTTAGTGTTGGGTCCTCTTTGATATTTTAACATATGTGAAGTCTTTGGCTTCACACAGCAAAACTGTCACATAAAGGGCATGATCACCACGTGTAACTGGAAGAACTTGAAATCACACAGTTCCCAACAGCTCGGAATCACATCTAAGCATGGGTGGCTCCAAAACCAGGGGCCATCAAGCTGCTTGCTGCATCAAAGGAAGTTGAGAATGAAGTATCAAATTATTAAAGAGAAAATATAACTTAGGGAACTGGATATTGCATGTAATATGCTTATTCACACTCAGAGTCAGATGGCCAACTTGGATAATTTGATTTATCCTCCTAGGGTCTTGCTAAGGCTTGTTATTTAATAAGACCAACACATACCTCTATATAATAACAAAAAAAAATCTTTCAAAATGGTACACACATCCACTTAAAAAATCCATAGTGTATTTTATTAAGCATAACAAAATTCCCCATTTTTTCTCACAGGGCTGAGATGAGAGTGAGCAGCAGGACTTAGTCATTCATTCATTTATTTCTTTATTAACAACCATTTATTGACTGTCTGGTCTTCCCTAGTGGCTCAGATGGTAAAGAATCTGCCTGCAATGCAGGAGACCCAGGTTTGATCCCTGGGCTGGAAAGATTCCCTGGAGAAGGGAATGGAAACCCACTCCAGTATTCTAGCCTGAACAACTCCATGGACAGAGGAGCCTGGCAATCTACAGTTCATGGGGTCGCAAAGAGTTCAACATAACTGAACAACTAACACATACACACATTGTGTGCCTAATGTGAACCAGGAATCTTGCTAGATTCTTAGAATAAGCAAAATTATCATAGTTCCTGTCTGCTGAGAAGGTACAGCCTATTGGTTGATACAAACCAGTAAATAAATTTTACTGATTTACTGAGAGCAAGAGAGCATATTTTCTTTCTCTAGTCTAGTGGAAGGGTAAAAAATAGACAGGGAAGTAGAATATTGTCAGTATGAATATAAAGTTCTCCAGGAACACCCAGAGTGGCTCTTGCCTTGAGTACTTGGCCAGGCTCAAAGAAGGCAGCAAAGTCATTTAAACACAAGGACAGCATGTGTGCATAGCATGTGTAGCAGAAACTTCTTTGACTAGAGTGATGACAGTGAAGCAAAGAGAAGATGCCCTATGTGCCCTGAACACCTACTACATTTTCAGGAAACTTAAAATGGATGTATGAACCACAGGGAAGAATGTGTACTGTGGATGAGAATTTGCAGAGGCGTGAGAGCTGAAAGAAACAAAATCGACAACCCTCAGTGGCATCTTAGTCCCCTGCCAAAATGATGTAATCACTGATGCTTGTGTGAAATACCAAATACTTGGAAAGCCTCACAGAAACTAGAACGCTAAATATGTCTGCAGATCACTGACAATGTGATGAACACACATTTACTTGGAATGCTTGAACATAATCTTCAGAACATTCATGAATGCATCTGACTGAATACCCCCAACAAAGCATCAGTAAAAGGCCAGGAGGTGCTCTTTGCTCAGTAAAGTAGCTAATTCTTGATCAGTAATTTTGTCACTGAGACATGCTTGTTCAGAAGAAAATAAAAAATAGCACCAGAATTATGGGAGATTTTTAAATCAAAGAAATTTTTAGAAAGCAGTGTCTTTTTCAGTCCACACAACATTCCTTGGTCACCAAAGCATACATATAGGGCTTCCTGCCCAGAAGAGGGGTGAGAACACAGATTTTCCATGTCTCCCTTTCTTTATTGGGTTTTTGCATGTGTGTGTGTTTTCTAACTCTTATGCATCATTCTTTAGGTGCACTATTACTTAGGTCACCATTTTAACTACAATATTATACTCACCAAGAAGGCTGCTTCCTAATAAACACTAAAGTTTTCTATCTTCAACATTTAAACAAAAAAAAAAAAAAAAAGAAAGAAAGAAAAGAAAAGAAAGAAAGAATACAAAGAGAAAGACTGAGATGGTATAACAGTAATTTCACTTTATGTCATTCAGGTTATTGAATCATTTCAGAAGATGTACCTCCACAAAAACCTTATCAAACCTGCATGCCTGCCTGTGGCAAATATAGTTATCCGTATTGAGAATTCCTATAGTCATATACTTCTTGAAAAATACTGAATGTGCAATTGTCTTCATCATTTCACAAAGTCATTTAATGACAAAACAACTGTCAAATGTCCCAAATGGTTTTTCTTACACACCCACAAGCAATGTTTGCTAATATATTATTTGCCATACAAATTTCTAAATGGTCACTTCAAAACAGTAGAGCATGAGTACTTCCATTTTATTCAATAAGAAATTTTATACAATAGGGAATGATAAAAACAAAGCACCCATGATTTACAAGGAGAGACACCTGCCTTTGAATTTTGGTTCATGGTCTAGTTGTCTGACCTTGGGAAAACAACAACTCCTCATCTCTCTCAGCTTTGCTGAGTAGGTACCTAACTGGGTAGTTGTATTAATAAAGACATTATGTATAGAATACAGTACACTGGCCTGATTCATTTTAGAGACTCAGTACTAGCTACTCTCATGATTACTTGTTACTGATATGAAATAACATTTTTTTAAAACCTCTGATTTCATGGTAGTGCTTTTCTGAAGGGCTCCCCTGATAGCTTAGCTGGTTAAAGAATTCCCCTGCAAGGCAGAAGACCCCGGTTCGATTCCTGGGTCAGGTAGATTCTCTGAAGAAGGGATAAGCTATCGTGGGCTTCCCTTGTGGCTCAGCTGGTAAAGAATCCGTCTGCAATGAGGGAGACCTAGGTTCAATTCTTGGGTTGGGAAGATCCCCTGGAGAAGGGAAAGGCTACCCACTCCACGGACTGTGTAGTCATAGCGCCGCTTTTCTGAATGTGCAACTCAAGGGGAGAAGCTTAGGCTTGGACTAGCAAAATTTGTATTTGCAACCTGAGTGTTCTGTGAAGTGCAAGAAAAGCCAGAGTTGCTCTCTGAACCAAAGTGGCTTCCAGTGGGAAATTTGAATACTAATACCTACTTGGCAGATTACAATAGTTGAATGGGGCCATTCTTCTCAGTACATGGTAAACGTTCATTGAATACTAACTCTTGGTATTAATATTATTGTAAACAGAAATTACTTTGCCAACAAAGGTCTGTCTAGTCAAGGCTATGGTTTTTCCTGTGGTCATGTATGGATGTGAGAGTTGGACTGTGAAGAAAGCTGAGCGCCGAAGAATTGATGCTTTTGAATTGTGGTGTTGAAGACTCTTGTGAGTCCCTTGGACTGCAAGGAGATCCAACCAGTCCATTTTGAAGGAGATCGGCCCTGGGATTTCTTTGGAAGGAATGATGCTAAAGCTGAAACTTCAGTACTTTGGCCACCTCATGCGAAGAATTGACTCATTGGAAGAGACTCTGATGCTGGGAGGGATTGGGGGCAGGAGGAGAAGGGGATGACAGAGGATGAGATGGCTGGATGGCATCACTGACTTGATGGACGTGAATCTGAGTGAACTCCGGGAGTTGGTGATGGACAGCGAGGCCTGGCGTGCTGCGATTCATGGGATCACAAAGAGTCGGACACGACTGAGTGACTGAACTGAACTGAACTGAAACAGAAATAGTTGAAAAGCAAGGAATCATCTGATATATCTGCCTTGGAATAAAACATGTGTGTGTGCTAAGCTGCTTGTCATGTCCAACTCTTTGCAGCCCCATGGACTGTAGCTCGCCACGCTCCTCTGTCGAGGGGGGATTCTCCAGGCAAGAATACTGGAGTGGGTTGCCATTTCCTCCTCCAGGGCATCTTCCAGTTCCAGAGACTGAACTCTCTTCTCTTCTGCCTTTTGCATTGGCAGGCCAGTTCTTTAACACTAGCGCCATCTGGGAAGCCCTGGAATAAAATAATACCATTTTATACAGGGACAGAAAAATAGGACTGTCTTCAGTTGCTAACCTTACTGGATAGCAATGGCCTGGCAGGTTCTATGAGAAGGACTTGAGTATTTACTAAGTCCTTGTATGATGCTGAAGCTGAAACTCCAGTACTTTGGCCACCTCATGCGAAGAGTTGACTCATTGGAAAAGTCTTTGATGCTAGGAGGGATTGGGGGCAGGAGGAGAAGGGGACGACCGAGGATGAGATGGCTGGATGGCATCACGGACTCGATGGACGTGAGTCTGAGTGAACTCCGAGAGATGGTGATGAACAGGGAGGCCTGGCGTGCTGCAATTCATGGGGTCGCAAAGAGTCGGACACGACTGAGTGACTGAACTGAACTGAACTGTATGCATGCAGTGTTGACCAATACTGAAACTGGAACCCAGCATGAGTACCATTAAGTAGATCTTCCTAACTCCAGATACTTGCACAAAGCATTGAAAAGACACAAAGTATTCTGCAGATACTACATTAAGAACTGGAAATAAAAAGTGACTGTTTCCCCCCTCCCCCCACCTCCATAGAAAGTGTTGGGAGTAGTGAGATCTGGGAAAGCTACAAGAACAAAAGAAAGAGGGAATCTGCTTTTTTGACAAAGCCTGTAGAATATTAGAAACTCAGTTGCTGTCCCAGGTGTCACCATTCCAGCATTTCAAGTTCACTTCTACTCATTCTAATCAGTGGCAGTAATTATTATATAAAGTGAAGTGTAAATACCTTAACAGAGGTTTATCGTGGGTGATTCTAAAGGAGCCCTGTATATTACAAATAATTGCTTTTGACACAGGGTGTATAAAAAACAAAGAGGAACATTACATTTAAGGGCAAATTCTTCTGAAACCAAAGGAACAGACTTGAGATTTGTTAAAGTAATCAACGGGTTTTATTTCCTCAGAACCGAAAATATTCAGATCTAAACTTCGAAAGCTGCTGTCAACAATATTTCCTCAGAGCCCAAGGGAGAAGGGAATGAGTGAGAGACAAAGATGGAGGAAGGCAGAGAGACCACCAGGAAGAGGTGGGGGAGGGGCCCCTTGTTTTCCTGACTTAGTTGGTTACACATCAGATCTGGTGACAATACTGAGGGGACTCCAGGGATGTGGGTGGGAAAAAAGGAACAGCGAGGCTTAACTACATAAATGAGCCACGAAACTCCAGGTAGAAAGGGAACCACCTAGTTCATCTCAGAAACCGGTAACTGCAACGGTAAAACTAGGAGAGTGGAGGTACCCAGGTCTTTTATACCTGGGAGATGTTTATGCCTTGCAGTGGCCTTGAGGCTGGGGGAGGAGGGAAAGGGGTGGCCAGGGGTCTTCCCAGAACATCCCGTGAGCCTCTAAAGATCTAAATGGGGACAGATGTTCCTCAGCCTTACAACCCAAGAAGCTGGGCGAAGCTACGCTTCCGCTCGCGCTGACAACCTGGAAGTGCCCATCTTATTTGATGAAAAACTACAACTCCCATAACTCCCCGGGTCAGCAATAGGGCTCCCGCCAAAGCCGTTCGCTTTCTCAGAATCTAGGCCTCAGGTACCGTAGGCCTGGGAGGCGTGGACCCGAGCTCGGGAAGACGCCACCCTCCTGCCATCCCCACCACCACAGCTTGAGGGTTGCTCTGCCAGGTCCCCGGACGTGCCCCACCGGCTCCTTATCCTTCAGCCCTTCCGAAACTCCCGGCTCTGATTCCAACCTGGACTCCAGAATGCCTGGGAGGGGAGGGCAGAGGGGCATCAGGGGGTGGAAAACGGCCGGTCTGGGCTCCAACAGAAGCCTCGGCAAACAGTTCCAGGCAGGGAGAGGCCACGGTGGTTCCACTCGCCCCCGGGAGCAGAGGCGCTGGCTCACATCCCAGGGTGTGGGGGCGCAGAGGTGAGGGCCTGGTGGGCTGCCCGCTCCGGGTCAATCCCCGAGGGCCGGGCGGGCGAGGCAGAGGGGGCGGTGGAGCAGGTGGGGTGGGGGAGGCGGTCCCAGTTTGCAGGCCGTGGCCAGTTCCCCCTGTGCCAGCCAGGCCGCAGCAGGAATGGGGCGGGGGGCTCTTCTGGAAACTTCGGTGACTACTGGCTCTCGCGGCCGCCTCCGACGCCTGGGGCCTGGGCGTCTCTCTCGGCAGACTCTTCCTCTGGCTCCTGCTCCATCGCGGGCAGCCCCCAGGCTGGGCCCGGCCCGGAGGCGGCAGGGTCGTTCTCCGCCTCCACAAGGAGCGGCCCCGCATCCTCGGCCTCCTCGGCGACAGCGGCCGCCTCCTTCATCTCCTCTCCTTCTTCCGGATCAGCCTCCTTGGGACGCTTGGCGATGTCCTCTGGCGGGTCCTCGGCGGTCCTCTTCAGCGGCTCCTTCTCGTTCTCCTCCTCAGCTGGCGGGTCGACGCCCAGCTTCCCTTGATCGTCGTCGCCGCCGCCGTTGGTGTGGCTCCTCAGGTCCTCGCCGCCCTCGGCGGCCTCAGGCTGGGGCTCAGGCTCCTCAGGGCAGCTCTTCTCCAGGGCGCACTGGTAGTCGGAAGCCTGGACCGTGGGGTTGTTCTCGATCTCCCACAGGCCCTCGCTGAAGCCCCTCCTCTTATTCGGTTTGCCAAACTTCTCCTTGGACTCCTCGTACGGGAAGAGGTGCCTGGGGCCCAGGAAGGCCGTCTCGTGGGTCCCGAAGAAAAACACCTGGTAGCGGTTGGCCTCGGCCATCTGCTCGATCCTGGCGGGCCAGTGGGCGTAGCCCTTTAATTTGGCGAACACCAGGTCCCCGCACTTGTACTTGTGGCGGTAGAATCGCGACATGGTTGCGGACGCGGCCTCAGCGGCCGAGAAAGNAAACACCTGGTAGCGGTTGGCCTCGGCCATCTGCTCGATCCTGGCGGGCCAGTGGGCGTAGCCCTTTAATTTGGCGAACACCAGGTCCCCGCACTTGTACTTGTGGCGGTAGAATCGCGACATGGTTGCGGACGCGGCCTCAGCGGCCGAGAAAGGCGACCCACCGTGGCAAGCACGGCGGCGGCCGCTGGGCTGAGGCTGTGCGCGCCTCGCCTCGAGGACCACCCGCCCCCACGCGCCCCTGTGGGCTCAACGCTCCAGCGCCCTGCGAAGGTTCTAGTGCCGAGAGTGCAGTATCTCGGAGAGCCTAAGCCTGTTTGGGTCCAGCATCGACGCTGGGGTTTATCCTAGAATGAGAGCTTGAGGAGCTCGGGTGTCCCGGGTGGCGGCTCTGCTGTGCCGATCCATCACTAGGGCTCGTTTATTGTGAGAGCCAGAGGGGCCTAGAAAGGGAGACATGAGGCAATGTGGCGAGACAACGCAGTGACAGGATGAGCACCCCTTTCCGTGAGACTAGTCACAGGTTAGGGCACATTTGCAGGATTGTTGGGGATCCCGATATGCTCATGACAGAAAACTCCACTCTCGCCTTTGGGGATTCCTTAAGTCAGTGGTTTCACCCCATTTCTGGTTTCCTTGAGAGCTAATGCTGGTGCCTGCAAGGGGATTCAAAAACAGTGGAGTCAGCCACCTTGATAAGATGTCTAGAGGGCGACTCTTTTGGAAACCAGTGTCCTAAAGGTNCATCATTTCCTCCAGGAAGCCTACCCTGACCACACCCCCTATCCAAGTAACAGACTTCTCACAGGAGTTCCTAGGTCACCCTAGAACTGACTCCACCACGGCACTTACTACTCTCTTAGGAAGGAAGCTGGAGGTTCCATGAGTACTGTCAACTATTGTATGTAACACATCTAGCAAAGTGCCAGGCACAAAGTAGGCTCAATAACTATTCACTGAGTGAATGAATTAATATAGCCAAGGAGAGACACTGGGGTTTCCCTGGCAGCTCAGCTGGTAAAGAATCTGCCTGCAATGCAGGAGACCCTGGTACAATTGCTGAGTTGGGAAGATCTGCAGGAGAAGGGATAGTCTACCCACTCCAATATTCTTGGGCTTCCCTGGTGGCTCAGACGGTTAAAAAAAATCCATCTGTCAGTGTAGACTCACCAGTTTTAACAACTGTACCAGCCTGGTGGGGGAAGTTGATAACGTGGGAGAGTGCGCCTGGCAGCGGGCAGAGAGTATACAGCAGCTTTCCTTACCTTCCCCTCAGTTTTGCTGTAAACTTAAAACTGCTCTACAGTGTATTTAAACAAAGAAAGAAAGAAAGAAATCTATAGTATAGCCCTGACCTGTAGGAACAATCAGAGCTAGAGATAGTCCTTTAAGAATTAGTTGTGTTATCTATGTCTGTGTCCTTTTGTTGTCTCAGATACAGGGTCATCATTACTATCTTCCTAAATTCCGTATATNTACTATAATGAGAATGACAATAATGCTAAAGAATACTTCCATCATCTCCCCAAATATCCCTCATTACTCTTTGTAATCAATTTCCATCCAATAATCCCTCTCCTAGGTGGCCACCAATCTGCTTCCTATCATTATAATTTGTCTTTTCTACAATTTCATATAAATAGATTTTTATAATCCTTTGTGCTTGACTTTTTAAGTTATATATTCATTAATTTTTATAGCTAAGTATTACTCCTCTGTATAGCTTAAACATAATCTGTTTATCCATTTACCTGTTGATGAACATTTGGGTTGTTTCAGGTTTTGGCTATAATAATAAAGCTATTTGCATGCAAGTCTTTGTGTTCTTATTTCTCTTGTAGTAGTGGTAAATGTGTAAGTGTGGGATTTTTGCATTGTGTGTTATGTGTATGTTTAACTTTTAAAGAAATTGCCAAACTGCTTCCCAAAATGGCTGTACCATATTACCTTCCTACCGGTAATATATGAATATTCCAGTTGCTTCATACCCAGTCTTTTGAATTTTAGCCATTCTAATAAGTGTACGGTGGAATCTCATTGTGATTTAATTTACATTTCTCTGAAGACTAGTCATATTGAGGATCATTTCATTTGCTCATTTTTCATTTGCATATCTTTGGTGAAGTTATCTGTTTTAACTTTTGCCCATTTAAAAATTATGTTCTTAATATCTAGTTGAAATAGTTATTTATATAGCTTGGAAGCAAGTCCCTTATCAGATTTATGGTTTGCAAAGTTATTCTCACAGTCTGTAGCTTGCCTTTTCATTTTTCTAACAGTGTCTTTTGAAGGACAAGCTTTAATAAATTTTGATGAAGTCCAATTTAACAATTTCTTTGGTGTATGATTTATGCTTGTTGTGTCCTACTTAAGAAATCTTTGCCTATTTCAAAGTCACAGTCACAAACAGTTTCTCCTATATTTTATTCTAGAAGCTTTACAGGTTAACATTTTAGTATATGATTCATTTCGAATTATTTTATACATAATATTAGGAAAGGTTGAGTTTATTTTTTTCCATATCCATTGTCAAGCACCGTTTTTTGAAAAAGACTCTGCTGAATTATCTTACCACTCTTGTTAATCAATTCACCAGGGGGACTTCTAGCATGACTTTATGAAGAGCTCAGCAGACCCACTCCTCAGCAAAACTGTTGAAAATGGTGAAAAATAATCATTTAATATCTCTGGAAATTGTCCTATGTATAAACAGTAAATGGAGAAATATTTATTCAAGAACATTTTTATTTTGGTAAGAACAGCTATAATCTATGGTATGTAAACTTTGACCTATTCCCTCCCTCCCCTACTCCAACTCAGTGAGATGGAAATTTCATCCAGACTGGTATAACCATTAACACAGGGCTCCCTCTTTGCCCAGCTCCCAGTCAGGACTCTGTCCTCTGGCAGGGATAGGACATAGCATTTTTCATCCTTCCCCAGCTATCTGTTACTGAAGCTAAATTTTGGGAGACAGTGAACAAGAAGTGAGGCTCCCTTTTTCTGCCCAGCTCCAACTTACAGGATGAAATCTCTGTTTTGGGTTTGGCATTGCTTAGAATGCTGGGGCACTGATCACCCTTGCCTTGGCCTGTGAGGTGATATATGCACTCTGGGTAAGGCAGCTCAAGAAGAGTTAAAGCTGCTGTCTATCTTTTCCTCTTCTCCATCCTAATGGGTACTCAGCTCCCAAAGTGGAGATGTCACTCAGAAACATATGTGCCACTGTTTCTATCCCCAGCTCCAGAGCTCAGGCTCAGAGATTTTACCTAGGAGGAAAAACAGAGGAACAGGTAAAAAAAAGATAGTTTAGAAGAGGCTGTGAGAGCTCAAAATAAATCTCAAACATGACCTTGGCAATTACTCCTTCAAAGGAGCTGGAATTTGATTGGACTAATCTGTAGAATAATTTAGGCACCAGGGAAGTCAAATGAGTGTAGTCAGAGAGACCGTCAGAGTCCTGCCAAAACCCCTGCCATACCAGTGACTGTGGGCAAACATACACATCTTGCTCCTTGGAGCAAGATCAGAAATATAACACTGCAGGGGTACATAGCCTGAACTAAAATAACCCAGCCAATAACTAATAAACAAGCAAATGGTAATAACAATCCCCAAAGTGGAGGGGTGGGAGAGTACTTAGGATTCTACAGTGTATTGCCCAAAATGTCCAATTTCCAGCAAAAAATTGCAAGACATGCAAGAAGCACTGTAAGTAAAAATTTGTGAGGCAAATTAGATGTTTTTGTAACAAAGACTTCAAAGTAGCTGTTGTAAATATGCTCAAAGAACTAAAGGAAATATTGTTAAAGAAGTAAAGGAAAATATGATGACAATTTCATATCAAACAGAAAATATTAATAAAGAGATAGACATGATAAACTACCAAATGGAAATTCTGGAGTTGAAAAGTACAAGACATGAAATGAAAAATTTACTAGAAAAACTTGAGGGGCTAGAAATTAGATTTGCACTTTCAAATAAAGAACTAGTGAACTTGAAGATGGATTAATAAAGATTACATAATCTGAAGAGCAAAGAGAAAAAGGGGGATGAAGAAAAGTGAATGGATCTTCAGAGAAGTGTAGAAAATCATTAATCATACCAACATATGTGTAATGTGAATATCAGAAGGAAAAGAGAGAAAAGGGCAGAAAAATATTTGAAAACTTAATGGCTGAAACTTCCCAAACATATTAAAAATAATAATCTATACATCCAGAAAGCTCAACCAACTCAACTCCAAGTAAGATAAACATAAATAAATTCATAAACAAGCACATCATAGTAAAAATGCTGAGAGTCAAAGGCAAAGAGAAAATCTTGAAACTGGCAAGAGAAAAATGATGTGTCATTTATAAGGGAACTCTAATAAGAGTAATGGTTGATTTCTCATCAAAAACATTAGAGGCCAGAAGTCAGTGGGATAACCATGTTAAAAGTGTGCCAGAAAAAAACCCTCAAAAACAAAACCTCAATCAGAAAAATCTATCTTGAAAAATTAAGTCAAAATAAAAATAATCCATGATAAACAATAAATGAAAGAATTTGTCACCAGCAAACCTGGCTTATAAGAACTACTAAAGGAAATTCTTAAGGCTGAAAGGAAAAGATCCCTAGAGTGTAAATTAAATACACACACAAAAAAACAGAGAACCAGTAACAGTAATTATATAATTATAAAACAGTATACAAATTTTTATCATTCTTCTCATGACTTATTTAAAAATGAATCCTATAAAACAATATGTATTATGAGCATATTACATAGAAATATATCTGCCAGTAACACCAAAAGAGATGAGTGGAAGCAAAACTGTATTTGTCTACGGTAATTACTCCAAATATTAACTTAAATTCACCAGAGCAAATGAAGAGAACCAGAAATAAGAAGATTAATGTAACAAATACAGCAAAAAATATAAATATATATTTGTTCTCAGCTTCTTTAAAAGACACAAAATTATATAAAGTATAATTTTAACAATTCATTGAAGGATTTGTAGTATTTATGGATATATATATATATTACAGTAATACCACAAAAATGAGGTAAAGAANGGCCATTTAGATGGGATGCTAGTCATGACTTTTTACCCTTTCAACTATCCTTGCATATTTTAAGAGATAAGTCTATGTGTTTATAACATGGAAAGGATGTCAAATGCTCTTAGTATTTTTCTAGGAGAAAATCGAGCTGAAGAATTAGAGGGTCTGTTCAGATCAGATATCTTGTTGGTATCTGGAACTTTTTGGTTGGGGGGCGGGGAGTGGGGTGGCTGGCCCAGACTTCAAGAAAGAGTATCATCTAAAGGATAGACTTCTCCTTAACTGATATATTTATGGGAGTTTCCATGTAACTGCCCTTGTGTATCCTTAACTGATATTATTTATGGGAGTTTCCATGTAACTGCCCTTGTTACACGTTTGTCTACACTTTTTTGTTTGTTTGTTTGAGCCCTGCTAGCTAGCTATGAGTTTGCCAAATTTGTCATAAGGGCTGTTATGACAAAGATATTTCAGTGTCAATTACACAATTTAACTACAAAGGTTTTTTCTTTCTTTCTTTTTTTAAAGGTAACCAACAGTGATTAGTGGAAAACTGGAACCACTCCCTGCCCTAGTTGAGCATAACTTTCAGCAAGAGGATCACAGGGGTATAAGCCACACATCAGAGACTATTGGAGAGCTGGATCACTGCAGGTGAACAGGTAGGCATTTGAGACAAAAACAAAAACTAAGGAAGGAGAAGTGAAAAGATCTAGTAAAGAAGGATCCCAAAGGGTAATAGATATTCTGTTAGGCAAAAGGGTCTAATTTTTGTACTGCTACCCGTTGCCTACTAACACACTGTGTAGTGCTAAAGATTGGCACAAAAGATGCTGATTTTGAGGACTTTATAACTTAAGAGCAAAGCATCAGGGACTTCATTAGGAGAAATGCAAGCTAGTCTTCAAGTGTTAAATCATGTGTTCTTACGTAAATATTGAAGGCATTCCAGGAGAAACCAGTGGGAGTGTGGTATCCTTTACTTGTTTACCAGCCTTGTAAGGCTTGGAATAGATATAATCTTTCTGAGCTTCTATTATAAGATCTTAAGGTGTTTAAAGTAATATTTAGAATTTCCCTCAGAATTTTTAAATATTTATTAATGAGATTATGGGTATTAAAGTACAGACAATGGGTATAAAGTTCTAGAATGTACTAAAGAGTATGTCATAGAATTTCATTATGGATGAATCGGACTATTATTATTAGGCTAAATGAAGGAAAAGGTATATCAAAAAGAAGAGAGTCATGACTAAGGACACTGAAGAATGAAGAAAGGTTACCTACCAACCAAATTCTCTATTAAGCTTGAAATTCCATATGGCATTATATATCAGCACAATTTCTATATGAAACAACATAAAAGTTTTTCCTACATGGAAATATTATTTTTTTAAAGCAGTGTTCTTTAAATTTATCACCTGCATATGTGCTAAGTCACTTCATTTGTGTCTGACTCTTGTGACCCTATGGGCTGTAGCCCACCAGGTTCCTCTGTCTATGAGATCTCCAGGCAAGAATACTGGAGTGGGTTGTCATGTCCTCCTCCAGGGGCTCTTCCTGACCCAGGGATTGAACCTGCATCTCTTACAAAACTCTTGCACTGGCAGGAAGGTTCTTTACCACTAGCACCACCTGGGAAGTCCAAATTTATTTCCTGATGGTAGCTAATTCCTAAAAGGGGAGATTAAGAGGAAGGTTGAGCAAAGTTGAATGCATTTACAGAGTTGATATTGTTTTGACAGATACCCCGTTCCTTTTGTGCCTGCATGCTCCCTGATGGAATTAAATAACAGGATCTTGGCTTCTTTTACCCTTGAAACCAACTTGTTCTTAAAATTATTGTCTATCTTTTGCTCAAAGTGAGGAGACTACATAAGTAGTAGTCATGATAATTTGGTTAGGTCTATATTTGGCTATTATATAAACAAAGTACTCATGAGCAACTCTTATTATTAATTTTCAGAAACTATATCTCCATGAGCTCACATATTTCTAATAAAATCAAATGTACCAAGAACATCTATTTGTAGAAAGGATCTAATTGCAGCAGCAGCAGCAGCAGCAAACCTATCAAAACACCTTAGATTCCAGAACAGATAACACATCACAGTTTCCTTTTCTGGAAAACTAATGATAGGATTTAAAAGCTGCTTGGTAACAATTATGAAACATGGGCAATAAAACAATGTAATTGTACACGAGAGAGAATAGATATCTAATTGATGTTTTCTTGTTTAATTAGTTTTAAATTCAATTACTTTGGTGTAAACTATGATTTAAAATAAATGTAATTGTCTTCTACAGGCTTTTGTCTTCATTAAAAAATATTAGCTGCTTCTGGGTTTATACAACAGAAGTATTTATACACAATTGGTATTTGGGATCAAGGGTTTTCTTTTTGAAATGTTCTAGCAGACATAATCACACAGAAAATAAGCCCCTTACTCCACCATGGGTAGAAAATCCCCCATCCTCTTTTCTTTAAAAGTCATAGGAGGTGAGCTACCTCTGTATTCACTTCTTTTTACCAGGGTCCAACTCATTGCAACCCCATGAACTATACAGTCCATGGAATTCTTCAGGCCAGATACTAGAGTGGGTAGCCTTTCCCTTCTCCAGGAGATCTTCCCAACCCAGGAATTGAACCCAGCTCTCCTGCATTGCAGGCAGATTCTTTACCAGCTGAGCCAAAGGGAAGCACAATTAGCCTAAGCTTTAAAGCCTCAAGGATTTCTGAAATCCACAGGGTCTGCTGGGGGTGGATAAATTCTGTATCTGTGGGGATGTCCTGCAACTAACAGATAATTTAAGGAATGTTCCTAAGGAGCTGTATCATTATCAATTTGAATGGTGTGTGTCAAGTCTGTGTCTAATTTGATGATGAGTTTGGGGTCATGGGGAGAGATGGGAGTGCCGATTTTCCAAGTGATGTATGTGTTTATGTGTACTGGTGATTCAGGCCCACTAGGCTAGTCATAAATATCACAGGGTGGAGTGTCAGAAGGGCCATATAGAGAGATCAGAATTTAGTGACCTTGGAAAGAAAATGACCACTGTAAAATGAATAAATGTGGCTGGTTTGGAATATTTCATTATAATGATTTTAGGGTTTCCCTGGGGGATCAATGGTTAAGAATCCACCCGCCAATGTAGGAGACACGGATTCAGTCCCTGGGTCGGGAAGATGCCCTGGAGAAGGAAATGGCAACCCACTGTGGTATTCTTGCTGGGAGAATCCCCTGGACAGAGGAGACTGGCAGGCCACAGTAAATGGGATACAACTTAGCAACTACACACCAGCACAACATACTGATTTTGGGATCACTTAAAGATTTTAAAAATTACTCTTTGGAAAATGTTTTAAATGAAATGTATCAAATAATATTTATTTGAGTTCTGCTGTGAAAATATATGAGGGTTTTTTCTTTTATTTACATAATTAGCAAAGTTTAAACAAGTTATCAATGCTGGTGAATATTCAATAATTAGGTACTGGATGTATATAACATCGGAGAAGGCAATGGCACCCCACTCCAGTACTCTTGCCTGGAAAATCCCATGGACGGAGGAGCCTGGTAGGCTGCAGTCCATGGGGTCGCTAAGAGTTGGACACGACTGAGCGACTTCACTTTCACTTCTTACTTTCATGCGTTGGAGAAGGAAATGGAAACCCACTGCAGGGTTCTTGCCTGGAGAATCCCAGGGAAGGGGGAGCCTAGTGGGCTGCCATGTATGGGGTCACACAGAGTCGGACACAACTGAAGTGACTTAGCAGCAGCAGCAGTATATAACATCATCTGTTTACACAATAATTGTGTAATCAAATGGCCATCTTCTGTGTTTAGAGTTTTTAAAGTATAATTTAGTTACTTGGAAATTCTTACAATATGAAGTTGAGTGAAAAGACAGGACAAAATATATAACATAAATAATTTATTAGCCTATGTGAAACCCAGTTCCTTAAATCTAAAATGTGGATAATCTTGAGAGAAACACTGCTTAAAATAAGCAGAACAGTGTGTCAAGTATGTTGTCTGGCACTTATTAAGTATTCAGTTACTATTAGCCATTGCTATTAAAATAGCCATTTCTAGCTCTATCTTGGGCATCCCAGGTGGCTCAGTAGTAAAGAATTGGCCTGCCATGCAGGAGACATAGGTTCAATCCCTCGATTAGAACATCCGTTGGAGAAGGAAATGGTAAACACTCTGGTATTCTTGCCTGGGAGATCTCATGGACAGAGGAGGCTGGTGGGTCCATTGGGTTGCAAAGAGAGTCAGATATGACTTAGGAATTAAATAACAATAACAACATGCTCTATTTTGTTTTGTTAAAGTATAATTTTTTTGAAGTATATGATACATATTTTTTCTTGTAACTATTATTTTCCCCTGTTCAAGTTGTTTCTTTAATTTTATTATCATCATATTTTTTTCTTATTTTTTGGAAAGGATACATTCTTCCTAAAATAAAAATACATTTTCAAAGATTTAAGATCAACAATGTCATATCTATAACAAAATATGGAACTTGGTTTTGCAATTTCAATTTTTTACTTCATGCCATTACATTAAAGTATCACACAAATTTGGTTAAAACAACCAAAGTTTTCAGAAAGTCAGGCTAAAGTTTTTGATGATGTAGCTTCAACATTTACCTCAGTTGTTTCTCAGTGGTTTCCTACTTTCATATATTGAAATATTATATGAAATAATATTACCAAAATATTAGTCTGTGGGAATAATTAATTATAAAAGTTAAGGAAGGCATCAACAAGGTGAATAATAATGAAAAGGAGGAAAATTTTAAACTAAGATGTCTAATTTTGAATTAATGATAATGGTATGTAGAGCTGGACAATCAGTTTTACTTATCAAGGTTTTGTTATTTCATTATTACAAAATGACTTTAACTTTTCACTTAATTTTCATTTAGTGATATCTGTATTGAGTTGATAGTTATCTTTTAACCAGAGGATTATTGGAGGTGGGTGACTTTCTCCTTTTAAACATTATGAGAGAAATATTTGGCCTCCTGAAGAGATTAAGATTTTCTGTATTAGGGAATATGTATATTATTTATTGGAATAAATGTTACAATATAATATACTTCTTTTTTTAAATGTCCCACCTTTCTTTTTCTCTTCAGATATTTATAACTTTAAACTCTAACCATGTAAGAGAACTTTTTTGAAGTTTTCAAAAGGCATATATTCTCAGCTACCAATTTGTTTCATGATGGCTGAACCAAGCCTTTTGCTCTTTGAGTAAAAGCAAAATCAACAGTTTTCATTGAACAGATAAATTAAAAATGCATAACTATTAAACAATGTTATGCTATTTAATAATAATTAATTAATGATGCATAGGAGAATACTTTGGACAGAGAAGCCTGGCAGGCTATAGTCCATGGGGTTGCAAGAGTCAGCCACAACTTAACAAAGAAAGCACCACAATGATGCTTCAGTTGATTGTAATTTTGAAGTAGTTGAGTTATTTTGTCTTCACTAATTTTAGCTGTTTCACACTTTTAAATATAACTGGAAGAAATAAAAGAATGAAAGCATATAGCTTTTTCATATTGGGAAAGACTAATCTGGTTTTGTTTTTTTCTTCTGTTCACTTTATAGGATTCCTGTAAGTTGACAGGCAGTTTCTAGGCTGCATATATAGAAAACAGTGAAAACTGAAATCCAGACTATAATGTATCTCTTAGGACATTAGTTCAGGCAATCGAGTTTATGAGTACTTACTATGTGGCCCCAGAAAGCTAGTGCTATGAGAAATATATCATGAATGTAGAATATTTTAACCACACTAGGTGATCTGTGTTATATCAGTCCTTTGATATATTTTCAAACATTATTTGTGATGTTTTATAATTTACACACTTAAAATATATACATTTTCAATATACATAAGCAATCTCATTGTTAATAGTTCTATGTACTTCCTAATATTTTATCTATTTTAATTAAGAACATATTTTAAAATTTTTCCATGGTTTATCACTAGATTTGTTGTTTTTTCTTCCAATTAGGTTTATTTCTGCTTTGTGCATTTCAAGGCTTTATTACTGTTAGTTCAGTTCAGTCGCTCAGTCGTGTCCGACTCTTTGTGACCCTATGAATTGAAGCGNTCAATTCTTCAGCGCTCAGCCTTCTTCACAGTCCAACTCTCACATCCATACATGACCACTGGAAAAACCATAGCCTTGACTATAGACGGACCTTAGTTGGCAAAGTAATGTCTCTGCTTTTGAATATGCTATCTAGGTTGATCATAACTTTTCTTCCAAGGAGTAAGCTGCATCCTAATCATCTGATATCTAATTTTCATTATCACACAAAAATATTTCTTTTAAATTTCCCTTTGTTATCTTATTTGACCAACATATTATTTAGAAATGTAAAGGTTAGTTTGCTAAAAGTTGAGTACTTTTTGTTATTTTCGTTACTGATTTTTTTAGTTAATTAGGTTCTGTGAGGCTGTAATTTTGGTCTCTGTTCCTACAAGATTGCCAAAATCTCTACTTATTATTCTGCCTCTTAGTAGGAGTTCTCTGTCCAACACTTTGGATCCTAACTAAATCTTTTCCCCTAAAAAATATCCTGAATCGACAAGTGTTCTGAAGTTAAAGTTGAATTCTTTCTTCTCTATATGGTTTCCTATCGTCAGATTGTTTGCCCTAGTCTTGTTTGCCACAACAGTTTCCTAGTTTCTTTTAACACATTCCTTTTAAAGAAAACTTTCTCAGCTTTAATGGTTGTTCTCGTGACAACGTAGGTCTGGCTAAAATTATAGCAAAAGTAAAAAAACCCTCATATTTAATTCTGTTTGTAACTTGTTGTTCTTAAAAATTGTCACCAAAATTATATGTGTTTTGCCACCTTAAACATACAACTTCCTCCATTTCCATTACTCCTATGTTGTTAATATTGGTCTACTTTATAATGTTATGCAACTAGAATGTAAGTTATTAAAGGCAGCAACCAATATCCAATATATGACTACACTTTTCTGTAGAAATCTTAATTGGTATCTTTTTTTTTTTTTTTTTTGGCTGTCCAGTGCACAGCATATGGGATCTTAGTTCCCTGACCAGAGATCAAACCAGCGCCTCCTACAGTGAAGGCACTGGAAGCTTAGAGTCAACCACCAGACCTCCAGGGAAGTCCCTTAGTTGGTATTTTTGACCAAGAAGTGTTAAAAGAAGTGGAAAGAAGCACTGGAAGACGGTTAGGATAGAATAAACACAAATGAAAATAGGAAAATGTGATCTATTTTTCAAAAAAAGGCTTTTTAAAAACTTTAATGGAGGAAACAAGTAAAGTCTCATTCCCCAATTTATACAGACCTCCATAATTTTATATCTTGCCATTACATGTACATCATCTATTGCCTGATTAATTAAAAAGAGTTGGGACATTTCTGATTATTTTTTCTCTGGATTTCATTTGTCAACAATGCTTCTTTCTTCCATCATTATACATAACAGAAAAATATTGAATTGTATTTCTTACCCAAAGGGAGGTTTTACTGGAATATTCTCATTGAGTAGCAGAGATTGATATATTTTTATCAGCACTTCCCCACTAGTTACATTACATTACTTTGCATACTGTTCCCATTGACAGTGATATTATGAAAAGCCATAGTACATGCTGGGTAATACAGACTTTAAGCATTCACACTCCATTAATTAATTCATCACCTAAAAGCTAAGTATTGATTTTTTAATGGTTTTACAAATCTATTTAAGTTTCTGTGATGTGATTAAGAGGATGTGTGTTTACTGTAAATTATCCAACAAGTACAATAGTATTAGTCTCAGAAATAGCAAACAATTTAGCTTCTGAGAAAGGAGGGGAAAAGATTAGTTAAAATATTTTTCCAAATACTGATTATTTATTCAATAGCTATTATAACTTTCTATTTAAAAAAAAACCCTATTATTTCAAACCATGGTACTATGTTTTTTGATTTGTGATGATAATGAAATCATATACCAGTGACTTTCCCCCCTAGATCCTATTGAAAATTATAGTTGATTAAATATTGTTTAATTGCTAGAGTTGGTCAGAAATTTTTCACTTTAGTTCTTCTTTGGAATATTGTGGAGCATGTGGAATTATTTTGTATGTCTCCAACTTCATTCCTAATAATTTTAGCTCACAAAACCATGCAGACTATTCTTAGAGTACAAAGATTTACCTTATCAACTTACTAAAACTAGAAATCAAGTCATTTATAGGATAAATTGATTTTTAATAGCAAAATAGAAAAATAAAGACTTTGGAAATGATGTGAGTTGCATTTAGAAGACATGATTTTTTAGGTACAGTTGGAAAAGATAAGAGTCATTTATGTATCTGCACAAAGATAAGTGTATCCTCTAATGACATTCTACATAAAGTATCATATAGAATGTGACAGTAACATGTAAGCTTTGGCTTATCCTCTTAAAGGAATTTTATTGCAAAGACCCTGGAGATGTTTTACAAAAAACCCTATATCATGTTTTCCTGTAGTATAGTGCAATATAATCCTAAAACTAATTCACCTTGAAGCATTTTAGACATTGCTAATATACACAGCTAAGGAAAGCAGAGAACATTTCTTTCTAAAATTAAAATGGTGAGCAAGAATTATGTGTGAGTGTGGGTGGTGTGTGTATAGAAAAAAAGAGTATGGAAATAATTACATGAAAGAGTTTCAAGTAAAAGAGGTTTTTTGTTTTTTGCTTACTGTCAAAGCAGAAAAATATTCTGGTGTTACTTTCCCAGCTAATCTTGACCTTACAACTACCTTGGAAAAAACCTGGTCATTAGATAATTACGTGCTGCCCATTTTCTTTTACTTTATATTCTAGAGGAAGTGGCTGCAGTATTTTTCCTGAGAACAGTTGCCACTATTATTCAGTTTTTAGATGACATCCAACTGGTAAGGGGAGGTGGGAACTATTTGAAGCCACTCATCATGCAGAGATAAAAAGGCTGCAGAAACTCCTGCTAGGTCTTTTGATAGCATTAATTAGCAGCAGAGTTAAGGTTGGTATGTATCTGTGACTTTCTTAGGACAAAGTTAACGTTTTATTCTCAGTGTGGAAAGAAGAAGGAAAAAAAAACACCCCAACATCAGAATGCTCCATATTTTATGAATAAGGAAATGAGACTATTTTGTAATGAAAGCTAAATAAGTACATGTGCAGTCAATTTGGACTTAGGGAAGGACATGCCCTTTTTCTAGGTTTGGTTCCTTTCTAGCTCTTTCCAAATAATCACCATTTGGCATTTCTTTAAAAGTGTGCATAATTAGGATTTTTAAAAGGCTTTTTATAGGTTATGAAGCAGTCCTCTCATTTGTGGTTGACTTCAAGTAAGTTTTTGGATTCTGAAAAGGAAATTAAGCATTACTTATTTACGTATTTCTGCACACAGCCCATCCGTTCTGCATCTGTGTACTTCAGTAACTACAGGCCCACAGTTCTAAAGTATGCCACCTACAGAGGGTCATCAGAGATCTCTACTACCTAAGTTCCCATTTCTGAAAATGTACTCCATACAACATCAGTTTCCCAAATGGCTGAGTGGTAATGAATCTGCCTGCCAATGCAGGAGACACAGGAGACATGGGTTCAATCCCTGGGTCAGGAAGATCCCCTGGAGGAGGAAATTGCAATCTAGTCCAGTATCTATGCCTGAAAACTCCCATGAACAGAGGAGTCTGGCAGGCTACTGTCCATGGGGTCACAAAGAGCCAGATATGACTGAGCAACTGAGCACAAATAGGACTGATAATAGTAACTACTTTTTAATCAGGTTCTCAGTGCTGGGAAATATTTATGTTCTGTTGAGGAAATTTGATGTTATTCCAAAACATGTCGAGTAATACATGATTGACTGTCTTCCAGTGAGAGTAGTAAAAAGTCAATTTCTTGACAATGAAATCATTTTGTTGACAGTACAGTTCTTAGATGGGAATACCAGACCACCTGACCTGCCTCTGGAGAAATCTGTATGCAGGTCAGGAAGCAACAGTTAGAACTGGACATGGAACAACAGACTGGTTCCAAATAGGAAAAGGAGTATGTCAAGGCTGTATATTGTCACCCTGCTTATTTAACTTCTATGCAGAGTACATCATGAGAAACACTGGACTGGAAGAAACACAAGCTGGAATCAAGATTGCTGGGAGAAATATCAGTAACCTCAGATATGCAGATGACACCACCCTTATGGCAGAAAGTGAAGAGGAACTAAAAAGCCTCTTGATGAAAGTGAAAGAGGAGAGCGAAAAAGTTGGCCTTAAGCTCAACATTCAGAAAACGAAGATCATGGCATCCAGTCCCATCACTTCATGGGAAATAGATGGGGA